>CM077670.1:182437500-182855000 GCA_039707655.1 Elymus sibiricus
CCTTGGGGCCTTTTTGCCATGAAGTCCAATTCCCTCATTTGGTGAATCAAATAGGTCATAGGAGTTGGAGGATACGAGGGCAAGTTTGGCAACACCTTCATCTTGACTATAGTCGGAGTTGGAGTGATAACTTCTCTCGGATTGGTTGTCAAAGTTAGAGCCGAAAATCCATTCACCAACATGAGCTTGATGCCTTCTTCTAGTGTAGCTCTTGGATGACTTGTCCTTCCTTTCCAAATCCTTACTTCTCTGAGAAGTTCTTCGTTCATAACGATCATCTCTACTCCTTCTCTGCTTATGAGGTGATTCATCTCTTCTATACTTTCCTCTTGGTGATTCATCTCTTTTCTTGTGAGGCGCCGTACACTCATTGGAGTAGTGTCCGTGTCTTCCACAATTGTAGCAATTACGGTCACGACTTGATGATCTTTGCTCATAGTGTGACGCCCCCGACTCAATCGTGCACTAATCATACACGCAAATGCGCACGATCAAGCCCAGGGACTCGCGGGAAGATATCACAACACAACTCTAGACACAAAATAAAATAATACAAGATTTATATTACAAGCCAGGGGCCTCGAGGGCTTGAATACCTAAGCTTGAATACACAAGAGTCAGCAGAAGCAACAATATCTGAGTACAGACATAATTAGACAAAGGTTGCCTTAAGAAGGCTGAGCAAAACAATGACATCTAGATCGAAAAGGCGCAGGCCTCCTGCATGGGAGCCTCCGAACTACTCCTGGTCGGCGGTCTCCACACAGTAGTAGGCTCCGTCGGGGTAGAAGTAGGCTTCGACGGGGTCAGCTGACTCCGGGGCTTCGTCATCTGATCGCAGCAATCGGGTAGGGGGGGGGGGGAAAGGTAGCAAAGCAACCGTGAGTACTCATCCAAAGTACTTGCAAAACTTACATCAGATCTATGCTAAGTATGCACTGGTATCAATGGGAAGGGGGTGTATCTGTGGACTATACTGCAAAAACACCAGAATAGAGGGGAAGGCCCAGCCTATCAAAGACTAGCATCTTCCAGCGTCTTGCAGCAACAGAAGAGAGTAGAGTAACATATAATATAGTAACAAGTATATATTAGCAACGCCCAGAGATCCTTCCTCGACTCCCTGCGAGAAAGCGATCCCGGAGCCATCATATCAGTTAAGTATCACAAGTATCCAGTTGAAGTTGTAGTATATCAGGATACAACTCCGAGCATCCTGTTACCGTGGACACGGCTATTCTAATAGATAACTTCCCTGTAGGGGTGCACCAACTTACCCAACAAACTCGATTAACTCTGGCCGGACACACTTTTCCGGGTCATGCCCAGCCTCGGCTGATCGACACGCCGTAGTCCTATCTAGGCTCCGCAGAGAGGTCCCCGCCGGTCTACATCCTAAGCACAAAGGGGTCATGGGACAATCGTCCTAAGCGCTCCGGGTCATTCCGCGCAGGGCGAATCCAGGCACCACCTCTGTCCTGGATGGTGCCGGCCCAGCCGTGCCGCAATGCTGCACTGGACGTCTGACAGAGCTTTCGGGAGAATCATACGACGCCGAGTGCCCATAACTTATCCCGCGTGGTGGTTAGTGCAAAAAGGCCAGAGGCCTACTCAGATCACATATCTAAACCGTTAGTGTATTGGGAGCTCGCGGTGACGATCAGTGCTCCTGTCGCCCCGTCTCACGGACTTACGGCAAGGGCCAGGCCCATCCCTCTCTAGGGCGGTATTTGCCTACCCAGCCGTGCCACGTAATTATCTCACGGGTACCCTCCTGGTCAACCCGACTTATCCAGAGACTGTCGGGAACTCAGGTCCACCTCTATCGGGGTGGTACCGCCTGTCCCTTCAGTCCCACAGTAGCAATAAAAGGGGCAACAGTGGAATGTAACAGTATGTCCGTAACATCAAGGGGGAATCCGAGGAATCACCCTCGATGGATTCCCACTCGATGTAACCGTCAAGGTGAACTTGGTGGAATCACCCTCGATGGGTTCACACTTGAGGGGCTGCACGACAGAGGCATCATCGAAGGTGGTGAAAGAGGAATCACCATCGGTAACGCACAACCGACTAGCTACGCTACAGAGATATCATCAGGAGTGAGGTAGGAGGTACCACCCTCGGCACTCGATAGTAGCTCTACAGAGTCGTACAACTAAGGGGGGTGCTGGTGGTGTGATCGGTCTCTGTACGTCGATCACATTAATCGAATCTTAACAAAGCAGGCAACAAGGACAAGGATGTGGGGCCTCTGATGGATCACTAACCTGCCTATACTAAGCATATAGGACAACATGTAAAGTGTCAACAGCAGGTTACAAAATCAGGTTATGCATCAGAATAGGAGCTATCGAACAACAGTAGCCAAATCTAATGCAAGCATGAGAGAAAAAGAATGGGTGATATAGGAATGATCAAGGGGGTTTTGCTTGCCTAGAAGCTGTGCTGAAAGGGGCTGGACGTCAGCGCCGTAGTCGTACTCGGGAGCAGCGTCAGTCTCGAAGTCTACCGGAGAGAAGAGGGGGAAGAAACAATAAATATAAAGCAAACAAATGCAACACAGATGCATGACATGGCAACATGCTGTGCTAGGGGGTGACCTAACGCAGTGCTACACGTTACAGACGGAGCGGGAAAATATCTAGGAATATTTTCCCGGCTTTAGGCAATTATCGGACAGACGATCCGGAGGGGAAGGTTCGATGTTTGCAGTGTTGGAGGCATGTGACAGGTATGTGGATGGCATATTCGGATTCATCTTATTTTTCTGATCATTTTTCATATAGAAAACATTTTCATCTGACTTACGGATTAATTTCTACGAATTTCCAAAGTTTTACTAATATACTGGAATTTCTGGATTTCTTTAATTATTAAATTCGAATTATCCAGAACAGTAAAATGCTAAGTGCACCCACTGAAATGTACACAGCAGTGAGCAGTGTGACTGACAGTGGGGCCAGTCAACTGCTGACTCAGTAGTTGACTGGGTCCATGTTGACCAGTCAAAGGATCAGCGGGTCCCACATGTCATACACACAGGTATAGTTAACAGTTTTTAATTAAAACTTAATCGATTTAGTTAGTGGCCTGGGGCCCGCTGTCAGTGAGTGTTAGGGGGGTAATTATTTTGTTAGCTACTAAATAAAAGGGGCCGGGCCCACTGGACAGTGGCACAGCCGGCCACCACAGTGTGGCCGTCCACGCACGCGCGCACACGACAGGGGCGAGGCCTTGGCCGGGGCACAGCCGGCCGGCGGCGAGCGGCAGCGGTCAGGGCGAGCGCGGGGTGGCCGCGGTGTGGGTAGGCACAGGCGGGCGCGGGCGGCTGCGACGGCAGCCGGCAGCGGCCGTAGCAAAGTAGCAGCAGCGGCTGCGGCAGCGAACAGAGCAGCAGCAGCGCGGGCAGCAGCCACAAGAGACAAACGGGGGCGCGGTCAGGGAGCGGTGGGCGCATGCGGCCGAGGCCAGGGCGTGGCGGGCGCACGCGCTGGCAGCGCAGGGGCGCGGCCAGGGGGATAGAGACGCGCGGAAGAACGGCCACTGGCGCGGCGGCTGCGAGCTCGCCCGGAGCTCGAGCGCGGTTTGGCAGCGGCCTACGGCGGGGAAATAGAAGGGGGAAAGGAGGAGGGTCGACGGTGGAGCTCACAATGAGCTCGGGGGCGTGGTCGAGGAGGCCGGAGGCAGCCTGGAGCGGCAGATCGACGGCGAGGTCGTGGCGGATGTAGTCGACGGAGACGACGACTACGATGGCTCGGGGAGGCTTCAGCTCAAACCGGTGGTGGAGAGCGATGCGTACGAGCATGACGGAGCTCCTGGACATCTCCGCGTCACTCAGGGTACACGGTAGCCGCGGGACTGATGAAGACGTGGCGGTGGCTGCATTCGGTGATGACGAAACGAGAGGGAGAGAGGCAAGCGAGGGAATGGGGGAGGCTAGGGTTCGCCTGGTGGCTATGGGGGACCTTATCCTCCTCTCCAAGGCCCTGTAGCAGCATGTGTTGAACATCAGACAGGGAGGGTGGCATCGGGCACGGCGGTGTCGACATGCAAGAGAGAGAGCGAGAGGTTAGGGAAGATCGACTTAATGGGCTGGGCCAGTTCCTGTAGCGGTTGGGCTAGAGTGCACAGTGCTGGTTTTCTCTTTTATCCATTTCCTTTTCTGTTAGGTAGTTTAGCTCATGTTTTGCATTTTAATTTGTACCCAGAAGACTTTTTTGTAAAAATGTGGAACCTTGCACATAATTATGTTGCAATATTTAGCACTTGCCACAAAAAGTTTGGGAGGCATATGAATTTGTTTGAATTTTGCATAAATGGAAAAGCATTTAAATATGCTGATTTGGCACAGTTTTAATTGCTATAGCCCGTTTTAGCTTAATGGTGATGTTGTTTTCCTTAACAAATAATTGTTATGGAATATTTGCTAAATGATGGACTATTTTGCAACCATGTTTGTGCAACTTTAAATTTCACTTGCAAATTGAATTGATTTCAGTGGTGGAATTTGAAATGAGATATGATTCCAAAGGTGATCAAGCAATGCATTTCAAGGTGGCTTAATAAAATCATGATGGATTACTGTAGCTTAATGAATGGGGGGTGTTACACATAGTTTCTTGAGTTTGAGCTCCTTTCTTTTCCTCTACTCTTGTAGAACTTGTTGAATCTTTCACCATTAAGCTTATCTCTTCATTGGATACTAGCTTGCCACTTGATGTTTTGGGAGCATCGCTTGAGGCTTTGTAAGCACCACTTGACTTATTGTGTAGCTCCTCTTTGTCCTTGAGTGACATATCATGAGCAACAATCCTTCCAATGACTTCCGTGGGCTTGAGATATTTGTAGTTGGGCATCATTTGGATCAATGTGCACACGGTATCATATTTTCCATCCAAGGCTCTAAGAATCTTCTTGATGAGGAATTTGTCGGTCATCTCTTCACTTCCTAAGTCGGCAATCTCATTTGTGATGAGAGCAGGCCTAGAGTACATCTCGGCGACTCCTTCACCATCCTTCATCTTGAACTTGTCAAGTTGACTTTGAAGCACATCCAACTTGGATTGCTTGACGGACTCGGTACCCTCGTGCATATCAACCAAAGTATCCCAAATTTCCTTGGCATTCTCGAGGCGGCTGATCTTGTTGAACTCCTCGGGGCACAAACCATTGAAGAGAATGTCACATGCTTGAGCATTGTATTGCAACATCTTCAATTCTTCCGCGGTTGCTTCACGATCTAGTTCCTTTCCATCCTCAAAGAATTCACCTTGCAAGCCAACACGAACAACAGCCCAAACGGTGGGGTTATGACCAAGAATATGCATTTTCATCTTATGCTTCCAACTAGCAAAGTTTGTACCATCAAAATATGGACCTCTACGGTGGTAATTTCCCTCACTAGACGCCATACTCTCCTGGGTTGTGAAACCAATGCAATGGAGATCAAAGCTCTGATACCACTTCTAGGATTGAAAGTATGTCTAGAGGGGGTGATTAGACTATTTGACCAATAAAAACTTATACTTTTCCCAATTTTAGTTGTAGGCAAGTTTTAGCAGTTCTACCAAGTCAAGTACACCCTACACATGCAAGTCTAACAGTTGTGCAGCGGAAAATAATGACTTTGCATATGAATATAAAGGAGGGGTTGGAGATTTCAAAAGCAATGAAGACATGATGATTTTTGGCGTGGTTCCGATAGGTGGTGCTATCGTACGTCCACTTTGATGGAGACTTCAACCCACGAAGGGTAACGGTTGCGCGAGTCCACGGAGGGCTCCACCCATGAAGTGTCCACAAAGAAGCAACCTTGCCTATTCCACCATAGCTTATGTCCACAAAGGACTAGCCTCACTCGGGGTAGATCTTCACAAAGTAGGCGATCTCCTTGCCCTTACAAACTCCTTGGTTCAACTCCACATGATCTTTGAGGCTCCCAAGTGACACCTAACCAATCTAGGAGACACCACTCTCCAAAAGGTAATAGATGGTGTATTGAGGATGAACTCCTTGCTTTGTGCTTCAAATGATAGTCTCCTCAATACTCAATCTCTCTCACACAGATTTGGCTGGGGTAGGAGAAGGATTGTTGTGGAAAGCAACTTGAAGAGGCTAGAAATCAAGGTTCAAATGGTTGGATTGGAATCTCTTGATCTCAACACATGACTAGGTGGTTCTCTCTCAGAAAATGAATGGTGGAAGTGTAGGCTCCTTCTGATGGCTCTCTTAGAGAGTAAGTGGGGGTGGAGGGGTATAAATAGCCTTCACCCAAAATCCAACCGTTACACACTTTTGACCCAAATCGGTGAGACCGAATATAAACTCGGTGAGACCGCTTAGTGTAAAAGATATGAATGTTGGGATTTTCGGTGGGACCGAAGTGGAACAACTCAGTGGGACCGAAGTGCAATGGCTAGGGCAAAACCCAGTCTCAGAATTTCTGATTGTTTCAACTCGGTGATTCCGAAGTGAAACAATGTCATCACAGAAACTTGGCAATGCCATCTCGATTGGACCGAGATCCATTTCGGTCAAACCGAATTGCTAGGGTTTGGCATTGGCAGTGGGAGTGGTCATCTCGGTGGGTCCGGATGGGATAGTTTCGGTGGAACCGAGATGGACATTTAGGGTTTGGACAGATGTGTTTTTGAGAAAATGACTGAGGGTTTTTGGAGCAATATCACTAAGCACTTGAGCAACAACCTCATCATTAATACCTCATCCCCTTTTAATAGTATTGGCTTCCCTAAGGGACTCAATGTGATCTTGGATCACTAAACCAAAAATGTAGAGTCTTGAAGTTGCCAATTCTTGTTCTTGACATTTTGAGGGGTCCACATCCCTTAGTCCTTGCCATGCCAATCATTGATCTTTTTCTGAAATCTATTAGCAATGAGTATTAGATCAATGATATATATGTTGTTATTAATTACCAAAACCACTCGGGGATTAGTTGCACTTTCAGATGGATCCCGGGAGTGTTTCCGTCACAGGGACACGATGCTCTGCTGTGGATCGACCGCGTGGGTGAGTAGCAGTGGGGTGGCAGTCAGAAGGAAGAAGTTTCGTCGGGACAGGACCCGAAAACATTCCCACGTGCAGGCGGGGCACATGGTTGTGACTCTTCTGTGAGGGGAGGGAAAGCATGGGCCCATCAACCTGAGGAAAGGGGTCCATGCGGGAGAGGTCCCGGGAACTTTTTTCATCGTGACAAGCGTGACACACCTTGGTCACCCAGTTTTAACCATGATCATCTGGTAGGTAGAGAACAGAAGTATAGCCGAGGCCTCGTCTTGACGACGAGGGATTTGCCCATATCTCTTTATAGATCCAACGCTCACGTCTCCGGCCACTGAGTGGGTGCTGACATGGGAGTTGGCGACGAGGCGGCCCCTACGTTGGGCTTGCCTTCAAGGCTTCATGAGGAGTGTCCGGGAGGTCGAGCGCCCTTGTCTTGGCCGAAGCTCCTTTCACCCTATGGGGGCCTGCCGAGCCTTGAGGGGGCGTCTTGAAGGCAGGACTTTGTGCCAGGGCCCAGGAAGAGCAACGTGAACCTTTGATAGGTACTTCCCGCATTGCTCAAACCGAGGGGCCAGCATCGGGAAGGGCGCCCCCTTGTCGACGCGGCAGGAGTAGTTCTCCCCTCCTTGTCCATGATGTCCTCTAGAAGGCCCATACATAAGTGTCTTTTTCCGCCGGAGCTAGTCATGATTACAGGACCAACAGGCTTGCCATGCCATGTCATCATCCTTGGTCCATGATACTCCGACCACCGCAAGGTTTGCAGCTTAGAGATAAGCGAGCGTCTTCCTGCGGCGCAGGCCGGATCATGAAGCCGTGCAATCCCCAGGCCGCCTGACGGGAATTGGTGCGGCTCTTTAAGGACGAGTCCAGGCTTCACACCACTGAGGTTGCTGCCTCATGCACAGCGGGCACATCCTTGACGTGGAACCCCCCCTTTCTTTACGATGGACGGCTCCAGCGTCCTTGTTTGTCAATTCACCGAAGCGGCTGAGAGTTGGAGATGCGCTTCACAGCCCACGCCTTGATCGTCTACCGGGACACAAAGTGCCATGTATGTTTGCGAGATGGCCTTCGTGGCAGTCATTTGGGATGAACGGCGCCGATGACCAGTGTTCTCCATTAGGGGCAAGTGATAGGGGACATCCATCGCCCCACACCTTATCGGGTACACCGGCCGGAGAGAGCGCCCAAAGAAATGGGGGACATCAACTAGGATCGTTGGAAATGCCTCAGTCCCCTACCTGACGCACCAAATGTCAGTTTCTAAGAACCTACATGTGAGTTGTGAGCAACAACCCTTTGAGAGTTTGGCCAGGGACTGAATACGTCCAGCAATCCTAAGTCATGGATGAGATATGTGGATGAACTACAAATGAACACAAAGAACTACCCAGGTTCGGGCCACCTTCTTGGTTTAATACCCTACTCCTGCCCTGTTTGTATTTCAACGGAGAGAGCTGCAATATGTCTGTTACAAGGTGAAAAGATTGACCCGTCCCGACGTCTTTGTTTCCCCTATTTATAGTCTCGAGGGAAGACCTCTTGGAGTCCTTTTATGAATAGAATATACAACAGTCTAAGCGGACGTAGCCTATACCATAGCGGGATGGCTGCCCACAGCAAGCCTGTATGAATGATGATGATGATGATGATGTCTTCCCAGGTCACTGCATTACCCTCTGGATACTCCACTTCCTTCTTCGGCATTTGCTGGACGGCGGGGAGGTACAGCCAATGTGGCTGCATAGATAGCAGACGAATCTCACTATACCGACAGAAGATGACTTCTCCCACATGGATCCCATTTGGAGACGTGCATTCTTCTTTAATTCAACGTCGGTACCCTACCTCCGAGGCCAGGGAGGCCATGTTCCTTTCCCGGGGTTGGTGTCTACTCTTCCCAGAAGCGTGCATACATCCTACTGGGTAGATCCGTGAAGAGATCCAGGGGATGTATGGCGATGTATCCCCTAGGTCATTCACAACGGGGCAGACAGAACACCACTTGGCATAGCAAAGCCTTTAAGTGTCTTCCTTCCTCCCCAAGGAAGGTGCGCGCCACCATTGTCTAAGTTCAACGCGCCAGGCTGCCACTATCCTAGTTTTCTTTACGTCGACAGAAACCTTTGTCCTTGAGCTAGTTTATATTCAAAACTCTCTGAGAATGTATATGACCTCTCGTACTTCCCTCGCATCTCTAATTCCTTCACAGGTACATGTCCGTGGCCGAGTCGCATGGTTCCCATAGTATGAATTCATTTGCAGACTTCTTACAGCTACATCTAGACTCACCTGAAGCTAGCTCTTGCTGTGTCAGTCGTGTGAAGCCAATCATTTCTGTGAAGCTAATGGCTGAAGATAATGCTCCTACTCCTCGAAGGGACGGAAGACAAAGACATCACAATACTGCTCAAGATCTTTCTCTGGCACTCTATGAGAAATACAAGTCAGATCCAGAGGAAACCTATGGACAACGCAAGTCGCGCACTCAGTGGATTCGCAGTGACTGGGCTGAAGAGTGGTTCTTCTATCATTTTGTCACTCCTGAGTACGCTGCCAAGAATGCTGTTAGGCCACCATGGGCAGATATTGTGTATCGGAAGCTGATCCCAAAGACCAAGGCTGACGCCATTGGGTTAGGCTTCTATCCATGCATGGTACACTATGCTATGCCTCAAGACCCTGACCCATCAAGCATCAGATGCTGTCCCGAAGATGATCTGTTTGAAGCCAATTATCAGTTTGCAAAGGCTTCAGCAGAGTTCAATAAGAAGGAGTATGGCATCAACTTCAACCCTGGCCCCTTTGAACAAAGGCCAGATGGTACTCGTGAGGCAAATCCCAATGTCACTCAGGCTTGGTAAAGTTATGAAGCTTATCTAGCACATGCTACTGCTATTCGTGCTGCTGCTGCTGCTGCACGTGGGGAAGAACATCATGATGACATTCCTCCTGCATCGCTGAAGCCTCAGCGCTAGACAAAGGTGCTCGTGAGCGCCTCAAGCAAAATGCCATGAAGGTCGCAAAGTCCATAATGAAGGACTTAAGAGGAAAGCACTAGGGCGTTCTGCTATTGATCCCAAGTTGATCAAGAAGAAGAAGAAGAAGCCAGTGAGCCCTGCTGTGGCTTTTGTTCAAGACATGCCCAAGATTATCTTCCCGCCAAATTTCTCTGGTTCAAAGCCATCTGCCCCCAGTGTCTTCAGAGAGAAAGAAAACATAGCTTGATGAAGCTGAAGCCAGAAAGCGCAAGCAGAGTGAAGCCATTGCCTCCCCAGCACATAAGCGTCAGAAGACAAAGGCTTCAAGACAAGCCCAAGTGCCTCCTGCTCTGTCTGCTCAACCATCGTCACAAGAGAAGCCGCTCTTTGTGACACCTATTTTTGTTGCTCCTCATGCCTCTACAAACACTGAGAGGCATGTGATCATACATGAGTCTGCTTCCACAGAGGCTCATCAGAAAGAATCTAAAGATATTCCAGCTGTTGACACCATCACAGCTGAAGACATTAGTAGTGAAGCCAATGTGCAACAAGATGATGCAGTTCTTCCTCAACTGGACTCAAATGTGGTATCATCGCCTGTTCATGGGAACAATGAATATGTGAGCATTCGTGATCCTCCGACGCCAACCATCCAAGATGACTCTGGGATGAGCAGCATCCAAACTCTCCCACACATGAAGTGATTCCTCACTCTCTTCCTTCCCAAGCTGCCACACCAGTGATTGAGTCCTGACTCCCTACTCGGGACCATGGAAATTGATCCAACACCTTCACAGTCGTCACCTTTTCCAAGGCTTCGCAGAGGTCAAAGGCCATCCTCTTCTATGTCCAGCATTCTAGAAGAAACCACACATACTGCCACAACTGCACTAGTTGTTGAAGAGGTTGAAGCTAAACGAGCTGAAGATCGTCTGGTTGCATCAACCAAAGACAATCAGAACATTGGCACTGTAGCCAATCCTACTGTTACCGTGCCTGATGCTGTTGAAGGTGAAGCAAATGAGTCTGAAGCCAATGCTCCGCCTGTCAGGTCACCGGATGGTCCTCCTTTCAGTACACCAGTGATTTCTGAAGATATTGATGCTGGCACTGTAGTGGCTGATGACAAAACAAGTCCCATCGTTCAACAAGTTCGGGTCAAATGGCCAAGGCTTCGAATACCTGAAAGGCATGGCCCCCAGTATGAATTCAACATCAACAACAGGCCACTCTCTCTGAAGCCTGTGCCCCGGATGCCACATCTTTGAAGTGCTACTTCCACAGACTGCCAATTTAGTGTCAATGGCTTCAGACAAGAAAATACCTTCTTTGACCAGTCCAAGAATCCTTACAACAAGCCTCGCATATCATCTGACAGGTTCTGGACTCATCATTAACAAAGCTATTACATGTGCGTCTTATACAATCAAGATAGGATTCATCACTACAAAAAAAAGACACATCCGTGACATTATGGCCCGAACGAAAACTTTTTCTGTCATGGTTGTGACACTTCTATGACAATAATTGTGACAAAAACATGTATCATCATATATGTGGTGGGCTCCTACTTCTATGACAAAAAATTATGACAGAAAATGGGCTTTTCATCCTGGGCGGACTGGAGACGCACCCGCATGACATTCTTTGGGCCATCCATGACGTAAAAAATAGTGGTAGAAGTGAGGGCGAGGAAAATTCAGGGAGTTCCCGGTTACGGTGGGTGGTCGGGGTCAAGCGATGCAGTGTGGTTTGCGCGTTTCTATCTTGTGTGCACGCGTGTGTGCGAGGTGTTCGCTAACTGAACCCGAGCTAGGCCTTCGCTTACTGAACCCGAGCGATCGCACTAGCTAACAATCGATCCCTTCGCCGCTAACTGAACCCGAGCGATTCCTTCGCTGCTAACTGAACCCGAGCGATTCCTTCACTACTAACTAAAGCCGGTCGAGCCCCCGTACGTGCGAGACGTAGCCGGTTAGGTTGCCTCTCAATGAACAGTGCCCGTTGCTGCCGCGCGCGCGATACGTAGAACGAGTCGAGAATGCATCGATCGAGCCCCTTGCGCGAGACGTGGTGAGTTGACCTAGCTGGTTGGTTGGCTGTGGATGAATAGTTCCCGTTGCTGCTGCGACTTGTGATCTGCGTCGGTTTTTTCCCCGAAGAGGAAGGGATGATGCGGTACAGTAGAGATAAGTATTTCCCTTAGTTATGAAACCAAGGTTATCAATCCAGTAGGAGAATCACGTAACACCTCGTTAACAGTACCTGCACAAAAAATAACAAATCCTTGCACCCAACGCAAACAAGGGGTTGTCAATCCCTTGGCGGTTAATTGCCAGATTAAATTGTATGGTGATAGATAAATAGATCGAACAAAAATACAAAATAAGATAAATAAAGTAAAATTGCAGCAAGGTATTTTTATGATTTTTAATATATGATTTGGATAGACCCGGGGGCCATAGTTTTCACTAGAGGCTTCTCTCATGAAAATAGCATAAGGTGGGTAAACAAATTACTGTTGGGCAATTGATAGAAAAGCAAATAATCATGACGATATCCAAGGCAATGACATGTATGTAGGCATCACGTCTGAGACGAGTAGACCGACTCCTGTCTGCATCTACTACTATTACTCCACACATCGACTGATATCCAGCATGCATCTAGTGTATTAAGTCCATAAAGAACGGAGTAACGTCTTAAGCAAGATGACATGATGTAGACAAAGTAAACTCATGCATGAATAAACCCCATCTTTTTACCCTTAATAGCAACGATACATACGTGTCATGTCCCTTTCTGCCACTGGGATTGAGCACCGCAAGATCGAACCCATTACAAAGCACCTCTCCCATTGCAAGATAAATCAATCTAGTTGGCCAAACCAAATCAATAGATCGGATAGAAATACGAAGCTATAATAATCATGCATAAAAGAGTTCAGAGAAAACTCAAATAATATTCATGGATAATCTGATCATAAACTCACAATTCATCAGATCCCAACAAACACACCGCAAAAAGTGATTACATCGGATGGAACTCCAAGAACATCGAGGAGAACATTGTATTGAAGATCAAAAAGAGAGAAGAAACCATCTAGCTACTAACTATGGACCCGAAGGTCTGTGGTAATCTACTCATGCATCATCGGAAGGGCAGCAAGGTGGATGGAGAGCCCCTCCGTGATCGATTCCCCCTCCGGCGGAGTACCGGAGAAGGCCTCCATATGGGATCTCTCAAGAACAGAAACTTGCGGTGGCGGAAAAAGTATTTCGTGGACTCCTCTGTTGGTTTCCCAATTTTAGAGAATTTATAGTGGAGGAATTAGGTCAAACGGAGCTGTGTGGGCCCCACGAGCCACCAGGGCACGCCGCCCCCTAGGGCGCGCCGTGGTGCCTCGTGGGCCACTGCTTCATCTTCTCGTCTTCTCTCGAAGCTTCTAGTGTTTGTTATGTCCAGAAAATAATCTCCAAAAAGTTTCGTGGCATTTGGACTTCGTTTGGTACTGATATTCTGGAAACCCAAAAACAGGCAAAAAACAGCAACTGGCACTGGGCACTAAGTTAATAGGTTAGTCCCAAAAAATGATATATAATTGCTGTAAATGTATATAAAAACATCCAAGATTGATAATATAATAGCATGGAACAATCAAAAATTATAGATACGTTGGAAACGTATCAGCATCCCGAAGCTTAATTCCTGCTCGTCCTCGAGTAGGTAAATGATAAAAACAGAATTTTTGATGTGCAATGCTACCTATCATAATCATCATATACTCTTTTCTTTTATAGCATGGACATTTGGACTTGAATGATTCAAAGCAATAGTCTATAGTTTGACATGAAGATATAAATACTCTAGCATCCTAACAAGCAACCATGTCTTTCAAAATATCAACGCTAAAGAAAGTTATCCCTAGCCCATTATGCTCAATCATTGATCCATTCATGAAACACACTCAATATTAGCTACACACAATGCACAAGTATGACAATAATGCTCTCAAGTTGGTGCTTTGTAAGAGAAGATGGAGACTCAAATAAAAATAAAAATTGCATAAAAGTAAATAGATAGGCCCTTCGCAGAGGGAAGCAGGGATTTGCAAATGTGCTAGAGCTCAAAGCTTAAATTAGAGAGATAAAATTATTTTGAGAGGCATGCTTTTCCTGTCAACGAAAACGACCGAGAATTCCCAATATATTCCATGCTAGACACATCATAGGCGGTTCCCAAACAGAAAATAAAGTTTATTTCCTTTCCACCATTCTTTCACAATCCATGGCTAGCCGTATCCACGGGTGCCCTCTATACCAACACTTTCCAAGGAATTTTGTTGTTATTAATTTTTGATTCATTGTGGGACTGGGCATCCCTATTACCATCCACTCTCTCGTGCAATGACAAGTGAATAAACACTCATCGTGAGAATAACTCACCTAGCATGGAAAATATAGGCCACCCCCTGCCGCTTCATGAGCGGTACAGGCACACAAAATGTCGGTGTGATAAGAACCAGGGTCTCATCAACCTCCTTAGCATGGGTCATTCCCGTCCAGGATTGTTGCCTGGAAACCCCGGCAAGGCCAAGATTCCCGGCGAATACCATATCTGGCAAGCATTATATTAACAAGCAAGGACAAGAGCTCATTGGGGAGAAGCTTCTTCCCAGCGGCATGATCTCCTAGCAAGACAAGACCCGGCAAGGCTTGCCGGGGGACAGCTGGGAACAAACACAAGAATATCAAGAAGGCATTCAAGCCAATGATCAGAAGACAGAAGACCGAAGGCTGGGTTCCCGGCAAGATCTTGCCGAGAAAGCTCACGAAGACCCGGCAAGATCCCGCCGCCCTGCCACCGCTCTAGCGTAGCAAACAGCCTGTCATTTAGGGTTTGTCCTCCTGGGTGCGTGTCATGGCATTAGCGGCGGATGGGGTTAAGCGGTGCTGATGGGACGGGCTCTTTTTTCGTCCCCAAGAAAGTAAGGGACACCTAAGTGGAGCATTTAATGCGTTTGTCCTAAGTCATTAGTGATAAGCATGTAAACACTGTAGCAACTTTACACCTCTTGTACTTGTTGTTCGCCACTGTTGGTGACCCCTTTGTCATATAAAAGGAGGCCCAAGGCGAAGCTACAGAGGGAGGAGGAGCTTTTCTGGCCCAGCTGCATGCGTAGCCGCCCTTCTTGCGTACTGTTCACCAAGAAGCGCTCCATGTATCTGAGCTTAAACATCCACAATAAAACAAAGCAGGAGTAGGGTTTTACGCTACTCAGCGGCCCAAACCTGGGTAAAAATCCCCGCGTTGATCGTTGGATCCGCTCTTTGTGTACATCTTCTCCCCAGCCGAACCGTGAAAGGGATCCACATGGTCCCATAGGTGTCGTATGCAGACACAAAATGGAAAATTATTTTGAAAATTAGAGTTGGCACATGCAAATTTACTTGGAACGGCATAGAAATACCGCATATAGGTACATATGGTGGACTCATTTGGCACAACTTGGGTTTAAGGAGTTTGGATGCACAAGCAGTATTCCCGCTTAGTACAAATGAAGGCTAGCAAATAGATTGAGAAGCAACCAACCAAAAAGCGAAAACGGTCATAAACATGCATTGAACATAACTAACACCGAATAATGCACCATAAGTAGGATATAATTTCGGTGCATAACTATTGACTTAATGTGCATGCATAGGGAATCACAAACCTTAACACTAATATTCTTACTAAATCACAATTACTCACTAACATGACTCACATATTATCATCTCCATATCGCAAAACTATTGGAAGGAATCACACTTATCATATCCAATGATCTATATGAAAGTTTTTATTATATCCCTCTTGAATATTCATCACTTTGGGACCAGATTCATATCTTGTGCAAATTACCATTGCTATTATCAACTCTCAAAAAGATATAAGTGAAGCATGAGAGTGCACATATTTCTTCAAAATTTTAGTCTTATCAACTCTCAAAATAATATAAGTGAAGCATGAGAGTTTAAGTATTTCTTCAAAATATAGCCACCACCATGCTCAAAAAGATTTAACTGAAGCACTAGAGCAACTGCCTAGCTCAAAAAATTTAAGTGAAGCACATAGAGTATTCTAACAAATCATGATTAACGTGTGGCTTTCTCAAATAGGTGTGTCCAGAAAAGATGATTGTGGCAAACTAAAAAGAAAACAAAGCAAAGACTCATATAATACATGACGCTCCAAGCAAAACACAAATCATGTGACGAATAAAAATATAGCTACAAGTAAAATTACCGATGGTTGGTAGAAGAAAGAGGGGATGCCTTCCGGGGCATCCCCAAGCTTAGACGCTTGAGTCTTCCTTGAATATTACCTTGGGGTGCCTTGGGCATCCCCAAGCTTAGGTTCTTGCCACTCCTTATTCCTTCATCCATCGTGATCTCACCCAAAACTTGAAAACTTCAATCACACAATACTCAACAAAACCTTCGTGAGATCCGTTAGTATAACAAAATAAATCACTACTTTAAGTACTGTTATAAACCCATTCATATTTTATTTTTGCATTATACCTACTGTATTATAACTTTCCCATGGCTTATACCCCCGGATACAATCCATAGTTTCATCAAAACAGGCAAGCAATGCATCAAAAACAGAATCCGTCAAAAACAGAACAGTCTGCAGAGATCTATTTAAAACCGATACTTATGTAACTCCAAAAATTATGAAAAATTAGGACAACATGGGCAATTCATATAGCAATACTTTGTAAAAATTTCAGATTTTTCTGACATTCCAGTACAGAACTAAAATTACAGCACTGGACACAAAACTTTCTGTTTTCCAAACAGCATCAATTATACTATCTTCCAAATCACCCCAAAGACTTTACTTGGCACAAACACTAATTAAAACATAAAAACACAATCATAACAGTAGCATAATTGTGAAAACACACAAGAACTTATTTTATCCATTGGGTTGTCTCCCAACAAGCTCTTTCTTTATAGCCATTAAGATAGGCTTGAGATTTCAATGATGCTCTCATGAAAGATAATAATAGAAACACAAGGAGAGCATCATGAAGCATATGAAAAATATACTTAAGTCTAACATACTTCCTATGCATAGGCATTTTATAGGAGAACAAATTATCAAGACAGGCAATCTCTAGCATATGCAAATAGGAAGAATGAAGCATGAATAATTTCAACATCACGAGAGGCAATTTAGTAACATGAAGATTCCTATAACCATATTTTCCTCTCTCATAATAATTACATGTAGGATCATAAATAAACTCAACAATATAACTATCATAAACAATAATCTCTCTATGATTGACATGCATAAAAAATTATAATCTTCCAAGATAGTGGGATTAACATCAACTAAAGTCATGACCTCTCCAAACCCACTTTTGTCAAAAATTTCATAAGATTGATAATTCTCCAAAGTAGTGGGATCATTATTACCAAAAGTTGACGCTCTTCCAAACCCACTTTTAATAGTATTGCAAACATTATTATCAATAACATATTCATCATGAGGCTTAAATAAATTTTCAAGATCATAAGAAGCATTATCACCCCAATCATGATCATTGCAATAAGTAGTGGACAATACAAAATTTTCATCCCCAAGCTCGTAGCTTTGCACATAATTAGCAAGATTGACATTAATAGAATTTATAATAACATCATTGCAATCATGCTTTTCAATCAAGGAGCTATCATGAATCACTTTATAAATTTCTTCTTTCAACACTTCATCACAATTTTCAGATTCATGATTTTCAAGCAAAACTTCATAGAGATAATCAAGTGCACTCAACTCACTAGCTATTGGTTCATCATAATTGGATCTTTTAAAAAGATTAGAAAGTGGATGAGGATCCATAGTGATCTTAAACTTTTTCTTTTACTTTCTGTTCTTGTGTGTTCGACATGAAGGCAATAAAAGCAAGCAAGCAAAGAAGCAAACAAGAAAAAGGCAAACGGAAAATATTTTTGTATTTTTGTGAAAAAAAATTTAGAAGTGGGGGAGATGAAAACGAGAGGCAAAGGAAAATAAAATAAATGCAAGGAGATGAAAGTTTTATGCGTAGGTACTTGATAGATGTTGATGATGTCTCCCCGGCAACGGCGCCAGAAATTCTTCCTGCTACTTGTGATCTGCGTTGGTTTTTTCCCCGAAGAGGAAGGGATGATGCAGTACAGTAGAGATAAGTATTTCCCTCAGTTATGAAACCAAAGTTATCAATCCAGTAGGAGAATCACGCAACACCTCGTTAATAGTACCTCCACACAAAATAACAAATCTTTGAACCCAACGCAAACAAGGGGTTGTCAATCCCTTGGCGGTTAATTGCAAGATTAAATTGTATGGTGATAGATAAATAGATCGAACAAAATACAAAATAAGATAAATAAAGTAAAATTGCAGCAAGGTATTTTTTATGATTTTTAATATATGATTTGGATAGACCCGGGGGCCATAGTTTTCACTAGAGGCTTCTCTCATGAAAATAGCATACGGTGGGTAAACAAATTACTGTTGGGCAATTGAAAGAAAAGCAAATAATCATGATGATATCCAAAGCAATGAACATGTATATAGGCATCATGTCCGAGACAAGTAGACCGACTCCTGCCTGCATCTACTACTATTACTCCACACATCAACCGCTATCCTGCATGCATCTAGTGTATTAAGTCCATAAAGAACGGAGTAACGCCTTAAGCAAGGTGACATGATGTAGACAAAGTAAACTCACGCATGAATAAATCCCATCTTTTTACCCTTAATAGCAACGATACATACGTGTCATGTCCCTTTCTGTCACTGGGATTGAGCACCGCAAGATCGAACCCATTACAAAGCACCTCTCCCATTGCAAGATAAATCAATCTAGTTGGCCAAACCAAATCAATAGATCGGAGAGAAATACGAAGCTATAATAATCACGCACAAAAGAGTTCAGAGAAAACTCAAATAATATTCATGGATAATCTGATCAAAAACTCACAATTCAACGGATCCCAACAAACACACCACAAAAATTGATTACATCGGATGGAACTCCAAGAACATCGAGGAGAACATTGTATTGAAGATCAAAAAGAGAGAAGAAGCCATCTAGCTACTAACTATGGACCTGAAGGTCTGTGGTAAACTACTCATGCATCATCGGAAGGGCAGCAAGGTTGATGGAGAGCCCCTCCGTGATCGATTCCCCCTCCGGCGGAGTACCGGAGAAGACCTCCAGATGGGATCTCTCGAGAACAGAAACTTGCGGGGGCGGAAAAAGTATTTCGTGGACTCCTCTGTTGGTTTCCCGATTTGAGAGAATTTATAGTGGAGGAATTGGGTCAAATGGACGTGTGTGGGCCCCATGAGCCACCAGGGGCGCGCCGTGGTGCCTCGTGGGCCACTGCTTCATCTTCTCGTCTCCTCCCAAAGCTTCTAGTGTTTGTTATGTCCAGAAAAAAATCTCCAAAAAGGTTCGTGGCATTTGGACTTCATTTGGTACTGATATTCTGGAAAACCAAAAACAAGCAAAAAACAGCAACTGGCACTGGGCACTAAGTTAATAGGTTAGTCCCAAAAATGATATATAATTAATGTAAATGTACATAAAAACATCCAAGATTGATAATATAACAGCATGGAACAATCAAACATTATAGATACGTTGGAGACGTATCAGCTGCCGCCCGCTCGTACGCCACACCTCAGCCGGTGGGTTGGCTGTGGATGAACAGTACCTTGGCCGTGTGAAGGTGGTTGGCGCTGGATGAACAGGACCCCGAGGTGGCCAGCCAGTTGGGGTGGATCAACAGGACCCCATGGAGGCTGGATGAACAGTAGCCGGTGGAGGCTGGAGGAAGTCGACGGTGGATGAACAGTAGCTGGTGGAGGCTGAGGAGGTCGACTGTGGATGAACAGTAGCCCGTGGAGTCCCGTTTTCGGTACGCCACGCCCCTCCTGATGAATAGGACCCCGTTTCGACCGTAGGCGCTCGACAAGATGTCCGTTTCCTCCATTTTGCGGTACGCCACACCCCTCCTGATCAACAGGACCTCGTTTCGACCGTAGGTGCTCGAACAGAAGTCTGTTTCCTCCGTTTTGCGGTATGCCAGACCCCCAGCCGACGAACAGGACCTCGTTTCGACCGAAGGCGGTTGAACAAAAGGCCGTTTCCTCCGTTTTGCGGTACGCCAGACCCCGAGTCGATGAACAGGACCCCGTTTCGGCTGTTCCGTCCAAGCTGGTTGGCTCTCGATGAACAGGACGCGTTCCAACCTAGTCGCTTGGCTCCCGATGAACACGACGCTGTTTCCTCCGTTCCGACCCAGCCGGTTCGCTGCCGATGAACAGGAGGCCGTTGCTACCGTCCGTTGCCTCTCTCCATGTACACGAGCCCTGGCCGTACGTATGCGCGAGTACGCGTTCGAGACCCCGCCCGTATATATACGTACGTGGCCATATTTTTTGCAGCATGGTTGTACACACGTGTACAGATTTAGACGGGGTTGCCTGACCTAACACGTGCCGCTCCTTACATGCCCACGGTTCATCGTTGCAGAGAGACCGATCGACCAGTATGTACGTACACATTCGCGACCAGACAGACAACGCTACGTACGCTTCGACCGGGTGGGTCCCAGCTGTCAGGGAGGATTAGGAGGCACTTCCTTGCGTGCGAAACAATTTTTTCTGCGTAATAAGGAGGCACTTCCTTGCGTGCGACCATGGACCTCGTGGGTCCCAGCTGTCAGCCTCTCCATGTACAGTCCTCTTCCGATGGATGTTGTTCGTTGACCGCATTGACGACACCGTACCAAGTGCAGCAAGGCGGTGGATGACGGCGAGGCCTAGGAAGGGAACTACCCGAAGCCAGGGAAGACAAGGCAGTGGTTGCCCACGTAGAGGGAAGTACGAGGGTTTACTGGTTCGGCTGCGCTGTAAGGCTGCCGTCGCCAGAGAATAACAGGAGGTGTGGGTGAGTAGAGGGATGGCCTGGCCAGCAGTGGGAGTAGGGTTTGGCGGTGAGGCTTGTGCGGCAGCACAGCCGGCCACGGGAGGAAGGCGCAGGCGGTCCTGCCGGCACTAGTTTGGGCGGCTGGAGCAAGAAGATCAGAGATTGAAGAAGCAGCACGGCCGTTGGATTAACATCCAACGATCACTGCTGCTAGAATTGTTTGTTGACTAAGTTGACAAAGCCCTGCATACGCGTCAACTTGGTAGGCCCACAAGTCAGCCAACAAATCAGGTTGGTCCCAGCTAGCAGGGGGAGGAATCATTTTTCTTCCTCGTAATAAGGAGGCACTTCCTTGCGTGCGACGATGGACCTCGTGGGTCCCAGCCATCAACCTCTCCACGTACAGTCCTGTTCCGATGGTTGCCGTTCGTTGATTGCGTTGACAACGCCGTGCCGAGAGCACCAAGGTGGTGGACAACGGGAAGGCCTAGTAAGGGAACGACCCAGAGACGAGGAAGACTTGGCAGTGGTTGACCATTCAGAGGGGAGTACGAGGGTTTACTGGTTCGGCTGCGGAGTGAGGCTGCCGTCGCCGGAGAAAAACACGAGATGTGGGTGAGTAGAGGGATGGCCTGGCCAGCGATGGGAGTGGGGTGGGGCGGTGAGGCCTGCGTGGCAGCACAGCCGGCCACGAGAGGCGGGAGAAGGTGGTCTAGCCGGTGCTGGTTTGGGCGGCTGGAGCAAGAAGATCAGAGATTGAAGAAGTAGCACGGCCGTTGGATTAACATCCAACGGTCACTGCTGCTAGAATCGTTTGTTGACTAAGTTGACAAAGTTGCGTACGCGTCAACTTAGTAGGCCCAAGTCAGCCTCCAAATCTGTGGCAAACATCATACAACAAATTTGCTATTATTTTTAATAATATACAACCCATTTGCTCTTTCTTAAGGATTTTTTTTGCAGCACATATTCTTTTTGTTAGCATTACAGCCAATATTCTGGCCACGGTTAAAATTTTCAATGAAATTTTGCATATTTTGGTGGGCTCCGAACTGTTTTTAATCCCGATGTTTCGAGTCTGATTCAGACTAATTTGAAAAATAAAATTATATTAATTATAATCCAATGATATTTTCACCGTAGAAAAATCCAATGAAATTTAAAATTTCAAAATCCGGATGAAACAAAATTTGAAACTAATTACCGGTTTGCTGTGTTTTTTAAAATTTACAACTAATTATATTTCTTATTGCTTATAGGCCATTTTCTTTTTTTAGGGAAATAGGCCATTTTGTGGGCAAGCTGAATGCATCCCTCCTCGTCTTGAAAGATTTGAAGCCCAGCAGGGCTGAGAAAAGCAAGTAGGCCTTGGTTGGGTATTCTACAAAAGAAAATAGAACTGGGCTAGCCGTTTCAAGAAGGAAAACAAAACTGGGCTGGTGATGTGGTAAACATAAAATAAAAGACTGGTCATTGAAAATTTTGAACTATTTTTAATCCCGAAATTTCAAGACCGATAAAAACAAATTTTAAAATATATTTAAATTATGTTAAAATCCAATGAAATATGAAATATGAAAAAATAAAATATAATTCGCAATTTGAAACTAATTGCCCATTTGATGTGTTTTTTATATATGTACACCCCATTTCATATTACTCACAAAATTTATAGCCTTTTTTATGGCCAGGCCGAATGTATCCCTCGTCGTCTTGAAAGATTTGCAGCCCAGCAGGGCGGGGAAAAGAAATCGGCCTGTGTAGGGTATTGTGCGGGAAAAAAAGGTGCGCTAGTCATTTTCACAGACAAAAAAAAGTTGGGCTCGTCATGTTGTAAATAAAGCCTGGGCTAGACGGGCCACAAACGCTGCACAGCCCAGTTGATACCCTACTCCGTCTCAACAACAACAACAAAAAACTGCTCGAGCTACTGGGTCCTAGCTATCAGCCGCTCCTTGTGCAATTCTTTTGTTTATTGACTACATTGACAATGTCGTAGGTCCCGGATGTCAGCAAACCATTAGGAGGAAGCATTTTTTCATGTAATAAGGAGGAACTTGCTTGCGTACGGCTATGGACCTGGGGGTCCCTACTGTCATCCTCTCCACGTATAGTCCTCACCGATTCCTGTCGTTTGTTGACAGTCACTCGTTGTGCAATTCTCTCATTTATTGACTACGTTGACAATGGGGTGGGACCAAGATATCGGGAAATCATTAGGAGGAAGCATATTTTTGGCTTGTAATAAGGAGGCACTTGCATGCGTACTGCCATGACCCTGGTGGGTCCCTACTGTCATCCTCTCCACGTACAATCATCTCCTGATTCCTCTCGGTTGTTGATCATGTTGACAACGGCTGATGGCGGTGCCGCGGTGAGGAACCAAAGCGGAGGACGACGGCGAGGTCTCATTGGGAACGAAAAGGAGCCATGGAAGATGCGGCAGTGTGGTCAGAAGCGGAGGGGAGTACGAGGGTTGGTGCGGGGTGGGAATGCCGTCGTCGAAAAATAACAGGAGGTGGGGGTGGGTGGGTGGGGGTGTGGAGGGATGGCCTGGCACCGGTTAGGGTACGGTGGGACAGCTATGCGTGCGCGGCTGCGCGGCAAGCCATGGAAGGCAGGAGCAGGCGATCCCACCGGTGTTGATTTGGGCGGCTGGAGCCTGGAGGAAGAAGACAAGAGATTGAAAAAGCACGACAGACATTGGATTAACATCCAACGGCTTAGGCTGCCCCAATCGTTTGCTGACTAAGTTGACAAAACCTTGTGTACGCGTCAACCTAGTAGGCCCACAAGTCAGCCTCTTAATCCATGGCGGACAAATACAGCCCATTTAAAAAAATAACTGCCCATTCCAAACGTTCAATCGGAAAGTTCAACATTCATAGCAAAGTAACAGGTCTGATTCAGAGATAGAGTACTGAACTTCCACGTTGACAACCATCATAGCCAACTTAACTATCTACTCCCACTAATACTCGAGTTTAGAACAACTAACATACTCTTAGCTAACTAGACGATGCCGGCTGCGATCTGCGGCACATGCTAAACGCCGGCACAGACGTCCTCCTCCTCGCCTCGGACTTGGCAGAGGTGCGATAGGGCGCGTTGCTCGCGCCCGTTGGCCTTTTCCATGCCGGCGTTGTCCACCGAAGCTTCGGCTTCTAAGCGGGAAACCCACTTGATGACCTGGTAGTAAAATTCAGTGTCGCACACGTGTGCGTGCCCGACAGCCTCAAGGGCTACTCGCCGGGCGCCGGCCTCCACGTAGTCGGCCCAGTTGCGGGCGCTCTGCTCGAGACACAGAGAAGCGGTGCGCTGCTCCTCCTCCATGCTCTGCTGGCGGCGCAAATCGGTGGTACGCTGCTCCTCCGCCATGCGGTCGCGCTCCAAGGCATCCTCATACGCCGCACTGCCATCTAAAGACCGCCAGAATGCCTCCTCCCTCCGTCTGCCTTCCCGTGAAAAATCGAACACTAACTCCGGCGGTGAGCACCTCTGGCGGCGCCTAATGCTGCCGCACGGGGGCATGACGGACGTGGCAAGAGCGATGGCAAGTGGCGAGCGATGTCGGGCCGGTGGGGTCTTGTGAGGATAGGGTGCGTTGGGTGAAGGTGCCACCGGAGCACGCCGGGAACTAGTAATTATAGGAGGATGGTAGGTAAACCGGCGTGTCGTGGGAAACATGACGGTCATCGGAATTCAATCCATAAGCAGGCATGGCTTAGCGCACCAGCTTGCCGTGGAAAACTAGAAAAACTAAAATTATGACTGTACCATACTCCCGTCCCGTCCCGTCAGTGCTGGGTCGCACATCGGCACGACAGTCAAATGAGTGCACTCGATTCATCCAGATGAGGTACGTGCGTGATCCGCTGGTTATTCATGTAGGATCGAGTCGGTCGGATAGTGTACGTGTAGGATCACAATAGCTGATGAACGTTCGCTGGGAGAGAAGGCATTTGCGAACGTTTTTGCTAGCAGTTTCTTCAGATTCACATGGCGTTTTCTTCAGAACAGCATGTCAGTTTCTTCAGAGGAAGGCATTTTTATTCTAAAAACTGCCACCCTTGGATCTTGCGTCACAACTAAAACTACCAGGAGTGTATTAGTAGGCTAGCTAGTGATCGATCAGTAACTTGTAAACAGTGAGAGAAGAGAAATAAGGAACATGTTGGACCATTTGGTGCGAGAGGAATGCTAGGGTGTTCCGGCACAAGTCTACTATTCCGTCCATCCTGTTGTTCAACATCCAGTCTGAGGCAAAACTTTGGGTCACCGCGGGCGCAAAACATTTGGGTCACATCATGCCGGGAGAGTAGTGTCTTTGTAATTTCGGTCTCGCTTTTCTTTGTAAAAGCAACTGTGAACTCCTTCTTAATTAATGCATGAGGCAAATCTTTTGCCTCTGTTTTGAAAAAAAGAAAACACTGAGCGAAGAGAAAAAAGGAACTGCTGTGCACAGTAGTAAGAGCCGATCTTCTCTAAATGTTCAGACCAGACTCACAGGCCTGGCTTAGTAATATGTTCACATTAATAGCCCAAATTCACAACCAACTAGTAGGATTCCCATACATAAGATCAACATGTTTATGCACCTCAATGATTCATAGATCATACACAATATAGTTGTTCTTGCTACTAACATGGTTGCTTCTCAGGGCCAACATTCAGTAGAGAGTGAATGACAAATTTGTTTGTAAAGTCTACATTTCCTCTAGCAAACGTAAGTGGTTTCACCAACAGATGGAACCATGAGAATCAACCACACATGATGGAGGAACATCCACTGAAATATGTTATGGTCATATGTCGATCACACGGCAAGACTATTTTTGGAATTCAACTTTAAGTTTGGCAAGATGATGCCCATTGGATAATCAGACCAGAGCAATGAAGCACCTAGTGTTGGCCAATAAATAGTACAGTACTACTTTTGTGCAGTCCATGCAGTGACTATCCTATCCTTCTATGTCTATTTTCCAATGGCACTGCATGCAATGACTATCCTATTCTTTTGTGCAGTTCCAACAAAATTGAGGTCCCTGTGTTTGTTTGCCAAATAGCAATGAGCAGACATCTGTTTGCACACATATCAAGCAGCTAGTTAACATATACTCCACCTTGTATTTTCGGTTTAACCACGTCTCTGCTAGTCGTTTCCGCCTAGCATCTGTCATGTTTTGCACTGGACAATTTGATACTGAATTGATTTGCTGGTACAGAGTAGAAATATAGCGCCTATTCTTCATTAGACCAAGGATATCCATGTTTGCAGGGAGGGAAGAGGTGAAATCGATACAACCGAAAGTGAGCATCCAATCATTGATTCATGTCCTGCACCACCAATGGAGGTCCAACCTGGCAATAAATTTACATGCAAACCACTAATATTACTATCTAATGACAGTACAAAAACAGAAGCAAGATACTAGCAAGATAGCAGAAAACCATGTACCTTGGTAATGAATAGCTCATAGTGCCACTGATTGCATATAACTGTTTGCAGAAAATAATGGTCATAATGTTGAACCATCTGGACTTTTTGTGCAGTTCCACTAAAATTGAGCATCCCTGTTTGCACAGATATTGGAAGTGTGATTAAAAGTGGCACTAGTGGACAGTTAGCATAGACTCACAAATTTAATCATTCCAAATTTCTTAATGGGAAAAGGTAGCAAGACAGTTTCTAACCACCTATTCAAAGGAATAAAGAAGGCAACAGCGACGGATGTCATGAGGGCATACATAGTATCTTGTGAAAGATTGAACCATTGCAGACCTTTCCTCTTCTTTTAAGAATTTTTTGTGCAGTTCAACTAAAATAAAATGCCATTACCGCCTTGACATTTCGGTGAAACTGTACAAAAAAATTGACTTACCATTACATCATGATGTTAGATATGTAATCAATAGGCAATAGAGACAAAAATGTAGACCTCCTCCGATAACATAATGAACATTAATTTTAACAAAGGTGTGACTAGCTTTGGCGGCATAATTTGAAGAATTCTACACTCTCTGTTCCTTAATATAAGACGTTTTCGCAGTTCAATTTAATGTACCAAAACATCTTGGATTTTGAAAGAGAGGTAGTAGTTTTCCTCCCTTTCTTTCCTTTTTCAATTTATCGGTGGCATTAGACTGACTGCGGCATTAATTAAATGTGGCATCCCTTTAGCAGTAGCATAATTTTACCGGTGGCGTTACACTAACAAAACAAAAAGTGGCAATAATAGCATGGTGTCGGCTGTGTGCAGCCTAGTTGTGCAGAGGCTGGGTGTGTGCTCACTGTGTTAAGTATCTTCTTGATGCTCCGTTTTGAGTCAATAAAATCCGCCATTTGTCGAAAAAGTACAATGTACCTCCACGGACGCATAGAGTGGTGAAGCAGGGATGGTTGCCCAGAGCAACAAATATTCAAGCAGCATATCTGGATTACGTCCCATTTTTGTTCTCTTTAGCCACCTTTTACCTATGTGAGGACAACAAACCTATCGACCTGGTCATTCTCTATTGTGTTGTCCTGCCTTTCTTTCCTTTTTCAACCAAGAGACAAGAGACTAGTTCCTCAGCTACTACTGATTTTCCCCTTTTCAACAAAGATGCAGGTTCGATCCAAGTCACTTCTATAGTACTACTTTCCCCCCTTTCTTTCCTTATTCAACCCAGACCTGGATTAGTCTGCATGAAGTAGGGTTTCCTTTAATAGTGCAAATTAAGGTTTTCGTCTGCTTGACCAGCAGAGGCTAGTAACTTGGGGAGGTGGGGCAGTGGAAAAACAACCACATGCAGCGACGTGGGCAGATGAGGCAATAGCACAAGGGTATGGTTCGAAAAGAGGTAGCATACCAGAGGGTCGGCAGGAAGCGGCTTCTCTCGTCGTCGTCCTCCTCCGCCAACACTACAGAAGCGAGCTTGGGGACGAAGGCCATCCCGCACCGGTGCTAGGTCTGAGAAGACGGCCTTGTCATCAGTGCACGTCCTCCTCTTCCCCAGCGGATGGGATCAGGCCGGATCTGTGGCCACTAGTGAGGACGGAGAGAGAGTGGCCACCACCGTCTTTTTTAGATCTGGCGAGGGTGATAGTGTGAGAAGCAAGTGGGCAGCCCTAGCAAGCAAGCGATGAAGCTCCATCCTATATACTACTATATTATACTTGGTAAAGTACCTCCGCCAAGGTTTTCTAAGTCCCGCGAGCCGGAGCAACAGGACCAATAAATGGGGAAAATTAAGGTCTTCGATCTCTCTCCCGTGCATGCACTTTTTCTCTCTCCTGCATGCACCCAATGGATAGCGTGCATGTAATGTCCGGCCTAATAAATTGGGATGACGTGTAGTAGTAATGCTTCAAAATTGAATGGCACGCCATTAAAAAAAATTAAGTTGAGAAATAACGCGGCTCGATCGCATTTTGCACGAGAAATGAGAAACCATGTTTCGTTGACGTGTTGTCCCGTTCCAACGTGTCAGTGAGAAGATGGCGAGTCCTTTTGTATAATTTCCGAACGGACGTCAATGTACGGCCGGGTTGCCTCTTCCTATACCATGGCAACCGTCCACTCCCCGCTCGCCTCTTCCTGTACCGTGGCAACGGTCCACCACCTCCCTCTCGATTTGGGAGTTGGAACTGCTGTCGCACGCTCTTCCTCCCTCCATTTGCCTTGACCCTTCCTTCTGCCATTGTTCGTCTTCTCGATGGAGGAAAGTAGCAGGACCCGACCCCGTTATTCTTGCCCTAATCTAACAGATGACGCGGTGGAGGAAATCAGTGATCGGTGCGACGTCATCACCGCGGCTAGCATGGCAGGTTCGTTCAAGAACATTCTCGACTCAACAAATAAGATCATTACAAACAACCCAAGGGTTCAAGAGCGGTTTGATCTCCCCTATCTTCTTCGCAATGACCCTGCTCTCTGGTCTGGGGACGACGGAAGGCTCACCTTGTGCAAGTTGATGCCACTTGACAATAATTATCCATGTGATGTTAAGATGCCATCGCTTCAGCATAAGGCCTGGGCAGGCGCAAATGGAGATTGGGTTGCTTATATTGGGAACAACTGCAAGTGGGAGTTTGTGAATGTGTACACTCGTCACCGGATTCCACTTCCAAAAATCTCATACTACCCTAAGGTTGAGCACACCGATACTCTACGTATGTTGAAATACGATCATCGTGACTGTCGTCTACAGAAGATAGCAATTTGTCGAGTTCCCAATCGCTCTTGGAGTTATGCGAACTATTATGTTGTCGCTATCTTCGACAAGCTTGTTGCCGTCCTTACTTCTATGCCTCAATGGATATTGCTTGAAAACCAATTTTTGGGCACGCATGTGTACTGTGATGCAATTCAATACGATCGTCTTGTGTTTGCTGCCACCACTTCTGGCACTGTTTTTGCATGGGATCCTGATTGTTTCGGTACGTTGTTTGTCTTCCACCGTAATTATAATTGTTTCATTCACCATGCATGCCAGTTATCCTCGTAATAATTAACCTTTTTTTGTGGGGTCCCGTACTAATTAACCTTCTTGTGTTTCCAAGGTCCTGTCAACATCCCCCACCGATACTTGGAAACTTTTATAACCAAGGGGGAGATGACGATGGTGATGATCACGAGCATGAAGACGCGCACTACCTACCTACTCAGTGGCGCCTAGCTACTTATTCCGATGGATCACCTCTTCTTGTCTGTATATAGGACACTGGTGATGTTATAGAGGAAGCAGGTGTTGTCTACCATGGTCGCAGTCGTCTCCGGACCAGTTCCAACATCCGTTGCAGGGTATTCGGAATGGATACTAGTGTGCTAGCGCAAGAACCTTTTCCCTGGTTCAATATTGATAGTCTTGGAGAATACTCGCTTTTCGACTAAACTATCCAATTATGGTGAAAGGCGATCCGGCGGCTGTTGGCACAACGTTATCATTTATGAGAAGCAACTGTATCTATACCTTGCACATTGGTATAATTCCCTACGCTGGCTATCACAATTTCCGTCGGGAACCGCTACCCTCTACTTTATTTGCATTCAAGCCGTCTCGGAAACCGTACTCGTTTACTAGTCCCCCTTGTATTTTGTGTCATGTTTTGGCCCTTAATCTAACTAATAAAATTGTGTGACCAATATAATGTCATTGGAAAACATAATCAAATACGAATCCAACAAAAAAATGTGTGACATGCTACTCAAATACTCCTACTACGTAATGTCATTGGAGTAGTAGGAGTAGTATGTTTGTCCATCGTTGACCCAAAATAAGATGAGACTAATAATCCAGACATTGGTAGTTGTACTGGGGAAAATCTTGCAAAGTTTGGAGGCTTCTAGAGGGCAGGGGTGATCCTCCTTCACTAAAAAAATAAAAAAAAGTACTACTCCTATAACCTAACCATTTGCCCTTCTCCATTTTCTTGCATGTGCACAAGTGGGACATTTGATTTATTTATTGGGCGATAAGACGTTGGTAGTTCTCCGTCCCCTAGGACACAGATTTATTGCACATAGAGCCAAGCTTTTGCACGTACTACTTGTGGGACGCAAGACCAATGAACCCTCCCTCCCTCCTGAGTCGTTTATCAGAGTGGGTGGTGCCACACGGCCAAATATTTTCTAGCGCAATAGATAATTGCCCGAGCATTGCAACAAGCTATATATATTCTCTAGTATGTACATGTTAGCCCATAATTTACAGGTCAACATTAATATGCATACGGATCCATAAACGACATCCTCTAGCCCTAGTGCGCCGGGCCACCAACCGACGGGTGAGGAGCAGCGGCGTTGGTGGCGAGGTCAACGTGCTTCTGAACAATGTTGTCCAAGGTTGCTCTGCGGTCCAAGAAGGCCACCGTCTATCATCCTCCTCTGGCACGTAGTGGTCCTTGTGGACGATTTCCTCATAGATGTGGGTGATTATGTTGATGGTGTCTTGCTGGGCGAGGCGCTACGCGGCGAGCGTGACCTCGAGGTGGACATTCTCCAGCGAGACAGCGGGCAGTCGCAGGGCCACCAGTGCGTCAAAGAGGTTGTCACTATAGAGGCCGGTGAGGGTGGCGGGCATCGCAGAGCCTGGGCGCGTGGGCTGGAGGCGTACGTCAAGGTTGTCCGCGAGTTTCTTGACGACGGTGAACTTGTCGAGGAAGCCGACGAGGGCCTTGTCGAACAAGGGGACGAAGCTGTCGTCCAAGAGGCCTCTTGCCCTGGCGGCCTCAAGCATGACCTGGAGACGTTCCTCCATGCCGGGCCGCAGGCCGGCGTCGTGGACCATCTGGCACAACCGGCTCATGCTCGTGCTCATCGCCTCCATGGGTATAGCTTCTGGTCAATTGATCTTGCGTTTGGAGTGATCACTCTTGCCCTTGGTTAGGGTGCGTAGGTGCGTAGGATTTCGTAGATGGATTGGACTGGTGGGGAGCCTTTATATCAGAAGTGCAGACTGTGTTTGGATTCACGTGTGCGTTGCCTATCTACTCCTCGCTCCTTAGTAGTACTCCCTCCGGTCCTTTTTTCTCTGCACCTAAGGTCGAGCGCGCATACCAAGGGTAGACTCGATCTGTTTTTTCTGGACATAATTGCCCTTGCATTTGCAGAGTATCGCATGCCTGCTGCTGCCTCAAATCCCGATCTGCATGCACGCACTGCTCCCTCTCTCGCTGCATGCGCACATAGTTATGAGAAGATTGAGGTAAATTCTGCGTGCAATTATGTTGGAAGCTGGCGCAATTAATGCGGTGCAAGTACTAGTGTGGTTCATGATATTTCATATTTGAGCCCTCAACCTGAAGGGAGAGTGTATAATATCATCGGAAACTACACTCAAATATGCCCTGTCAAAAAAAATACACTCAAATACGAATAAAACAATACTCCATGTAGTATTATTTACGGAGGGAGTAGTAGTATATTTTTTGTGACATGCATTACTATATATTGTTATTCAAATGCTAAATCCAAATGGAGGTGGTAGTACGTACTACTAAATCCAGACGAAGGGAGTTGTAGTACTAGTACTAAAGTACTACCCGTTGGTCAAATTATTACGTGTTGCTCCTCACAGTGAAGTTACAAGACCCTGCGCCGGAGATGACACCAGAGTGCAGGCGGCGTGTTCGGGTTACCAAAGTCAGCCTCACCGTGTGCAGTCACTATCATCAAGGCTGTAGAGCTACCCTGCTTACAACAAGCCGTGTTCTAGATATTTTCCCGTGCGTTGCCACGAGTTAGAATAAAATATTGTATTGGGTATATTGGTTACATCGTTGCAGCACCTATGCACGCAAACATAATCGTAACGTAGTACCACGTGCTGGATAGTCATAATTTTACAAGGTTCAAACTGATATTACAAATGCTAGCAGTAATGCTGCACCTACGAAGAGGGAATTATTAGGAAATTTATGTAAGAAGTTTTGTTACTTTAGGTGGATGCATCATTATCATACAAACTAAAATCCACCACCCCTGACAAGTCACTAATTGGCAAACAAACTTGTGCGTCTCTCGGCACTTGATCTTTCAAAAACAAATTCAGCTTCTGCACAGCCTTTGTCATTCAGCTTTAGACACTTGCGGTGATCAGCACACCATTCATTGTTGAGCCAGAGAACGCCAAACCTCATTACCTTGAGCACACTTGCCTTCAGAAACAAGAACCTAGCCAATTTAATCTCGGATGTGGTGCCTCGATAGTCGATCAAATCAATTTCTATAAGATGGAGATCAAGGCATTGGATGAGGTTGTTATATTGCAGCACATTTTTCACTTTCGGGTCTTTTTTTATCTGCAAAGAAGAGAACATATTAGAGGAGCTGGATATATAAGATTGCTGTGTCATCAAGAGCTACCAATATCATTCGCTCATACAATAGGGTTGGCTGTAAGGCTAGTGATAATTTTCGCTCTCTCTCTTTCTCTTTCCTCTCATTGACTCATTTTACGTCCGTCTTGGTTTATGCATGTCACAAAAAATTATACCATTGGAAATTATGTTCAAATACGAATCCAACGATATAATTTTTAGTGACATGCATTAACATTTTGTTAGTTAAATCTATGGTCAAAATTTCATACTCCAAAATACGAAGGGGACTAGTAAACCAGGACGGAGGTAGTACTTACTCCTAGGATAAAGTTACTTCCCACTATGACTAGCCTCGGCTACAACAACAACAAAACGATGCAGGTGATCACGTGAGAAAAAATACTAAAAACATTTCTTTCAGTATAGTGCCTAGATGCAGTTTTGAACACTACATTTGTCATTGTAACTTGGGAAAAATTACGAAAAATTGAACTCCGTTGTGGTTCACATTTAATAGGAAAGGAGTTTCACCTCGATGAGTAGCTTCTCCGTGCACGGAAAGCATCTAAGGAATCCAATAACTTGATCCAGATTGGGGCCGATAGATTTTATTGCCAAAATCTTCACTGTGCGCACCGACTGGGTCAAGCTTGTGGGAATCATTTTCTGGATGACAGTCGAACATACATCAAGAAAAAAAATTAAAATGTGAATTTCAAGAAGAAGAACGAGAAGAAGAAGAGTGTTGTACCTGAACAGTTATGGATCCAATAACAAGTTGGGAGAATTTGGCAGACGAGTAGGCCAACGCTGTCAATTTCGGCGCGTCAATGACCCTGATTTTTGTTGGACCTTCTAGATCAGATACAAGCAATCTCTCAAGGAAAGGCGCATTCTCAATGACCATATCGTGAAACAGCTCAACTGATCTCTTCCCAAGTAATGTCCTGTTGTGGGGCCTGCAAGACACATAAATCCGTCGGAGATTCGTCGAGGCGATGTGGAGGCTAATGAACCCATGGATCTGTTGAAGACAAAGGTACTCAAGCGCTGTACAGCATAGCCTCCTTCGAGATACCAATGTTGAAGAGGTTGAGCTGCTTGAGTTGAGGGAGAAGAAGAGCAGGCGCGGCATCAATCTGGGGAAAATAGCAGGAGCTGAACCTGGCGCAGCGCAATGTTGGCGCGTGGCGGAGCGCGGACAGCGGCAGAGAGCGACATCGTCCACCTTCAAACCTGAGCTCCTCGAGCTGATCTAGGGCAGGGGATAAGAACCACTCATCGGACTTGGCTTGGACATTGCAGTTGGTACTGAACATGCGGATGTCAAGGCGTCTGGCTTGCCCAGGGTGCGATGCAAGGATCTTGGAGACTGCGGCCATGCGTTTGCAATCCCCATCGTAGAGGCATCTGTCGATGGTGAGGTTGAGGGGGATGCAGCGCCAGAGGGGGTGCCACCGCCGGGAGAGAAGGGTGGTCCGCATGCCAGATTTAGTGGGGAGGAGGGCGATGATGATGAGCAGCATGTCGTCGGGGAGGCTGTTGATGAAGTCCAGGCTCGCCGGATGCGGTTTTGGCTCGAGCCGCCTCGGCTTGTTGACCGCCTCGTCCTCCATCTCAGCCGGTGGCGACGCCGGTGTACACGTGTGCTGGTGTGTATTGTGTGTTGGGTGTGCGCGGGTGCGTCCTTGCGTGCATGCCGTGAAGTGGTGTATGCGCGTTGTCGTAGTTTGTGTCCGTGGTGGCGTCTAAGAAGGTGTTAATCTAGTACTCCCTCCGTTTCTTTTTAGTCCGCATATAAAAGTTGGTCAAAGTCTAACTATGCAAAGTTTGACCAACTATATATCAAAAGATATCAACATTTACAATACTAAAGCTATATGCTATGAAAATTAATTTCAAGATGCGTGTAAATATATTGATTTCATACTATGAATGTTGATACTCTCCTATAAAGTTAGTCAAAGTTTACGAAGTTTGACTTTGACCAAATTTTATATGCAGACTAAAAAGAAACGGAGCGAGTACTACAATACTGTTTTAAGGAGGAAGAAGTGTGCACTCAATTTAGTAGCGTGCGGGGTTCTACCGCAAGTGGTTTCTAGTTAGTTTATTTCACCCCGTGGCAAATGGGCCTCTAGTTTATTTAATTTCACCCACTGCCACATGGGCCCGCACACCCATAGAGAACACGAGCTGACAAGGCACCATGTAGACTGGTTGACTGGTCATCTAGACAATATACGGAGTTGTACGCTGAGCCAGTGACCATATAATCCCTCGGTAAAGAGAGATCGAGTGAGAGGGGAGGCCCATGAGAGGTAGAGATAGAGAAAGAGATACTCACTCCATTCGATAATGTAGTGCCTATAAATTTTTGAAAAGTCATACTTTTGAAACTTTGACCAATTTTATAGAGAAAATTACTTATATCTACAATACCAAAGATATATGATATGAAACTACATCTTGTGATGAATCTAATCATGTATGTTTGTCCTTCTAGATGTAAATGTTTTTCTCCACATATACCTGGTCAAACTTTGTGAGGTTTGATTTTTCAATAAATGTATATATGCTATGGACCGGAGAGAGTACATAACTACAGAGAGATCAAGTGTGTGTGAAGGAGAAAGAGTGAGTGTGCAAAAAGAGAGAGAGAGAGAGTGTGAAAGAGAAAGGGACAACACATGATAAATTAGAGAGAAAGTGTGTGTGTCTTATGAAAAAATATCATGCATGCATCTCCGAGAGAGAAAGCGAGGTGAGGAGATACATAGAGATATATTGTGTGGTTGTTTGCAACGGAGAGAGAGAGACCCCTAGCACGTGGCCAATAGAGGTTTGGCAAACAAGGGAGAGAGGTCGAGAGAGACGTATGGATAAAATGGAGGCATGTGGGGGAGAGGGTGCATTTGTGATAGAGAGATCCCCTCGAGATCGTGAGGGGACTATATGGGTGGGAGATCGAGAGACAAGGTGTGTGTGCGATAGAAAGATACCCCGAAAGAGATTGAGATAGACTTACCTAGGGAGGGAAGGAGACAATGTGACGCCTCGAGACCGATGCTCTACATTCCTTGCATTTATTTCCGTCGTTGCCGTGTGATTCATTTGCTTGTTGCACTTCGACATGTCATCATGTGCTTTTTCATCCGCATGTTTTCATAAAACTTGCATCCGTTCATAGTTGTCGGCTTCTCCCCGCTACTTCCGTTGTCCATTCTGAGTCCCGGCACACTCGCACGCGCCCACGACACCTCCGAAATATTATTTTATAAGTGGGAATAAAATGTTCTCGGAATGGGTTGAAAGTTGGCATGCGGTCTTACCATATTGTAGGTAGACCGCCTGCCAAATGTCATTCCATTCGGAGGTTGTTTGATGCCCCAACGGATAATTATAACGGCACTATAGCCGGTAAAAACGTCGGACGTTTCGGTGTTCCGAAACTTGTTGCCAGGCTGCCATCTTCCCTCTCTTCTCAGCCCATGGCCTCTACACAACCCACCTAGCCCAGCCTAACCCCCCCCCCCCCCTCCGACCGGAGTCGTCCGATCGAGATCGAACGGCTCAAAAACACCTCCAAATCCCTCTCCTATCCCCTCCTGCTTATAAATGGACATCCCCTCGTCCAAATCTGGCAACCCTAGCCTACCCTAACCTAACCCTCCCCTAACCTCCAGCCACCGCCACCTCCTCAGATTCCGCTCCGACCAGCCCCTCCTCGCCACTTGGCGCCGTCCCAGCGGCCGCGCCGCCACCAGCTGCTGCCCTCCACCACTAGCACGCTGCCACGTCGCGGCTCAGATCTGAGCCCGCCCGAGCCCATCTGGGCCCGAGCGCGCGCGCCGCTACCCGCAACCGCTGCTCGCCCGAGGGGGACGAGCTCCTGAGAGCCAGGAGCCGCGCCGCCCCGTGCCACCTCGCCTCCTCGCGCCGGCCACCCGAGCAGCAGCTCGCCGGAGCACGAGCTCCGACCAGGAACCGCGCCGCCCCTGCCTCCCTTCATTTCTTCTCTTTTCCCTTCGTCCCTCTCATCTTGTTTTGTGACCTCGTAGAGACCTCCCAGGGAGCCCGCCATGGCGTCCAGGGAGCTTCAGGCACCAGCAGCCACTGTTTGGCGCCGGATCCACCACGGATCCTTCGTCCCCGAGCCCATGACCGCCTCCTCCACGCCTCCCCATCATCATCATCTCCGGCGAGAAGCCACCTCCAAGCTCTGCCTCGCCGGAGTTCCCGCGCCAAGCCGCCTCGGCCTCCTACAACCGCGCCGGAGCGCGCCACCACACCGAAGACCAAGACCCTCCCCATGCCGTCGTCCGCTGCTCGCGCCCTTGCTGCACCTCGCCTTCCCCGCGGCAAGCCGCATCGCCGGACAGGGAGCCGCCACCGTTGCCTGCATCTTCCTCCTCTTCGCCTGGACCGCGCCGTCCCGGAACCGCGGTGTTCCCTGAACCAAACAGAGCCCTGCACCGCTTCGTCCAATGTCCGCCCCGTACCGGTACCCCGACGTTCGCTTCTTCGCCTGGACTGTGCTGTCCCTCGATTCAAACGGGACCGTGCCGTCCGCCTGCACCGAGCCATCCCGTCCTCCATACCCAATGTGAGCGCTCCCACCTATACAATGCCCAGTGCGCCATATATTAACTTACGCTCGCGTGTGTTAGGCCCAGCTGCACCCGATTCGGCCCAAAACGTATTTTTTTCCCGTGCACGAATTTATGTAATTATCCAGAGAATTACAGAATTGCAGAAAACCCCTTGCACTTCATGCATATAATAACCAATTAACCATGCATTGGATTTAAATGATCTATATATGTAAAATGCATAGAATTTTGAGTAGTTTCACAACATCCAACCTTCATCCATGTTTAAAATTGCTTAACTTGCTGTTTGCATTAATTTGCATAAATGACATGCTAAAATGGTTTATTTCATAACTAAATAACCGTAGGTCCGAATTAAATAAACTTTATATGTAAATGGGGTAGAAAAATGTGTAGATTAACATGGTGCACTTACTTTTGCTGTTAAACAACTTTAAAATTGTGTTTTAGGCAGAACAGTACCAAATTCGAAATTTGCATATGGGGATTTTCCGGAATTGTTGTTTGTTGTTTCCGGCCTCATTTAAATTGCCTAGATAGATAGTTTAAGTATGCTTCACCTCTTGCCATGTTAACCAACATTTAATGTTGATGAGTAGCATAAACGGGAGTGAACTAAATAATTGATGTGGAGTTTCGTCAATATGCAACTCGTTGCATATTGAGCTTCACTTAACGTGTAGTATTTGCTTGTTGCATCTTGCCATGCCATGCCATGCCTCATTAAACCTGACATGCATCATACTTGATTGTGCATTATGCCATGATTATGCTTGTGTGTTTACCATGTTGTTTGCTTCTTTCTGGTTGTGCTTCTTCTCGATAGACCGGTTACGTTGCGAAGTGTGAGGATTCATTCGACTACACTTGTTCGTCTACTTCATGGATTCGGTCTTCTTCCTAGCGGGATTTCAGGCAAGATGATCATGACCTTGGATATCTCTACTATCTTTGCTTGCTAGTTGTCTCATTGCTATCACTATGTCACACTTCCTACCACATATATGTCAGCCTCTCATATGCCATGATACAGCCTCTAACCACCCTACCCAGCAAACCATTGTTTGGCTATGTTACTGCTTTGCTCAGCCCCTTTCTTATAGCGTTGCTAGTTGCAGGTGTAGTTCCAGGTTGTTCCATGTTGGGACACGGATATGTTGGGATAGCACAATATCTCTTATTTAATTAATGCATCTATATACTTGGTTGTGGGTGGAAGGCTCGGCCTTTTGCCTAGTGTTTTGTTCCACTCATGCCGCCCTAGTTTCCGTAATACCGGTGTTATGTTCCTTGATTAGCGTTCCTAACATGCTCAGGGGTTATGGGACCCTCTTGATAGTTCGCTTTGAATAAACGCTTCCAGCAAGGCCCAACATTGGTTTTAACATTTGCCAACATAATAATACTGAATTAAATAATTAATTTGCATAGGGGGTCGCGTCCCCGGGGATTCTTAATTCAACATAAGACAGGTGGGTCAGTACTGATGGTGTTGGTCCAAAACTAGAGCACTGTGCGGGGCCGCCCCTTGGCAACTTGGGGTCTTTTGGTACCTGTACGCATAGCTTATCCGGTTGTGGCCTGAGAACGAGATACGCGCGGCTCCTATCAGGGTGTCGGCACGCCGGGAGGTCTTGCTGGACTTGTTTACCATTGTCGAAATGTCTTGTGCACCGGGATTCCGAGGATACTTCGGGCTGACTCAAGGTTGATCGGGTTTTCTTGAGGTTGAGGTCTTTCCACCGCGGCTTGTGTTGGTTTGTGATGGACCAGGTTGGAACACCCCTGCAGGGCTAAATCTTACGCGAAGCCGTGCCCGTGGTTATGTGGCGACTTGGAAATTTATAACCTCCGGTTGTAGAGAAATTGACACTAATTTTAATTAAAAGACACCAACCGCGTGCGTAACCGTGATCATCTCTTTTCGAGGGAGTTCGGGAAGAGAACATGGTGGGGTTATGTTTGACTCGTAAGTAGGTGTTCAGGATCACTTCTGGATCATTATTAGTTTGCGACCGTTATGTGTAGTTTACTCTTCTTATTCTTGTACTCATAAGTTAGCCACCATACAATGCTTAGTGCTTGCTGCAACCTCACCACCTTACCCTTCCATACCCATTTAAGCTTTGATAGTCTTGTTACCCGTGGTTATGGGATTGTTGAGTCCTCGTGGCTAACAGAATACTACAACAACAGTTGCAGGTACAGGTAAAGCGATGCTTTGGTGTGAGAGCGATGCATGTTTGCTTTTGGAGTTCTTCTGCTTCTTCTTCTTCGTCGATCATAGGATGGGTTCCCGGTTGGCAGCCTGGGATTAGCAGGGTGGACGTCGTTCTTCTTTTTCGTTTGATTTCATCCGTAGTCGGATCCTGCTCTTCTGTATGATGTTTGCTGTACTGTTGTATTCATGTATTAATGTTGTAGCTTGTGGCGAGTGTAAGCCTTTATCTGGTATTCTCATCTGTTCAATACATGGTATGATGTAATGATATCCACCTTGCAAGCGTCTTCAATATGCGCTTCTATCCCTGGTGGGACCTCCGAGTTCCTCTAGGATAGGATCGCATATTGGGCATGACAGACAATGTGTGTGTTTGTGATGGAGAGTGAGAGATGGTCATACCTAGGGGGAAGTGCATATCCGTGTGATGGACTGAGAGATAATTGTACTTAGGGGGGCGTGTGCGTGCGTGTGAGATAGAGAGAGAACGAGCGAGAGAAAGTGTTAGATGGGTCTATCTAGTGCGAGCGAGATATGTGTATGTGTGACCTAGGGAGATAGAATGTTTGAAATAGAGAGAGAAGAGCCCCAAGACGGCGGAGTCGTGCGTGAGAGAGTTGAGTGAGAGAAAGAGATACTTCCTCCGTTCAATAATGTAGTGCCTACAAATTTTTGAAAAGTTAAACTTGGAAACTTTGACCAAGTTTACAGAGGAAATAATTTATATCTACAATACCAAAAATGTATATATAATATGATACTACATCTTGTGATGAATCTAATGATATATATATATATGTTTCCCATTTTAGATGTAAAAATTTTTCTCAACATTCCACGTCAAACTTTGTGGGTTTTGACTTTTCAAAAAATCAATATGCTATGGACCGGAGAGAGTACATAACTAGAGAGAGATCAAGTGTCTGTGAAGGAGAAAGAGTGAGTTTGCAAAAAGAGAGAGTGTGTGTGTGAAAGAGAAAGGGACAACGCACGATAAATTAGAGAGAAAGTGTGTGTGTCTTATGAAAAATATCACGCATGCATCTCCAAGAGATAAAGCGGGGTGAGGAGATACATGGAGATATACTGTGTGGTTGTTTGCAACAGAGAGAAAGAACCCTATAGCACGTGTCCAAGAGTGGTCTGGCAAACAAGGGACAGAGGTCGAGAGGGACGTATGGAGAAAAATGGAGGCATGGCGAGGGAGAGAGGGTGTGTTTGTGATAGAGAGATCCCCTCGAGATCATGAGGGGACTATTTGGGTGGGAGATCGATATACAAAGGGTGTGTGTGCGATAGAAAGATGCCCCGAGAGAGATCGAGATAGACCTAGGGAGCGAAAGAGACAATGCGTGTGTTTCTGATGGAGAGTGAGAGATAGTCATGCCTAGGGGGGAGTGTGTGTGCCTATGATGGAGTGAGAGATACTCATACTTAGCTAGGGGGGATTGTGTGTGTGTGTGTGTGCGTGTGAGATAGAGAGAGAACGAGGAAGAGAGAGTGTTAGATGGGTCTATCTAGTGCGAGTGAGATATGTGTATGTGTGACCTAGGGAGATAGAATGTTTGAGAGAGAGAGAGAAGAACCGGGAGATGGCAGAGTGGTGCGCGAGAGAGTTATGGACAACGGGCGAGATACTTGGTGTGTGTACTATGAGTGCACCCTAGCTATTTAGCTTAGACCAGAGAGTCATGCATTGTGTGCGAGGGAGACCTATACATAGTGTTCATGCGAACTTGAAAGATCTAGAGAGAGAGAGAGAGAGAGAGACCGATAAGGTTTGTGTTCGTACGCACGCGATAGAAACAAAGAGTGTCAGCTAGAGAGAGAACAGGAGTGCGGGAGAGGGGAGAGGTCGCGTTTTTGCATCGAAGACTGATATAAACCATGATTCAGTATAAAATTGTATTTAAATGTTTGAATTGGAGAACATGGTGTTTGAATTTACACATGAACGGAGATATGCGTATCAAACAGGTTCATTTATTTGACTTTGAGCATGTTCATGGAGTACTATAATACAACATGCTATTAAATTGACGTGTTCAATTTTGGATTTAGTCCACAATTTTGACCGGGTCAAAGAGCTATTTCATTGAATTGAGCTATTTCATTTCCGGTTTGATTCCCGTTTTTGAGTGGGTCAACTATTTGTCAAATTAATCGGTAGCAACGAGCATGTGAAAACACATTAGTCCCGAGCATCATCTCACCATCCAAAAAAGAAGTGGCAAGATGTGACACTATAGAACTAATATTTCTAAATTTGATTCGGATCGACTTGGTACGGTAGACGTGGATGCTTGTTCTCCCAAAATTTGAATGAACCTCTAAAACACCCTCTAGTCTGTGTAATTCGCCCGAGCAAATAAATGAGAGATGTGAAATTACCAGCCTATCTGGAACCCACATCAATTGGCCAGGTGTATACCGAGGGTAGGTTTGTAATTTCACCCAAGCGCGCCCACTCATCGGCCGAAATGACAGGCGCCGAATAATTCATAAACCATGGGCGGCAAAACACCCTCTCCTCGGCCGAAATCGCAGGCGCCAAATAATTCATAAACCACGGGCAGCAAAACACCCTTTCCTCGGCTGAAATTGCTCGCGCCCACTATTTCAAAGCATGCCCTCCTCGCCCGAAATCACTGGCGCCCACTATTTTGGAGATGCAAAGTTACCTTACTATCCCCGACCCTCAAGACTCAGACCCAAGCCCACAAGCCAAAAGACAGGGGTAGAATTGTAACTTCCCCCACATTTCAGACAAATGCGTCCATAAGACATGGTTCCCCCTCCCAATTCCCCATTTATACACCGTGGGCGCCAAATCACCTTCTCCCCTGCCATGAAACCTCAGCCCCTCCTTCATGCCCCCCAGTGCACCAGATTCACCGCCGCCCTCCTCCCCAACGCCTGAGCTGCAGTCCGTTTGCCATCGGGCACTGGGTCGTGTGCCTCTTACTCTGTGCTGCCAGAGCTGCCTCGACGACGACCGCGTGAACCGTGCAGGAGCAGATTCAACCGCGCCGTCGTGCACGGTGCCGGAGCAGCTCGTACTTCAGACGCGTCCAGCGCACCGGCGCTGGTCCCCCGTAGCCGTTGACCGCCGCCACATATCTGGTTTCCCGCCGCCGGCAGTCACTGCAACTGCGTCGGCCTCACCAACTGGGCAGATGGAGCTGCCTACTTCACCGGGCCACAAGATAGGTCGTACACTCATCTTATTCACTTTACCTATGCGTCAGTCGCCTGGATTTTTATTCTAGGTCAGTCGGTTCCAAATGGAAGGAAACAGCTCCCCTCGAGGCGGCGGAGCTCCTAGGCTGCCGGTTGGCCGGGGAATGAGTTCCTCAGTGTCTATCATAGGGGTGCGGGTAGAGGTCGCAGGTTCACCATGGAAGCAGTGCTTCGATGCCTATCTTAGGGTTGCGTGGGTTCAAGGTACTGCTGGCGCGGGATCTGGATGAATACGAGTCTTTGAGGTATAGCTTTGGTGGCGCAACCACGGCAGTGCGGTGGGGCGGGGGGCGGGGTCGAGGTCAGAGTTACCGTGGCCAGGGACGGCGGAGACAGGCTGCTCTGCCGGTGCTCGCTGGCTGTTCGAGGAAGATCCTGAACAGTGACAGCCGGGAGGCACAAGACGGCTATCCAGCCATTTGGCATAGATCGGACAGTGAAAAAAAAAGCGTGTGACCAATTTAGTTTTTAGTGAACTGACGTGTGACCAGTCTCGTACCTGAGTGTTGATCGTATTTCTTTAGATCAGAGATATCTATCATTCTTAACATTGTGTGTTTTCTGCATCTTCAGCCACACCGTCTTCCTTCTCACCGGAGCTGCTCCAACAAGGGAAGCATGCACCAGATGGGAGCTATACTCCCCACTTAAGAGCTTCCTGCCTCGAATGTGCCAGCCAGACATGGACAGCCACAATAATTGCAGCGCCATCGACGATTCAGCAGATGATGCTCACTCCTACGGAGGGCAGCAAGATTGGTTGTGCCCTCATCTTACTTGTGTGCAGTGTTTATGGCTTTTGTTCTTCATCTAACATGAAAAATAGACTATTACTTGTCACTGTACATTCATGTTGATCTCTTAGTCTTCAGATAAGAGACTTGTGCAGTAGTTAACGGTGTTCCATAGTTATCGTCCCTCAGCCAAAGCTATCCCACAGGCTGGTGATTATACCCCTTCTAGTATTACCTATGATGTTGTTCTGTAGTACTTTTGTGTGCCATTTAGTTAATCTCGAGTACAAACAGTATATATTTTGTAGCTATCATGTGTGCTCTCTCTTTAGCCTTTGAGGTATCAACCTGTTGCTGCTATTTAAGTTGACTCCTACTATTTATGTCGTCTCCTACAGGCACTCATTACATAATCTCACTACTAGTTGTTTTCCATGCATGTCAGATATTATTGCACACAGTGATATTGAATATGAGAACAAATCCACTAAAAGAAACTCGCGGAGCAATGCAACGGCCAACATACTCGACGTCGATGATATTCATTATGATGGAACAGTTAAATGTAGTTCTTCAGAACAGTTGCAGAGAGATAATGATTCCTATTCACCCAGAAGGTCTTTTCTCTAACTTGACCCGTGATATGGGTAGCATCATGCATATAATGTCTTGCAATGCATCTAATCTGTTGCAATGCCATGTGCTTAGCCCGCTGATCATACATGTGAATATGTCATGCCTTCCAGTTTGTCTGTACCTATTCCATTCATGATAACATCTTTTCAAATTCAAGTACTGTCGTTCTACTCTGCTGCAATGCCATCTGCTTAGTTTGGACATCATCCATCTGAGTATCTCAAGCATTGTTGTTCGTCAGTATGTACTCCATCTGTCTACGATATCATGGTTTTATACATTGAAGTATTGTTCTACTGTTCTGTTGCAATGTGATCTTAGTTTTCCCATCAGACATGTGAATATTCTGCCTTGCTGTTTTTCTGTAACTATTCCAGCTATCATACACTTTTACATTCAACTACTTTTTCTTTTACTCTGTTGTCTTGTCGTATCCTTTGCTCATACTCCCTCTGTAAAGAAATAGTGATCTAAGCACTCTTATATTTTTTTACGGAGGGAGTACATCATACTCCCTCCGTCTGTATTACTTGTGGCAGAAATGCATAAAAATGGAAGTATCTAGAACTACAATACATCTAGACCCATTTATTTCCGGATGGAGGGAGTACATGTCAATATGTCATCCCTTTCTATACTTCAGTACCTATTCCATCTCTCTGCCATAGCATGTTTTATAACTGAAGCACCGTTATTCTGTACAGGGCATGTAAGCGGAAGAGGGCTATGTTAGAATCTGAAGGGGTACAAACAAGTTCTTTGCAAATGATCCAAACTCCAGGAGATAGTAACCCAACTCAAGTGTTCATCGGAACTGCTCTAGCACAGAGAAACCCAAGTCCTCCAGATAATAACCAGACTCCAGTGGCCAAAGAACAAGTCAACTCCAGTTCAACAAAAACATGTCAACTCCTTGCTAGGAAGCATGTGTGTATCCTCCCATCATGAAATTTTATAGCATCCAGATCATATTTGATCTTATATATTCTACATCTGTCTTACGCATCTTTGTTGTAGAAAATATGCTTAAAGGACAACAAACGTTCTAAACTGGGATCGTGGTCGACGAAAGTATCTTCCAGCAATGTTCTGCGCTCCAATGTTGATGTAAGTACCTGTTGTATATCACTATAATTTTACATCAGTATGTAGTTTATTAAGTAGCATGGGCGTGAATCCAACCTTCAGTACCCTACACCAATTATCTGATCTAAATTTACTTGTAGAAAAATGTATAATTAAGGCGCTAATGTAGATTTTTGTAAGGGAAACTGCCTGGTAGTTTTGCATATTGAGCTGCATGATTGTACTATCTCATATATTGCACATTACAATAATCTAGTGGTGTGGTCTGTTTGCCCAGTCGTTCATTCAGTCAATGTTGCTTTCATATTAACTTACCTGGCTGATGATAGTAGTGCCATGTTGTGTTAATTTGGTGTAGGCTGGTGTGGTCTGGTTGCCCAAATGTTCATTGTGTCAATGTTGCATTCCTATTAAGTATTAACTGACCTGGCTGATGATTTGGTGCAGGCTGCTGAAGATAAACGACAAAGTCTCAAGACAGCAAGGCAACCCCATTGTTTCTCTCCAATAAATCGAGCGAAGGTAATATGGCAATAACTCTTGATTAATCTATTCAGTTTCCCCTCTAATTTAAGTTATGATGCAGTGGTCGAGACACTTTCTACTATCATTGATACAAGCCTGCCAACATCCCCATATGAATCTGTTCAGTTTCCTCTGTCTCGAATCCAATGGAAAAGATGTACGTTTGTGAACCAATTACAGGCTGAAGCAATGATGGAAATCATGGAGGAATCAGAGGTGCACATTCTTGCGCAACAACAACTGATCGATGGTTTCAGTGTCAGTATAGCAAAGAAGAAAGAACTTGCTCACATGCTTATGGGCATCATCCGCGCTGAGGTTGTAGATTGTGAGGTTGTCGATCGTTAAGCTCTGTTCGTTTATTTGCACTGGCATCAATCTTTGATTGCCCAGTGGATGTAATTTCCTATAATATATGCTTCGATGTGCTACGTTTTTCCTTTTATGCATATATTTGCTTAGCGTGGGGTTGCACCCGAGCTTTCTGGGCCGAAACCTCAACTAGCGGCAAACAAGCCAAAATATGCAGTGAAATTTATAACTGGAACAAAGCGACGTGGGCCCTTCTTCTAAGGGAATGGCCCGGGCCTGTAATGGCCCCATAGTGGGCCTGCAGTTACTAGATGGGCTTTGCCACAGGCCATAATTGTTCATCTTAATGGGCTGAAAGTAATAGCTGGGCTTAAATCGTCGTGGGCCTTTGATGGACTATATTTGGCCCTGTCATTCAATAGGCCTATAGCCATGCAGGAAATTTAGCAGGCCCAAATGTAAGTTAGGCCCAATTAATTGATGGGCCGTTAGAAGGCCCAAATGAAAGGTAGGCCTAATTATTTGACGGGCCCTTAGCAGGCCCAAATCTAAAGTACGCCCAATTAGGTGACGGGCCTTTAGCAGGCCGAAACCTCGATTGGGCTCCAACACTGGAAACGCGGGCCATTAGCAGGCCGAAATTGATCAAAAATACTGCTTGGCCCATTTCGATGTCGGGCCGTTAAAAGGCCAAAAGCCATTCGGTCCATAAGTGGGCCCATATACAAAACGGGCCTTTAACAGGCCGAAAGTCATGTCGGGTTGGAATTGGGCCATGGAGAACATGGGCCACTAATAGGCTGAAAGTCAGGTTGGAATGTAAATGGCCCAACTATGGTGTGGGCCGTTAACAGGCCGAAAGGTACACCGGGCTGGAAGTTGGCCCAAATCCCTAATGGGCCTTTAAAAGGCCGAAATACGTACCACCAGGAAATTGGCCCATGCCTATAATGGGCCTATAACGGGCCGAAAGTCGTACAACCTGGAAATTGGCCCATCTCTATAATGGGCCTCTAACAGGCCGAAAGAACCTCGGCCGGCAAATGAGCCCAAAGACATAGTGGGCTGTTAACGGGCTGGAACAAACGATGGGCCGCAATGGTGTCAAATCGTTAATGGGCCATTGATGGGCCGAATTGGAATATCTCTTATGGGCCGTTTTTGTAAATGGGCCAGACGAAAGTAGGCCGTAAATGGGCCGGCCCACTTATTTTGACTGGGCAGGCCTTTTAAACCTCGATGGGCCACTGTTGGGCCATGCCACGTGTAACATTTCCATAGGCCCGTCTCGTCCATTGGAGTAATGACATCTGTCGCCACGCCGAGCTGACACGTGGTTCCTTGGGCTAATGAGAATTTTACACGTGGAAAATCCCCATTGGTCCGAGCTATTAACGGGTTATCGGATCCAAACCGGAACCCGATAGCTTAATGGCGACCCGTTACGGTGGATGCCACATGTCAGTCACCCTTGACGAAAACACTTCCATGACGCGACATTTATCGTCATGGAAGTGGACACTTCCGTGATGATAATTTCAGTATTGTCATGGAACACTTCTACGACAATATAGGTATGACTATCTTGATTCTGTCATAAAATTGTCACGGGTGTATATGCATGACAGAAAACGTGACCTACTGTGACAAAGATGTATCATCACGGAAGTGTTTTTTTGTAGTGCATCATCATTAGCGCCTTAGCTATGAAGCCATGGTAGATCTTCCCTGTTTTGAACCTGTCTTGGAATGCTTCAAGGATGTTGGATTGTTGCCTTGTGTCAATAACAAGGAAGATTGGAATGAAGAATTGATTCTTCAATTTTATGCAACACTTCACATCTCAGGCTACAGCAGAGATCCAACTACATGGGTCCTTGAGTGGATTACTGGTGACACTCACCACAAGGCCCATGCTCTTGAGCTTCTTGAACTCACCAACTTGCCTGCACCAGGTTAAGACAATGTTCCCAATTGTGCAGCACATGATGAAGCCATCAAAAGCATCTTTCACAAGGTTGAGCCTAACATGACAGAGATGTTGACAATAATGAAGCCATTGCCTGCTGAAACTGACTGCCCCAAGGAGTTTCTTGTAAAAGACCTTGAGTATCTGCCGCGCACCATCTTGCATGTTCTTCGGCACACACTCTGGCCTATCAAAGGGCACTCACCTTCGCTCACACTTGAAGGAGCCCTGAAGACAATGGTCTACTATATCTTCAATGGCATTAGGTTTAATCTGCAGGACTTCTTCATTCGTCGGTTAGCTGCATCTGGCATGGATCTATTTGAACTCAAAGTTTATGCTCCTTGGATCATGCTTCTTATCAAGCATCCTTCCACTATAAGCTATCAGCCATCCTGCTGCAATAATCACATTTTTCTACCTGAAGTGGATGTGCATTCTGATGTCATTTATCCTGAGCCGAACAAGATTCCGCTCAAAGATAATGCTGCGTACCAAAGCTTCTCAAGTCATCTTGAAGCTATACACATTCCAAATACTGCTTTTCCAACTCGGTTGACAGGCCAGTTTCGCTAGCCACGTGAAACTGTGACAGAAGCAACAACAAGCACTATGCCTCAATGGTGTCAGAAGCGTGCGTGCACCATGACTGATAGAGAGCTCTTAGTCTCCTTCATCAGAAGCAAGATCGACATCACGAGTGGTCAAAGCGCCACATGCAGAGCGTACTATCTGATATCAATCGCATCAGGAATCTATCTACCAAGAATGCCTTTGTGGCCCATGAAGCTTGTCACCGCGCTTGGAAGAGCCTCACGGTGCTATGCTCTAAGGATGATCTTGAAGCCGATGGCTTCAAGAAGAACTTCAAGTTTTGCTCCAGGGCTCCGTCCACAGAGAAGTGGTGTGCTACACCATCCATTGAAGATTCTGACTATTCATCTTCGGCGCCAACGGTCCATGCTTGTCTAATCGACGAAGAAGATGATGCCACTTCTTCAGCGATACCTTCACTGTATCATGATTAAGCATCAGGCCATGCTGCTCCACCGAACTCCAACGTCGACCTGACTGCACCAACATCTTCACCGCTTTCCAAGAACATGTAGACGCTCTATGTTTTCATACCTTTTTGGTCATCTGATGACAAAGGGGAGAAGCATACGAGCCGACAGTCTTGAAGCAGGCATATTGGGCTAGGGCTGTTTATATTTTGTTAAGTTTGTAACTCCCGTTCTGTTCATTTGATGCTTTGGGTTGTAAACTTAAGTCCTGATGGACGTCTGCTACACTTTCAACTTTGGTTCTTTTGCACGCTGCTTATCTTATGTGCATGTAACATCCCAAAATTCTAAATTTTGGAATGTTGTACTAATTAAGTAACAATGATTGCTTGTGTGATTATTGTCTGAAATTGAGTGGAAATTCCAAACTTTTTGAAAGTTAAAAGAGAGGGAATAAAAGGACATTCCCAAATATTTATTCTTACATTTTGTACCTTGCTTCCATGAAATTCAAAATTCATTTCAACACAAAACCCTAGAGTGAAGATAATTTGGGGCTGAGAAGATTTGAATTCCATTTGAGAATATTTCAAATTAGAAACTTTATGCCACTCAAGGATTTTCATGAGGGAAGACAACATGACTTCTTCAAAAATGTATGGAATAGAGTGGGAAGTGATGAGGACCACTTTCAAAATTTATTTGAATCACTTTTGGAGAGTTTTCCATTTTGAGTTTCAAATTCATTTCCATTTATTCAAATAAATAAAGAGAGAAGGAAATATGACTCCTTCAAATATGAGAAAGAAAATGTGGAAAATGAATTATGAAACCAACAGAGAGTTATTTGAAAAAATATTTGAAATCATTTTCATAACCAGTTCTTGAAATTATTGAATATTGTTTTTATTCAAAATATTTCCCCTTGAAAAATATTAATTATGAGCGAGGGTAAAATGACTCCCTCCAAAGGAAAATAGTTGGGAATTATTTTGAAGTCATTTTGTAATTTGAAAAAAGTCATTTTGAATTGATTTTGAGCACCTGATTGCTTCTGCAATTTTTAAGAAATATTTATATATATCTTATTTTGGAAAAATAAATAGTTTACAGGGACCTACATATGCCCTAGTATTTTTGTGCAAAATTTTATTTTTTTCCGATTTCATTTGCTATTTTATTCTAGCACTTTTGTGCTTTAGATAAAAAGAAGAAACAAAACTCAGGGACAGCTTTTTCCCCCACCAGGTCTAGCAGTACGTCAACCGGATCCCCTCTTCTCCAGGATTCGATTCTCCGCATCTCCTTTCCTTCTAATAAGATGTCCTATCAATACCCGAGCACCCCCTCGACCGATTCCCACAAACACCTTCGCCCAAACCCTCCCGAAACGCCCACGTACTCGAGTTGAATCTCGCCGGAACCCGACAGAGTTCTTCGCCCGTTCCCAACTCCGGTAAGCCATCAGAGGACCTCTTACTTTGCCAATCAACTTCTTTCATCGTTGTGATCCCGTTTACATAGTTTTGTGGTTCCCAGGTTGCCGAAGCTTCGCCTCCATCCACCTCGAGCCGCCCCGGAGCTCCGGAGCTCTCTACGCGCCCCCTGCCCCACGTCCCTCCGCTCCACCCCCACGCCCCAAGCCTCGTCGGAGGAGACTCTCCCCTACCCCTCAGCCACCAGCGCCGCCGCTCCCCCAGCCCTGAGCCCCCTCCCCGCAGCCGCCCCTGCCATCCCCACGGTGAGCACGCCCCTCCTACTCCTCTCTCTGTTCTCTGTACTCCTTCTGTTCTTGCTCGGGTTTTTTAATTGGTTAACCACCCGGTTCTTTGTATATTTGAAAAATCGTTTGGTTTTAGTCAAACTACACCCAAACTTCTTAAGTATCGGCCAACCTCTAGTAACTCTCGAGCAAACACTTTTCAGCCAACCAAAACATGACACGTGTCCCTGTCCGATCCATAGCAGTTTTATGTTTTCCGATTTGTTCTGTTTTTAAAATAGCCACAACTTATTCATATTAGATTCAAATTTACTGATTCCAAAGCCCACATCTTAAAAATTTTGTCATTTTTCCAGTGGAGGAAAAAAATATGTTTGAAATTTTTAAATTTGAATTTTATCAGATTTGATCTAATCACTAAATGTGGCCTAACTTTTATATAAAAAATTGTTTTTGAGTAATTATTTTTCCTGCTGCTTTCTATATGTTATACCTATCCAGTAGATCAATGAAAATATTTTTTTTGAAATTTAAAATTGTTTTGGAACAGATCCATGTTTCAACTTTATTAGGCCATAACTTTTGATTTATAAAACTCTTTTAATTGATTCTTTTTGCAAATTAAACTTTGAGCAAAATACTTTCTGTTAAACTAAAAATCTTATATTTTCCTTTCTGTTAAAATTTTATTTCTAGATCAGAGAGCTTTATTTGTTTTTATTTGATGTTCTTGAGTTTTCCCTAAGTTCTTCATAGTTTCTTTTAGCTTTCTTTATGCTTTCTTTCAGTTTTGGAGTGATTGTTTATATGTATTCAATTGTTTGGTTACGATAGATTTCTCGGAGTGTGACGAGCACTGGTGCAGCGACATGCTATACAAACGGTTTTTACCCCCTTTCCGTGATAGAGTTTTAAACCATCGCCTTGCCTATGTGTGCAATAGGGGGGGTCTTCCCACACGACCTAGAAACCATCGGCAATAGGGAGACGCAAGCATACATTTCACAGAACTAAGCGTATGTGATGCCTGCATCTTTCCCAAATGCTCCGTCCTTGCTACTCGTGTGTGCTCGCATTACCATCGTACTCGGTATTCTGTGGTGCAACGTTTACGATGCTCGCCCCATCACAAACAGTTCATGATTGTACACCGTATGCGAAGCTTGAATATGTCCCACACAGTTGTCTGTACATAAATGTTTGAGATGTATAAAATGTCCCAAACAATTCATCCATATTACCCGTGTTGGATGAAGGCCTATCGGACGCGTTCTTCTATGAGCAAACGTTTACGATGCACACAGCATCATAAACAGTTCATAATTGCCTAGCGTGCGTGATAAGGTGACTTTCACAAACATTTATTAAGAGGGAACTGTGTGCATTGTTGTTGTTAATCTCACACGTTTTTTCTTGTCTGATCGTGTGTGTAGTAGAGTTTCATCGCACATGTACTGATCTGAGAAACGTGTCTGATCTTGACGTTTATCACAGACGTTTTGCTTTCGCAAATCGTGTGCAGTGTAATGGCCTGCAGAGCATAAGTTATCCCTCATTTAATCCCTGCATTTAAAATTCACAGAATTTGAATTCGAAACAGATTTTCAATATGAAAGTAGGCAATCACTTATTTCATATCGAACCATGTTTATTACAAATACAAGTTCAAGGACGAATGCATAATTTGATGCACCGGTACATATACTGAAGAACTAGAGAAGCAGCAAGTAGAGAATGATGAACCACAGTTGTGCTAAAGACTGTAAAGAGAGAGGTGGAAGACATTCTGGTTGCTGGAGAAGGTGAAGCGGAATGCCCATATTGTGCCCTCCTCCATGCCTAATGCTCGCACGACTCTAGGCCAACCCCTTGTGCTGGCCACCCGCCCATCCTTCACTGTCTTCATTAGGACTTCTCGATGCTCATTGTAGTCTCGATGAAATACTTTAACCTTCAATGCATGTCCACCAATCATGTACTTTGCGAGGTAATCTTGAGTAAACTGCTTTGGGAACCACTGCAAACGAAAAAGATTCAGACATTGTTGTCTAACAACTCATTATGGGCCGTAAAAAGAGAAGGCTACAGAGTTCGTAGTTACCATCCTACAGCTCACTGTTGTCTTGGATAGAGCATAGACAAATAATTTAATTGCCATCGTTAGTATCTTTTTGCTAATTATTCTTATCAGTTTCCTCACTTGATGTTGATTCATGAATATCTCATTGCCCCATACGCAAAAAGGGTCGAGGCATGGATCTTTCCCTAGGACATATGTACCTACAAGCAACAAGTCAATATTAGAAGCTAAAAAGTGTCCTACTGTGGATCTGTATGCACTACATTATGGAACGGAGGCAGTATAAGTTGAGGGATGAAACTAACCTCGGTGGAAAATGCTGGCCACTCCCGTTGTTGTCCTGCGTAAGTACATGGAAAGGCGTGATAAGTACTACAGGCTTAACATCAACCAAATATAGCCATGGTAAAGAACAACATCTCAAATTGATAGCTTGAATGTGTTGGTTTCAGCATGTTGTTAAAGCAGATAAAAAATGGAAGGGAATGTTAACTACAACAAGCTTAACAGGGACCAAATATTGTAATTCAAACTGGTACTGTTGAAAATGAATAGAACATAGCTCATGCATAAAGGGCATGTGTTAACTTCACCAGGCATAACAGGAACCAAATATAGCTGTTCAAACTGGTATTGATGAAATCAAACTGCACAGTTCATACTTACACATAATGAACATCACATTGTGAATAACTGAAATAAACAAGGCATATATGCTCACTATAACAACCTAATATAGCCATTGAAAACTAGACAGAGGCTCACTTCAGCCAACCTAACAAGAAAATGCAGATAAACAAGGCATCTGCTTGAAAACTGGACAAAGGCTCACTACAACCAACCTAACAAGCAAATACAGATAAACAAGGCATTTGCTTGAAAACTGGACAAATGCTCACTTCAACCAACCTAACAACCATATACAGATAAACAAGGCATCTGCTTGAAAACTGGGCAAATGCTCACTGCAACCAACCTAACAACCAAATACAGATAAACAAGGCATCTACTCACTATAAATGACCAAATATAGCCATTCGTGAAACTGAAGTGGACAATTCATACTTAAACATCAGATAGCCCTATTGAACATTACATTTTTGCATAACTGAAATAATTAAACACGGCACAGTTAAAACATCGCATGGCAAAAACTACTACACCAATGGGTACGAGTTGGCTAGCTAGAAAAAGTAAGATTTGCATATAGGATATTGCCTCACTTATCATGGACGGGATCCTTCCACTTGGAAGAGCACAGACCCAGGGTGCACTCCCTGATGTCACAGATGGGCTGTTTCACCTTGGAAGAGCTATAGTGGGTGCCCTTCGCATGGTCATGGTCGATGAGATCTGACTGGGCAGTTAAGGATCCCAAGCCACCGCCGTAGAATGTGTCCTTCAGAAATGACATAATGGGATGGCGTACAAGGATTGCAAATCCTTGACCGCGAGGTGAAGGAGATCAGCGGCGGGGCCTTCAAAGAGATTGACGGCGGTTGAACCAGAGGCATTGGGGATGGACCACTTAACCTGTGACATGGCCCGCGTGAAGCCTTCGCTATCAACGAGCTTGATGTCGTAGCCGGTTGTCCTGAGATTCAGTAATACGCGAGCCCGCTGATGTAAAGCCTTCGGCATGGCGACATAGTCAACGTCCTCGCCGGCTTCCGCGGTGAGGTGTTCCTCCGGGATCGACAGGTCGGCACGAACGGTGGCCACCTCGACATTGTCCGGTGGAGAGGCCATGATAGACCTCCTTTTGGTTGTACGCTCCTCGGACTCCCGGGATATGTGGTCGGGCTTAGGCTACGACTCTCTGGAGTAGGGGATGGGGATCTAGGGGGGAGGGACACCGCATGCCTCATCTAAAAACTCAGGGTGGCGAGGGTATGGGAATCTGTGGGTAACCTGAACTTATCTAAGCTAGGAGGCACGGGTAGACCGGCAGGGGTTGGTGGCAGCAGCGGCGGCTTCGGCAAGCTAGGGTTCGAGCGGGGGGTGTAGACTGTGGAGGGGGGAGAGGTTAGGGTGGGTGGTGTTTGAGGATATGCATGGCTACTCAAAATTTTAGTAATGGTGGGTGGAGATGGTGGTGGATGAGGGAGGGCGATGGTTCAAATGCCTCGGCTACTGGAATTTTACTATAAGGTCGGTGATGGAGGAGTGAGGGCGACGGTTGAAATATCGCGGCAACTAAAATTTGGGCAAAGGAAATGAAGCGGGGCAGGAGCAACCAAGATCGCACACGGTCCAAATATAATAATTATGTATGATAATAAGGAAAAGCTGCGGAACTGCCAATTTTTGCATCGCTCAAGGCGGGTAGCTTTTTTGAGATTTCTAGCTAGCTTGTTTATCCCACACGGTTCGGCCCCATTTTTGGACGCATGTGTGGAATTCATCCTAAATATCATGTACACATTACCCCTTCACCCTTGCTGGCGCTTGCGAAGTCGTGGCGGTTTTACAGGGCACAAGCTTCGCACACGGTTAAGCCGGTGCACCTATGTCCGTTGCACATACGTTCGCAGGCAGTTTTTCATCCGAGTCGTCTGCTATTTTATATAGCACCATTTGGCAACAAAAAAACGCGAGAAAGGGTAAGAACGCAACCACACCAGCATGTGGCCCAAATATATATGTATGAAAAGGGTGGTGTGTGATGTTCAAATTCCCAATGCACAACTTTGACGCGCGGGCCCACGGGTGGGCGCGTCGTCGAAGATCGGGTGAGAGGGGCCAGAAGACAACAACCACCTGGAAGTGGCCAAATATATGTAGGAATAAAGGGTGTGATGTTTAAATACACACTGCACAATGATACGTCTCCAACGTATCTATAATTTATGAAGTATTCATGCCATGTTAGCAATAATTTTATATGGTTCTGGTGCACATTTATATGACTTTGATATGATTTTCATGGACTAACATATTGACCTAGTGCCCAGTGCCAGTTCTTGTTTTCTGCTTGTTTTTTGTTTCGCAGAAAAACCATACCAAACAAAGTCCAAACGCGATAAAACTTTACGGCGATTTATTTTGGAATATATGTGATCTTGGGGAAGAAGAATCAATGCAAGACGGTGCCCGAGGGCTCCACAAGGCAACACGGTGCGCCCCCCTAGGGCCGCGCCCTGTTGCCTTGTGGGCACCTCGTAGGATGGTTGATGCCCTTCTTTCACCGCAAGAAAGATAATTTCCAGATAAAAATCCCCTCAAAATTTCAACCCAATCGGAGTTACAGATCTCCGGGAATATAAGAAATGGTTTTCGGCCAAAAACAGGAGCGCAGAAACAGAAGAGAACAGAGAGAGAGATCCAATCTCGGAGGGGCTCCTGCCCCTCCGGGCACCATGGAGGCCAAGGACCAGAGGGAGAACCTCTCCCCATCTAGGGGGAGGCCATGGAGGAGCACGCCGGAGCGGGAGCCTCTCTTCCCCTCTCTCTCGGGGGTGCCGGAGTGCCGCCGGGGGAACCATCGCCGCGGTGATCGTCTTCATAAACATCACCGTCCATCACCTCCCTCATCTCTTTTCAACGGTCCACTCTCCCGCACCCCGCTGTAATCCCCTTCTTGAACATGGTGCTTTATGCCACATATTATTATCCAATGATGTGTTGCCATCCTATGATGTTTGAGTTCATTTCTTTTGTCCTTTGGGTTGATTGATGATCTTGATTGGTTTGAATTGTATGTTTTATTTTGGTGTTGTCCTATGATGCCCTCTGTGCTGTGCACACGTGGAGGATTCCCTCTGTAGGGTTTTGCAATACATTCATGATTCTCTTATAGTGGGCGGCTAGAGTGACAGAAGCTTACACCCGAGTAAGGGGGTTGTTGCGTATGGGAGTAAAGGGGACTTGATACTTAATGCTATAGTTGGGTTTACCTTAATGATTTCTAGTAGTTGCGGATGCTTGCAAGAGGTCCAATCATAAGTTCATATGATCCAAGTACAGAAAGTATGTTAGCTCATGCCTCTCCCTCATATAAAATTGCAACACTGATTACCGATCTTGTTATCAATTGCCTAGGACAATTCCGCACACCGATCCATCATTATTCCACACTCGCTATTTGTAATATATTGTAATATATTCTTACTTTATTTAGGCAGCACCTATTTTTATATTTTAGTTCTCTAATATCATGCAAGCTATCCTCTTCATACCGCAACGTAGTTTTATTTCTCGTTTCTAGATGAAAGCAAACGCTCGGTGTACGTAGAGTCGTATCAGTGGCGGATAGGAGTTGAGAGAATATTGATCTTACCTTTAGCTCCTTGTGGGTTCGACACTCCATACTTATCACTTCCATCTTTGGAAATTGCTACGATGATTCCTTGCACTTGGGGATTATCACACAACTTTGATGTGGCACCTCCCTCGCAAACCGGAAAGCCCCCTTGGATATCTATAATGACAAGTTAAGGTCGTAGTTAGGGTGCCTACCCCACCCCCACTTCGTGTCGGTGGGACGCATGCACATACTCATACTTTGGTCGGACATGCATGTCACCATGACCTACCATAAGACGGACCAAGTGAATATATCTTGGTCAAACGACCACTGTTGTTGTCAGTCAAAAAGGGATATAATAGACCGCTCGGGCCCATAGATTGGACCATCACAGTAAACCGCACGAGAGGGGCCACAAAACCAGCACCACCTGCATGGGGCCCAAATTGATGTACGTTGGAAGGGTGATGTGTTTTAAATACCCAATAATGTACAATTTTGATGTGGTGCCTACCTCACGAAACGGACAACCCCTAGGAAAGCTAGGTAGTAATTAAGGACAACGTCGACGTACGTAGGGTGTCGATCCAACCCACCAATTCGAGCGCATGGGAGGGAATCCTGAGAACGCATGAGCTCGAACTTTGCTCGGACATGTCACCATGACCCGCGGTAACACGAACCAGGAGGAATCCATTCATGGCCAAACCCCCTCGTTGTCGGCCAAAGGGATGATATATATAGACCAGGCCCACAGATAGGTGTGTCGTTGAAAACCGCACATGGGAGACGGGGTCAATCAGAAGACCCTATACCCTGCATGCGGCCTAAATATATGTATGGGTGGTGTGTGATGTGTTCAAATCCCCAATGCACAACTTCGATGGGGCCCCAGCTGCATTACAAACCGAACACAGTACCCCCAGGAAGTCAGGTTACGTATGATGTCGGTTCCCCAACTTCGAGCTGGCGGGAGCAGGAGGGAATCCAACAAATGTTCCCAAACTAAATTTGGTCTGACATGCATGCATGCCACCATGACCTATACCAAGAGGAACCCGTCATGGTCAAACCCTTCTCGTACGTTGTGGGTCCAAGGATAGAACATGCAGGCCCATAGATCTCGAATGTTGTGGGTCAAAGGATAGAACGTGGCTGGCCCACAGATCGATCTCGATCATTCTCCGATTTTTCAAAACAACAAATAACAAAAAAAACATCATTCTCCAAATTTTCAAAACAAGAATCTCAAGGTTTTTTTAATCGACATGACAGGTCACTACAGACACATTTAGATGCCAAATGTCTGTAATGACCATATCATGGCGCTTAAATGAAGCTTGAGATATAGCAACTTCCCACCCGATCACCCATCCTTAGACTGCTCTAGCCCCAGCACGCTTAACTCATGCATTCTATTTGACTAGGCTAGCGGATGGGAAGCTGCCCCTTGCTGATAAGAGCTGCCTCCTCGCGTTTAAGGCGTTTACCGATGATCACCATGTGGGACCTACTCCTTACTATCACACACGTTTGTGCTTTTAGAAACTGCGTGCAATCTTTACATACCGGACCACTTCCATTCAAACTTACATTATTTTTTTACTTAAAACTAGCTGGAAGAAGCAAAAGCTTTGCCTTTTCATTAATTAAGAACAAGATAGTTGCCCATTTAATTGCGGAAAACCAGGAGATACAAACAGGGCCTAAACCTACGGGAACTCTTGGCTGAGCATGAACTGGTATAGGCCTTCGTCCACGCGTCTGATACGGTCGCGGAACTACTATACCGCAATATCGATCTCCGCTCAGGATATTTCATCGACGACGGTCGATTCCAAGCCGCGACGAGCATTTTGGTCTGCTTCGTCGTTGGCAGCAACTGGGGGGCCAAGGAGGTCGAAGTGCCAATCGACCAGCCCGTTGGCGTCGTGGCAGCGGATTCTGGCAGTGCGTACGCCGTCTGGCACAATTATGGTGCTGACGGCAGCTGCCCATTCCTGGCGGGGATTCGGGATGCTTACCGGCCCTGGAAACGACCTCTCGAGTGGTTGAGTCAACAGGATGCTGACACGGCTCCGCTCAGATAGTGCGGCGCACCGCACCTGATGAGTGGCGGCGTTCTCCCGCTCTTGCGCGGAAGCGCTTTCCCACTCATGCTCTGCTCCGCTCCATGGGTGGCGACGAACACATGTGTAGACATTGGCCCGCTCAAGCACTAGCTAGGGCGCGATGATACCGCTCACACTCGGTGTCGCGCTGCTGCTCTTGCTCGGCGGCGCATGGCCGTACTGGCTCTCCGGCCTGCTCTGGCTCATTCTCCTCGTCGAGGAGGTTTATAACAGCGGCGGCGCTTCGCTGGATTGGCATGCTTGGGATGGTATACTGTGGTATGGCCAGTGTGTCGCCGCCTAGCCTTCTATGCCCACTGACACTGGCAGCGGGAAACCGATGGGGGGGAGTGGCGGGAAACTGATTGGGGGGAGTGGCGGGAAACCGATTGGGGGAGTGGCGGGAAACGGTAGGATGTTTGGATATATAACACAATTAATATGGAAAACTTGGGAAAGAAGGAAGCACGAGCTAGCACGAGGCGTGCGCACAGTGCTTACCCACGGGTGTCAGACGGTTGAGCAGAACTGCTTTAAATTATTCAAGGTTCGTTTGGCATTTTTTATACACTATAATAGAGTTTTCTAGGCATTTAATGTGCATAATTCAAATTTGAACTACAACTACATGCTCCAGTGCACCAAAATGGGTTGAAAAACCATAGATGTGTACTTGGGTGCAAGATTAGGTCCCATGCAAGGAATGGGGATGAATTACAAACAACTCGACGTCCTGGCTCGGCCTCAAACATTGAGAATTGTGGTTTTTAAATCCCCATAAATCCAAAACTCACCTGAAATTCATGAAACTTTACATGGTGTCATGACATGGCACATATATGCCATGGTAAAAAAACTGACCAATTTGGGGCAAGTTTTGGTACAAGCCTCTTACAAACCGGAGCTTCTCGCAAGAAGCCTCGTGGTTCCGATAGGGAACATGTCACCCTTGTGGGCGAAACGACAATCACTGCCTCTTCTCGCCTTCTATTTTTTTTCTACGGGAAAAATTGACCAACAGGAGATTCGTGCTGAAATATGGAATTATCCAGGGTTCGTTTGGCCTTTTTTATACATTTATTGAGTTTTCTAGTCATCTAATGTCCATAATTCAAATTTGAACTACAAGCACATGATTCAGTGAACCAAAATGGCTTCAAAAATCATACATGTGTCCTTCGGTGCATGTTCGGGTCCCATGCAAGAAATGGGGATGAATTACAAACAACTCGGCGTACTAGCTCGGCCTCAAACATTGAGAATCTCGGTTTTTAAATCCCCGTAAATCCAAAACTCACCCGAAATTCGTGAAACTTGGCATCGTGTCATGACATGGCACATATATGCGTGGTAAAAAATTTGTCCAATTTGGGGCAAGTTTTGGTACAAGCCTCTTACAAACCGGAGCTTCTAGGAAGAAGCTTCGTGGTTCCGATAGGGAACGTGTCACCCTTCTAGGCGAAACGGCAATCGCTGCCTCTTCTCACCTTGTATTTTTTTCTACGGGCAACATAGACCAACAGGAGATTCGTGCCAAAATATGGAATTATTCAGGGTTCGTTTGGGCTTTTTTATACATTAATTGAGTTTTCTAGGCATTTAATGTCCATAATTCGAATTTGAACTACAATCACATGATCCAGTGCACCAAAATGGCTTCAAAAACCATACATGTGTCCTTGGGTGCATGTTTGAATCCCATGCAAGAAATGGGGATGAATTACAAACATCTCGGCGTACTAGCTCGGCCTCAAACATTGAGAATCTCGGTTTTTAAATCCCCGTAAATCGAAAAATCACCCAAAATTCATGAAACTTGGCATCGTGTCATGACACGTCACATATATGCTGTGGTAATAAATTTGTCCAATTTGGGGCAAGTTTTGGTACAAGCCTCTTACATACCGGAGCTTCTAGCAAGAAGCCTTGTGGTTCCGATAGGGAACGTGTCACCCTTGTGGGCGAAACGACAATCGCTGCCTGTTCTCGCCTTGTATTTTTTTCTACAGGCAACATAGACCAACAAGAGATTCATGCTGAAATATGGAATTATTCAGGGTTCGTTTGGCCTTTTTATACATTAATTGAGTTTTCTAGGCATTTAATGTCCATAATTCAAATTTGAACTACAAGCACATGCTCCAGTGCACCAAAATGGCTTTAAAAACCATACATGTGTCCTTGGGTGCATGTTTAGGTCCCATGCAAGAAATGGGGATGAATTACAAACAACTCGGCGTACTGGCTCGGACTCAAACATTGAGAATCTCGGTTTTTAAATCCCCGTAGATCCAAAACTCACCCAAAAATCATGAAACTTGGCATCGTGTCATGACATGTCACATATATGGCGTGGTAAAAATTGTCCAATTTGGGGCAAGTTTTGGTACAAGCCTCTTACAAACCGGAGCTTCAAGAAAGAAGCCTCGTGATTCCGATAGGGAACTTGTCACCCTTGTGGGTGAAACGACAATCATCGCTGCCTCTTCTCGCCTTGTATTTTTTTTCTACAGGCAACATAGACCAATAGGAGATTCGTGCTGAAATATGGAATTATTCAGGGTTTGTTTGGCCTTTTTATACATTAATTGAGTTTTCTAGGCATTTAATGTCCATAATTCAAATTTGAATTACAAGCGGATGCTCCAGTGCACCAAAATGGCTTCAAAAACCATACATGTGTCTTTGGGTGCATGTTTAGGTCCCATGCATGAAATGGGAATGAATTACAAACATCTCGGCGTCCTGGCTTGGCTTCAAACATTGAGAATCTCGGTTTTTAAATCCCCGTAAATCCAAAACTCACCCGAAATTCATGAAACTTCGCATCGTGTCATTATATGGCAGATATATGTCGTGGTAAATTTTTTGTATAATTTGAGACAAGGCGCACACATTAATAGCCAATGTAGGCATTTTGGAACAAATAGAAGACACGTTACTATCGCAAACGGTTGTATTGTTTGAATTATGGGTGTTCCACCAACAATTTTCATGCGGCCATGCGTCCCTCTTTTTGTTGGAGAGTACTACCTCGGTCCTGGTTTATTGGTCCTCTTTGTATTTTGTGCCAAAATTTGACCGTACTAGGTGGCGTGCGTGCAGCTGTTTGATTAGACGAGACGAGTGAGAGAAGTCCGCCGCATAGGCTCGACGGGACACGTACGAGCAGTCCGTTGTGCAGGCTCGACGGGACGCATGCGACCAGTCCACCGCGCAGGCTCGACGGGACGCGTGCGAGCAGTCTGCCGCGCAGGCTCACCGGGAAGCGAGCTCTTTGACCTCCACCCGCTGCCTCGCTCCCAACTTCTCCATTAAAGGCGGCCGAGCAGGCTCACTGGGAAGCGAGCTCTTTGTCCTGCACACACCGCCTCGCTCCCAACTTCTCCATTAATGGGGGCCGAGCCGCTGTTTAACATGCGGTTAATGCACCTGGAGGAAATAATACGACGACAAATTTACAATGGCAACGGATAATAATTGTCTTACATATTCTGGATAATTTAAAATGCCACATGCGGCAACGCCCGAAAGACATAGGGGCAAGAGAAGAAGGAAGTTGCAGACAACGATCTGGGTCACTGCTCTCTACTTCTCGATGGATCGCTGGGCGAGGAGTTCCTCCAGCTCCTTCTTCACATCCTCATGACTTTGCTTGACAACAGCCACGGATTCCTCCACCTGCAGCTCACGCTCGATGCGGAGCTTCTTCAAGTCATCCCTAAGTTCATGTACGACGGCTGTCAGCGTCATCTGTGAGGCACGGCTCTTCTCATGCAGCTTCTTCCAGCCGGCGGCCTCCTCCTTCTACTTGTCAAGCTCCTTGTGGAGCTTCGCATTGTCACCCATGAGTTGCATGACGAGGCCAATCATCTTATCAACCGAGGCATCGCTAATCTCGAGCAGCTTCACCAAGCCAGCGACTAGCTCCTACTGGTTAATTAGGCCAGCGAGAATGTCATCATCGCTGGCTAAGGACTTCAGCCCCGCCAGCTCGTCGAGTTCGCCGATGCGGCGAGTGCGCTTGTCAAAGGCCACGCCTGCCCGCGAGAGCTCGTTCGAGGGCTCCGCGGCGCGGCAGGACATCTCTGTTGCGGCTGCCGCATTGCGGTGGGACCTCTCTAGTGCTTCCGTGGCATTGGTCTTTGCTCCCTGGTTATATGTCGACCCAGAACTCCTCCTACCGGCCATGGCAGACGCAAGGAATGACTTAATAGGAAAGACCTGTTTTTTTGGTGATAAGGAGAGGAATGTGCAGTAATTTTTGAGTGGGTAGTTTTTATAGCCCTGTGCTATGTGGGAACACGTTTAGGTTTGATCGGTGTGAATAGATTTGCAATTACTTATTGCGTGGTTATTTGGAATGTGACGGGAAACAAGCTCAAAATTTATTGATGGTTTTGGCTTCGAAGCCCGAAACGGTTCCCGGATAGCGTACATGGGCCCGCATTCTCGGATGTGTACGTGTCTTTCCAGTATCACAAACAGTCCAGATATCGTCAGCGTGTCCGATGGATAGGCTGTCTCGCCTCCCACGCGTGCCAGATGGTTGACCAGAACTGCTATACACAGGTGGCTGCTCGTCATTGTGGCGGCCGCGGCGCGCTCTGCTCGCATCCCTTCACGCGCTCTGCTCGACATTGAGGCGGCCACGGCGTGCTCTGCTCGTGTCCCTCTGCGCGTGCTCTTTCAGCGGTTGGGGCCGGCGCACGATCATGTTTTGGGCGCCATGTGCATGCGGTAGCGTCCGCGTGCGTCGCCACGATGCATTTAATACATGCGGCACGATGCAGTTACGTGCTGGAACAACTGCCATCCGCGTGCGGAGGGACACCAGGCCGTTCGGCCTACCCATTTATTCCCACGGCCATTATATCCTTAGTCTCTTCAACCTTTCGATCGCGCCCCACAACACAACAAGCACACCCACGATGACACAAAGAGAGAGAATATCCAACGGCGCTCCAATGGAGTTCGGCGTGCATCGTGTGGACACCCACGTGAGGGGGAAGGACCTCTCGGTGGTGTACACCATCGACCCGGCTGTGGTGGAGGACTCCATCAACACCATGGAGCGGTTGCTTGCTCAGGATGACAAGTACAAAGTGGTCGGCTTTGACCTCCAGTACACCGCCGGTCGTCCCGGGGCTGATTAGACGGTTGCCGTCGCCCAGTTGTGCGTGGGCCATCACGTCCTCGTCTACCACTACTGCCTGGCCACAAGGCCTTGCGAGCGTTTCGCCAGGTTTGTCAACAACCCCAACTACAAGTTCGCTACGTTGGACACCGCCAACGATGTAAAAGCGCTCCAGATTTCGGGCTTGGCCTGCCCGAAGCTTGTCGACATCCGTGGCCACTAAAGGGTCTGGGGCAGCACGAAGAAGGACTCCCTGGTTGAACTTGCCGCGGCCATCATCGACTCCTACTGCAAAAACATGAAGGAAGGTTCCAAGAAAAATCCTGCAGCCTGGCACGGTGCCTGGGTGCAGAGACTGGATGAACCTCACCTCAAGTTTGTAGCCAAGAACATGTACACATGCTACGAGATGCACAGGCAGATCGTCGACATGAGGGAGTGCCTCCTTCCTGTAAACGACGAGGGATCGAGCCACCAGCAGAGCAGCAGCGGCAAGCGTCACAAGAAGAAGTAGAAGATGATTAGATATGATCGTTTATCCTAGTTTATTATGCATTAATTGTTTACTTTGGTGTGTGCAAATGTTATGTGTGTAGTCAGTTATGTAATTGGATGTTTAATTTGGTTATGCAATCATGTCCTTATAAATATATATGTTGTTGTTCTGTAGACAGAGCATAGATGTTGTGCCAACAGAGCAAATCACATTACCCACGGGCTAAACTAGGGAACCCGTCGGCGATGATTTCATCAATCGCTGACAATTGTATACCAGCAAGCATTTGCCCACAACACACATGGGTTATTATCAGTAATCGTCCGTGTTGTTATCCGTCTTCCCACACATTTCAGATTAATGACTTGTTTGCCGCGTATCACACACATCTTGTTAAGTTGAACCGTTTCTGTTGTGTTGGGTAATCGCAAATAGTTCATCCGAGTGAACCGCATGCCGTATATCGCACACACCTTGATCTGGCTGACCGTTTCTGTTGTGTTGAGTAATCGCAAACAGTTCATCCGAGTGAACTGTATACCGTATATCGCACACACCTCAATTTGGCAGGCCGTTTTTGTTGTTCTGGCTCATCGCAAACAGTTCGTATGGATCAACTGTGTGCCATGTATCGCACACGCAGCTCGAATCTGAATCGTGCTTGATGTCTCCGCCATCGCACACAGTTCGTCTTATTGGTGACGGTTTTATTACGATACCGTTTGTGATTCATGCATGGCACATAGTTTGGTCAGGGGGGTCTCTGATTCATGTGTCACGTTAGTAGTTGCCTGTAGTAGTGGAGTAGAATTATCAGGAATTGTGAGTGCGATGAACTACACCAACAAGTACCAGGCAAGTAACTTTGATCATATCTTTAATACCTATGCTTTTATTGCATTAGTTCCACCCTTACACTTGCATCAAGTAGGTAAATGGAAATTGTGCCCTTGAGTATAATCATCAGGTAGGAACCCAATACCTTTGTTACTAAGCCCCGGGAACCGATTAATTAGTTATGCTACTATGCTTCAGTAGACGGGGTTGGCAACAGTGATTTTCATGAAAGTTGTGAGATTAATAAATTGGGTTAACTTAAGGTGGCAACAATTTCAACACACCTCTGGGTGGATTGGTTGCGGGCACTTGATTTCTATCAGGATTTGCACGGGCACCTAATGTCTATTAGGGGATGCCCAGGGGATCCTGGTGTCTACCTGTGATCACCCGACGGACTGCCACCCAGGCTCAAAGAGAAGATGGATCTTTCAAGACTAGAAGCTTAACTGTGCAGCCACAAGCTATTATGGGCTCTGGCATAGTGGAGTGAGTTGTGGGAAACCTTGCGGGGCAGTAATACGAAAGTAGGGGATTATAGCCGGGATGGGTACTGCCCATGGTAAGGGGACCTCTTCAGAAAAACTATGTCTTGATCATCCAGTTCTTAAACACCAGGCAGTGCGAGGACTACAACGGAGGTGATCGAGTCTTGTGGGGGAAAATGCGCAAACCTCTGCAGAGTGTCAAACTAATCGATTAGCCGTGTCCCCGGTTACGGACAATTTGAGCGACATGAATTGGATTATCTGGAGATCTCAACACTGTTACTGATTAAATGAATTTGGGTTAATGATAACTTTGGGTTATGAGAATTGGTTGGAGGAACCATCTCATTATTGACATAACCTTCATAGTACTTAATCTGATTTATCTTGAGTTAGGGAAAAACTAGCATTTATGCAAAAGCTTAAACTCAGAGCCTCCAACAGCCAAATTGCATATAGAGGTAGAATTATCCTCATCATCATATGTGTGACTTGCCAATACATTCAATGTATTGACCTATATGGCTGCAACGTTTCATGTCGCAGTATTTTATCTCGACGAGTAAGACTTATGTTATAGGGTTACAGTCTACACTCAACTTGCTGTTGGCGTTGATGGGACGCCACACCCTTATGATTATTTCCGATGTGATACATGAGGTATACTCTGGATCTACGTTACATTTTTAACATGTGATGTTATGATATTTCATCGATGTACTGTGTGTGCTAGCAACTGATACAGGGATAGCACAGAAAGCACAGAGGCACCGATCCATTAGGGTCGGGTCGCTACAGAGATGGTATCAGAGCACATGTTGACTATAGGACATGACCCTAGAAACTGGAAAGCCCTTAGGAAAGGATCTCTCTAAAACATTATTTTCAAAAGATCATTTACCTCTCATCTTTTCCGAGCTTTATAGAATATTCCCTCTTACCTCAAATAGTGAGACAATACCCCTTTCCCCTTTGACCACACGGAGGATCAATTGAGATGACTCCGAGAAGGACAAGATATCGGACAACTGATGACCAATTCAGAGTAAAGAGGATTACACTATGCATTTCGGAGAAAAGGAGCTACAACAGTTGAAGACTCTGAAGACTCGATGAATTTGAAGACCCTAAACAATTCAAGATCTATATGACCCTTAGAAGACCAAACCCTTGTTTCATAAAAATGTAGGATGTGATGATTTGTGAGCTGTCATTTTGTGGTTTGGTGACAGCAACAAATAAAATCTATTTTTAAAACTATGTTGTTTGTATGGGTATCTTTCTTCCTTTCTTATGTCATCCCAAAAACCCTTGGACCCAATAGATGATGAATGAAGATGGACTCGTATTTTTCGGATCGATGACTCAGTTGGAGGCAGAACAGTGGATTCAGAACATGGAGGGTCACTTGAGGAATAACATTTTTGAAAGAAAGGATATGGTCCAGTATGCTCTCCAGTACTTTGCAAAAGGTGCTGCAACATGGTTGAAGATGCATCAAGCTATACAAGGATGGAATGGAGAAAAACTTGGGAGGAATTCAAGACAACTCTGCTAAGGTCTTGTCTTACCAGAAGCCATGTGACAGTAAAATGAAGAAACCTTGTGCATGCAAGATCTGTGGAGAGATAGGACACACCCATGAAGAACACAAGGATGGATGCTCTCATTGTGAAGAAATCCCCCCAGCTGAAGAATGCCCAACTAGGAAGGTTACTTGTTTCTTGTGTGAAGGAACTACCCACTACCCTGCTCAATGTCACATTTACCCCTTGGTTCAACAAACTATCCAGCAACAGAAAGAAGGATCGAAAGCAGCCCCCGAAAAAAATACAGAAGTACCTGTGGTGAAGGAAGATGTTCAAGACCCATTTGGAGATACATCAATGAAGGTTTACTCCAAATCATGCTATGCCTGGGGAGAAGAAGGACATAGTTCCCAGAATTGCCCGAAGGAGTGGAAAGAGTATCTGGGTGAATTCCCGACAGCAGAAGTGAAGTATGACCCATAGGAAATAGAGCATTTGATCAGTACGGAAAAGTCTAGGAAGAGAAACAAAATGTAACCCCAGAACAACCCAATCTCTACAATGAAGGACCGGAGTCATATCACATGTTTCGAGTGCAAGAATTCAGGTCACTACGCCAGTAAATGCCCGGAAAGGAAGCCAAGAAACCAAGGAAATTACATAATCACCAAGAAACCCCGAGACATGTTGAAAGTCATCTCTTTTCACTGCAAGGAAGCAGGACATTTTGCTAGGGAATGTTTAGACCAGAAGAAAGCTTGAGCTGAGCAGTTGAGATTTTGGATACTGGAATAAAGAATGCAATAAGTGTAGTAGGAAACACTCTTGTTATGAAGATGTTGAGTTAAGTTATGTAATGGAAGTCTTGGAGATTGTAATAATTCATGAATCAATAAAGTTAATGTGTCATGATGTCATGTGTTGAAATTGTATGCTACAAGTTGTTACTCTATAAACAATTATTGTAAGCATGTTCATAGATATGAGAAATATGGTTTATGGATGAACTAGTGCATTTCATTTTAAGGGTGGAAATACCCTGTAAGACCACTTGATCAATGGAAAAAAAGTGTTATTTGCTACTTGTAGACTGCGTTGGTATTTCCCCGAAGAGGAGAGGATGATGTAGTATAGTAGAGAAAAGTATTTCCCTCAATTAAGAACCAAGGTTATCAATCTAGTAGGAGAACCACACAGAACCTCGTTAGCAACACCTACACACACAACAGTGAACACTTGCACCCAACGCAAATAAGAGGGTTGCCAATCCTCTTAGCGGTTATTTGCAAGGATTAATTCTGATAGTGATAGATAAAAAGTAAATTGCAAAAAAAGTAAATAAATTCCAGCAAGGTATTTTTGGATTTTAATATATGATAAAGGTAGACCCGAGGGCCATAGTTTTCACTAGAGGCTTCTCTCTCGAACACATAGCATACGGTGGGTAAACAAATTACTGTTGGGCAATTGATATAAAAGCAAATAATTATGATGGATTCATGGCAATGATCATGCATATAGGCATCATGTCCGAGACAAGTAGACCGACTACTGCCTGCATCTACTACTATTACTCCACCCATCGACCGCTATCTAGCATGCATCTAGAGTATTAAGTATAAAACAGAGGAACGCCATAAGCAAGATGACATGATGTAGACAAAGTAAACTGAAGCAATATGATTACACCCCATCTTTTTATCCTTAATGGCGACAATACAAATACGTGTCATGTCCCTTTCTATCACTAGGACTGAGCACCACAAGATTGAACCCATCACAAAGCACCTCTCCCATTGCAAGATAAATCAATCTAGTTGGCCAAACCAAACGGATAGATCGGAGAGAAATACAAAGCTATAACAATCATGCATAAAAGAGTTCAGAGAAGACTCAAATATTTCTCATGAATAATCTGATCATAAACTCACAATTCATCGGATCCCAACAAAGACACCGCAAAAGAAGATTACATCGGATAGAACTCCAAGAACATCGAGGAGAACATGGTATTGAAGATCAAAGAGAGAGAAGAAGCCATCTAGCCACTAGCTATGGACCCGTAGGTCTGTGGTAAACTACTCACACATCATCGTAAGGGCAGCAAGGTTGATGAAGAAGCCCTCCGTGATCGATTCCCCCTCCGGCAGAGTACCGGAAATGGCCTCCAGATGAGATCGTGGAAGAACAGAGGCTTGCAGCGGCAGAAATGTTTTCTCTTCGGTCTCTCTGGTATACAGGGAATATTTTGGAATTTATAGTGTTGGAATTAGGTCAAGAGGTGCCACGAGGGGCCCACAAGCCTGGGGGGCACGCCTACCCCCTCGGACGCGCCCCCTGGACTTGCCTCTTCCTCGTGGATCCTCTGGTCTTCTCCCGAAGCTTCCAGGGTGTCTTCTGGTCCTTTGGACTCCGTTTGATAATGATTTTCTGAAAAGGCAAAAACAGGCAGAAAAATAGCAACTAGCACTGGGCACTAGGTTAATAGGTTAGTCCCAAAAAATGATATATAATGGCATATAATTGCATATAAAACATCCAAGATTGATACTATAATAGTATGGAACAATCAAAAATTATAGATACGTTGGAGACGTATCAAGAATCCCCAAGCTTAATTCCTGCACGTCCTCGAGTAGGTAAATGATAAAAACAAATAATTTGATGTGGAATGCTACCTAACATGTTTCATAATGTAATCTCTTTATGGTATGAATATTACGATCTGAGTGATTCAAAGCAATAGTCTATAATTTGATATAAAGACATCAATACTCAGGCATACTAACAAACAATCATGTCTTTCAAAATAAAAATGCTAAAGAAAGTTATCCCTACAAAATCATATAATCCTGTCATGCTCCATATTCTTAACACAAAGTATTTATCATGCACAACCCCGGATTTAGCCAAGCAATTGGTTCATACTTTTTAACGCGCTTCAGCTTTTTCAACCCCCACGCAATACATGAGCGCAAGCCATGGATATAGCACTATAGGTGGAATAGAATGTGGTGGTAGAGATTAATAAGGGGAAGTCAAAAAGAAGAAGATAGTCTCACATCGACACGGCTAATCAACGGGCTATGGAGACGCCCATCAATTGATGTCAATGCAAGGAGTAGGGATTGCCATGCAACGGATGCACTAAGAGCTATAAGTGTATGAAAGCTCAACATGAAACTAAGTGGGTGTGCATCCAACTTACTTGCTCATGAAGACCTCGGGCATTTGAGGAAGCCCATCATTGGAATATACAAGCCAAGTTCTATAATGAAAAATTCCAACTAGTATATGAAAGCGACAAAACAGGAGACTCTCTATATGAAAAACATGGTTCTACTTTGAAGCACACGTATGGAAAAATATAGTAACACTGCCCCTTCTCTCTTTTTCTTTCATTTCATTTTTTTCTTTCTTTTTCTTTCTTTTTTTTCTTTTTTTTCTTGGGCTCTTTTTGGCCTCTCTTTTTTCTTTTTATTTATTTATTTCCTCACTGGAACAATGCTCTAATAATGATGATCATCATACTTCTATTTACTTACAACTCGAAACTAGAACAAATATGACTCTATATGAATGCCTCTGGCGGTGTACCAGGATGTACAATGATACTAGCGTAACATGTATAAAAAATGATGAACGGTGGCTGAGCCACAAATACTATGTCAGCTATATGATCATGCAAAGCAATATGACAATGATGATGTATGTCATAAAAACGGAACGGTGGAAGTTGAATGGCAATATATCTCGGAATGGCTATGGAAATGCCATGATAGGTAGGTGTCATGGGAAACGACGATCTATGGGACCGAACGGGCCCCTTTGCGATTCGGCTCAAGGGACATGCATGGGACAAAGAGCAGGTTTTCAGTAGGTGCAAGAACACGCTGGGGTTTTATCCAGGTTCAGGCCGCTATGAGCGTAAAACCCTACTCCTGTTCTGTGTTTGATCGTGTATGAACTCAAGTTACAAGGAGCGCAGTTTTCCGGCAAGGTGCGCGGGAAATGCAACTATCGCGTGTAATTGAGCTGGGTGTCGACCCTTCTACCTGTAGACGTGGGCCTCCTTTTATAGGCCAAGGGGTTACCACAATGGCTAATACGGTCATTACAGAGTATGAATAGTGACTTGCACCGTCACCACGTCTATCTTCCAACGGGGTAAGACAAATGCATTTAATGCATCGTTAGGTGCTATGTTGGGGAGGCGAGGCCTTGGGCAAAAGATCTGTACCACCGGTCCTGGCACCCTCCTGTAACCTTGACACGTCCCAAGGACGGGTGTCACTAAAGTTAATCTTGGCGTGGCGTGCTAACACGTGCCTGGGCCGGCTATGTTGACTGCCTGCTCGCTCGACACCTTGCATACGAGCCTATCTGGTCAATGGTGAGGTGGGACGGTAATGGGACAGAACAAGCCTGCTGGCACGGAGCTTGCCGGGGCTTGCCGGCAACCATAGTCTTGGTCTTCACCTTGCCGGGGCAGAGCTTGCCGGCAAAGGCAACGTCGATTTTCAGTACTAGAATAGTACTTCTCGATGACCTGCCTTGAGGTCTTCTTCACGGTCTTGGTGTTGAGTCTTTAGTCATAGTTATCCTCCGTCAAGCCCTTGCTGGAAGGGAGGCTACGACTACATGTGCACAAATCTGGGTACGAGGGCACCCATGCCTTAGTACACCGACAGGAGCCCCTGGGCCTGGGCCACACGCGCATGCGAGGCGTCATTGGGCTAGGCCCAAACAGTGCACAGGCGGCGCGTGGCAGAGGATAACTGTCATAATCTTCTCTTTTACCACACCCGCCCATGATGCGCATTGAATGCGGGCGTGGGAAAGGTGGAGTGAAGCGGCGGCGGGAGGTGGTGTGCCTGAAAAGCGCAGCCACGTAGGACGGAAAAGAACCAGCCCCCGCGCCTTCCCCATAAAAAAGGAAACCATGAGGGGCGCTGCTCATTTACCCCCTCTTCCCAATCTAGCTAGTTCACCGTCGTCTTCAACCTCGTGCAGAAGCAGAGTGTGCCCCCTGCTTCCGCCGCCGCACAAGAGCAGAGCACGCCCTTTGCTTCCGCCGGTGCGCAATGCAGCTTTTCCCTCCACCCTCCCCCCCCCACACACATCTTGCTATGGCACCGAAGAGAGGCGAAAAGGCCCCAAGTTTGGCAGCGGGTGAGAAGAAACCCGCCAAGGCTGCACAATGGTGGGACCATGTTGTTTTCCCGCCGACGCTTACAGCAGACGATCTGGCAAAGGACTACGCGTATGTGTACATGAGCGAACGCAAGATCATGAAGCCATAGTGGTGCTTCCTAGATCCCTCCCTCCTACCGATGACCAATTCCACTTCTTCGCCAGGTACTTCTAATGCGGTCTGTGTCCGCCCTTCTCTGCTTTCTTTGTTGAGGTGATGAACGCCTTCGGGCTCAGGCTGCTTGATTTCATGCCCAATGCGGTCACCTACCTGGCAACTTTCGTGCATCTGTGCAAGAACTTTGTGGGAATACCCCCAAATGTAACTTTGTTCCGGCATTTCTTCATCCCTCGGGTCAAAAAGTGCGCTCTTTCTGGTAGCGTCACCTGGGTCCCAAGGGGAAATTCGAAGAAGTGCTACTTGGACGGCAAGCTTCACTCCAGATGGGACGAGTGGTGGGCTGATTGGTGTTGGGTCAAGCAGCAAGATTTTCCAGCCTTTTACCATCTCAGGACCGAGATGGTTGCGAAGCCTGATAGTTGGAACCACGTCGACCCCAGTGATGCCAAACTGGGAGTGGCGCTGCGCCGAATCCTTGCTCTGAAAGATGTCGGCTTGACGATTGAGAAGGTGGGAGCAAATTTCACTTGCCGCCAGATCGCCCCACTGCAGCACAGAAGAGGCCGGCAAGCGTGGGATTACTAGGGCCCCACGAACCCAATGCGTCCGCACCAGGGCCCTGACAACAACTTGACGGCGATGGGGCACTAACTGCTCATCTGCCGGATTTTCAACAAGGGTTGCGACTTTGACTTGCCGGCGAATGTGATCCCATTGTGCAACAATACTGCCAAGGCTTCCATCCTGGCGTGGATGCCAGACTATGATGCCCGGATGGTTCTGAGCACGTGGAAAGAGCCCAGCAAGAAATATGTGGATAACTGGTTTGCCGGCCTGGTGGAGGAGGCCATTGGAGCCGAGGAAGACATGATGCACCCGACGAAGGATGACCGGAAAGAGTTCCTCGCGGCGAGGGCTAACGAGTCCAAGAAGACAAAAGTAACTCATCCTCGGCCAGCCAAGGACCAGGCCAAAAAGCGGGCCGCAGCTCCAGAGACCAACGGAGGAAGCCGTTCCCAAGAGCATGCTGGAGAGCATGCTGAAGAGTATGTTGGCGAGGAGGAGCGGGCTGAGGAATCTGAGGAGGGGGAGGAAGAAGAGGAGCAACCCGAGGGGTCTTCGGGCGAAGAGGAGACGGGAGAGGAAGAAGAACCACCTTGCCCTCCTCCTGCCAAGGGGAAGATGACTGTTGCCAAGAAACCTGCCTATAAGCGGGAAGCGCACACCGAGTCGGCAAGCCAAGAGCTCACTGGCGTCAAGGTGGCAGTCGCAACCTCCCGGGCGCAGCCTTCCCGGCAACTGCCTTCCCGCGTTACTGCCCCCCGTCGACCCATCCTACCAATCGTGGAGGAGGCGGGCACTTCACAGCCCCCCCCCCCTGAAACGTCCCAGGAGTCCACTGCCATCATCCGCAGCTGCGGGGACCAAGGAGACAGTCCTTTACGACCTGTCAATCCTAAGTGACCCCGACGAGGATGAAGAGTAAGCATCTCCATCCCCGTGTATTTTTTTCTCTTGCAATTGTCCAGACTCAGTTGCTTGAGCTGATCTTTTTCCTTGACCTGATCTTGTAGGGACGAAGTGCCACTGGCGAAGAGGCCCAGGACTACTGGGGAAGGCGAGACGGCAACTGGCACCGATCAAGGCGCAATTTTTCTTGAGGTTGCCGGCTCGAGCCCCCCGCACAAGGCTCATGCGCAGTTTCCCCTGGCGAGCACCATTGTCGGGTCTTCCGCGATGGAGACCGACAAGGGGTTGGAAAGTAGCCAGACGGAAGGAGAGCGCCAAGGAGTAGACCCCTTGACGGCGCCCTCGACTCCCAGGCCGTCGCCAAGACCTTCACCGGCAAGGGGCGGCCCTCCTCCAGAGGAGCCCCAAGAAGGGCTCATCCGCGCGGAGGTCCCTCCGACAACTGATGCTGCCAGGGACCAGGCGCCGGCAACCAAGGTTGCCGGAGGAAGAACGGCATCCCCCCCATGTGTTCGTCAAGGTAACCTTCTTTCCAAATGTATTTGATCCTTTCCAATGCTTCTTTTTTGTTTTCTTGAACTTGATCTGAACCTCGAATTTTTCTTCCCTCTGCTCCTTCTCCACCCTACAGATCCAACTCCTCCGGAGGGGGGGGAGGCATCCGCGGAGAAAAATGCTAAGAGCGCCACTGATGAGGCCGCCAGGATTTCCGGCATAGAGGCCATCGCGTCTGCCGCTGAGGAGGCCAGGAAAACTCCTGAAGAAACTGTCCAGCCCCTTGGTGGCACATCTGGGCTTGCCATTAAAGACGCTGAGATGGGTGAGGCTGGCACCGACAATTCAAGCGTCGTCCCTCATCCCAGTGCATGCGAGGCGCAGGCCCTGATCGGCCTTCCAGAGTCTAGAGCCCCCAGCTCATCTGGTGCTGGGGAGCCTACTTTTGATGAAGCCATTGCGGAGATCTTGGTGCCCTTCTCTAGCAGCGTCGCGGCGCCAGATGGATCCGACGAGAATGCCGCGGATCTTGCCTTCCTGACGGAGATGGCTAGTGGCCTTAAGGATATGCAAGACCGCTACGGCAGACGCTGGAATAGACTGCACGCACAACACCAAGCCGTAGGGCTGACCGAGCAGAAGCTGAGGGAAAAGGCGGAAGAACTCCGTGCCTGGCACAACAGCAAATTCCATGGCCTCAGGAGGCAAGAAGAGAAGCTTGACGCTGCCAAGGAAAAGGCAGCGGCTCTAGACGGCAAGTTGACGGAGCTTGAAGCATAGCTTGCCACTAAAGAACAAGACCTTGCTGCCCGAGAAGAAGCTCTTGCTGCCAAGCAACGCGGCAAGGATGAGGAGATCCAGACTCTGCTTGTGCAGCAGACCCAAGAGTTAGAGGAGGGCCACAAACAGGCCGTCGAGACTCACGCCACCAAGCTCTCAGAGGCCGTCAAGCTCGCGGAGGGCGCTGAGGCCACCAAGGCAGAGCTGGAGTCTAGGGTATCGAAGCTTGAAGAGGAGCTCGCCATCAAAGCCCAAGAACTCTCGACCGTCAACAACTCCCTTGCAGACCTCAAATCAAAGCTTGTGACTCAGGAGAAGGATTTGGAGGCTGGCAGGGAGAAAGAGAAAAAGTTGCTGGTGGGCTGGGAAAAAGATAAGGCTGAGCATGCCAATGCTGCAAACTCTTTCGAGGAGCACAAGAAAGCCGTGGATCTGTGGACTGGTCGCCTTGTCGACGTTCCCGAGCGTCTTGCTGCTCAGGTGAGTGTCATGGACAAAGAGGAGCATCGCTTCACAGTTGGCGAGCATGACTCCAGAAGCGCCAGCCTCTCCCTCTTCTTCGACGGACTCCTCAAGATATTGAAAAACATCATGAAAAGAGATCTGCTAACTTTGCCAACGAGTCTCGGAAGTTTTGCGTTGAGGTCGTCTCCAAGATGCTTGTCAAGATTATCTGCCGGAATCCTGATGTCGATGTCTCCAAGGCCTTCAAGACCTTGCCGCCGGGGACGGACACCACAACTGCCGAAGAAGCCATCGCTCCCCTTATCGGCAAGATCAATCAGATCCTGAGGACTAAGGGTGATCACAGGGATTAGCCTCCCTTGTCATTCTTTGTTGCAAATGTAGTTCATGCACGAGACAAATTTATCTTAAGTCAGAACTGCACTTGGCTTTGATGTATTATAACTTGTGTTTTAGATGGATGTGTGTGCGATGTTCTCCTTATTCCATTCTGTCTTTGCATGATTTTTGTACCCTACGCTTGCCGGAAACTTGCCGGTGCACACACCCTTGCCGCGAGCGCTTGAGGAACAGGAACTCAGCAGCTTGCCGGAAGTGCCGCTGCCAGCAAGGTCACTCTTGACAATCACAACGTAGCTACTTAGGTTGTCGAGCGGACTCGAAGCAAAGCAAGAGCACAGTCGATCAGGGCAAGGTTCCTTAGCATGCAGGTTTCTCATACAAAGGCCAAAATTGTTCATGGAGAGTCGCAACTACAACAAAGAATTTATTTCGAAGTTTTGCAACTTAGCTCATTCCTTGCTGTACTTCTTACCATCGGGTAATATCTTGAATGCATCCTTTGGTATCCACACCGTCACTCCCCCCGGGAAACTTGTACGCGAGGAATCCTTCCTTCCTTTAAGAAAAAGAAAGAAGAGAAAAGAGGAGGCTGGAACCTCGACGGTTCATTAATCACCTTATGCAAGGCAAAATGTAACACAAGACTGCCTGCAACACATAAATATATATGTACTTTGACAAAGAGTTGTGAAACATTTAACTTTTATTTATTATGCACGGGATCTGTGCCCGACTTTGTACAAAGGATTACATGCCTTGACGGCAAACTTGTAGAAAAGAGGTTGCCGGGCAGACCGGCAACCGTGCCTTACGGGTAAAACTTACGAAGATGCTCAATATTTCATGAGTTTAGCACCGGAGTGCCATCTTCGATCTCTAGGTGGACTGTGTCGGGCCTAGTGACTCGTATTACCCGGTAAGGGCCCTCCCACTTCAGCGTCAACTTGTTTTTTACCCTTCATGGATCGAATCTGACGAGGAACAAGGTCGCCTTCCTCAAGGTCCCTGCATTCACTTTGCGGCTAAGGTAGCGGCGCAAAGCTTGCTGGTACCGTGCAGCACGGGCAGCAGCCTGGAAACGATCTTCCTCAAGGAGCAAAGCATCGTCATGCCGCGGGTCATCTTGGTCCTCCTCATCGAAGGCCAAGACTCGAGGTGACCCATATTTGAGTTCCATGGGGAGTATTACTTTTGCACCAAGGCTTGCTTCCTAACCTTCTGCTTGACGGGTCTCGCATGAGGGCAGAGAGCAAGGTGGTGCTAAATTGCCTTCCTAAGGACTTCGGGGATGTCAGATGCTTGCCGAGCAAGCGTACCGACATTCACCTGTAGGAAGGCAACGAGCTCGACTTCCTATTTGTCGCCGAGAGTGGCACTTTCAGAAAAAGTGCCACTCGTCCCATCCCCCTTCGCAGAAACTTGTTTGGTCATGGATGCGGAAGCCTTGGCTCTCTTGCTCTTGCCGGTAGAGCTCTCTGCTGTGTCCTCGACAGGCATGCTGCACTCTGAAGTGCGCTTCCCGGAGTCCTTCCCAGAGGTCTTGCCAGTCTTCTTCTTCATCCCTCCCCCGGGAGCTTTGATGGCAGGGGCAAGTGCCTCGATGGCAGCTGCTGCCGCTGCCTCCCGGTAGAGCTTGTCAGCACAGATGATTGCGTCCTTGTAGTTTGACTTGATAGTGTGGACCCCCATCGGCCCCGGCATCTTGATGACGTTGTACGCATAGTGTGACGTGGCCATAAACTTTGCCAGGGCTGGGCGGCCCAGAATCCCATTGTACGACAGCGGCATCTTGACGACGTCGAAGGTAATCTTCTCCGTCTGATGGTTGAGCTCGCTGCCGATCATGACCGGCAATGTGACTTGGCCCTTCGGCTTGTTCCTCCCCGGACTGATCCCTTGGAAACTGCCTGTCTCCTCGAGATCCCTGTCGGGGATCTGCAGCCTCTTGATCACATCTGGAGAAATCAAGTTCAAGCCAGCCCCACCGTCAACCAGCATCTTTGTCACCTTGAGGTTGTGAATTGTTGGTGATACCAACAACGGCAAACACCCGACTGCAGTGGTGCGATCAGGGTGGTCCTCGGCGTCAAAGACGATGGACGAGTGCGACCACTTGAGTGGCTTCTGTGCCTCCATCACCGGCTCTGCTGCATTGACTTCGCGGATGCACTACTTTAGTTGCCGATGCGAGGAGTGCAAAGATGCACCTCCATTAACACACATGGCATCCACTGCATTTTGGAACTCCTTGTCAGACCCACCTCCGTCCTCATCACTATCATCCTCTTCTTGCTGGCCCTGAGCAGCCTTCTCTTTTGGCTTCTTGGCCTTGCCGCGGCGGCCTCCCCGGCCACCACGGTCTTGCTTGCCGGACCCACCAGCACCATCTTGGCCCTTCTCCTTGTCACGCTTCTCGTACTCTTGCTTCTGCTTTTCGGCAAGTTGCTCTACTTGCCGGCATTGCTGGAGGTCGTGGCCCTTGGTGCGGTGGATCTTGCAGTACGGCCCGCCGGTCTTGCCTGCCTTCTCGCCTGCCACAGTTTCCCGGCAGCCATCGCACCCGGCAACCTCCTTGCCGAGGATGTCTGCCTTCGGCTTCTTGGTGGCGTTGGTGTCGCCGGAGCTCTCGACGGCCAGTACAGTCTTGTTCTGGCGCTTTCTGTTGCGCTTTCTGTTCTTCTTCTACGGGGTTGATGCATCGTCGTCCTCGGAATCGACGTCTGCACCAGCATCTTCCCCGGGGAGTCACCTCCCTTCCTCAGCTCGTGCACACCTATCTACCAAGGCGTACAGATCGTTGATGGTCTTGACCTGCTCAACATTCATCTCTGCCCGCATCCTGCGGTTGCGCACATTCGTCTGGAACGCAGCAACAACAGCTGCGGGATGGATGTCGGGGATGTTGTGGTGCACACGGCTGAACCGTTGTATGTACTTGCAGAGGTTCTCTCCATCCCTTTGGGGGATCACCTTCAAATCGCTGGGCTGGCCCGGGAGCTTGTGGCCACCCTGGTAAGCACCAACGAAATGATGGCATAGATCCGCCCAAGAAGAAATGGAGCCCTCAGGCAGGTTCATCAACCATGACCTGACATTGGGCCGAAGCGCCAATGGGAAGTAGTTGGCGAGCACTTTCTCGTCCCGTCCCCTGTCAGGTTCCACCGCGATGGTGTAGATGCCAAGGAACTCAGCTGGGTTGAGCGTGCCGTCGTACTTGTCGGGCAGGTCCGGCTTGAAGGCACGGGCGGACAGCCAGTGAACCTGCCGCAGCTCACGAGTAAACGCTGGGCACCCCACATCATAGGGCAAGTACCCAGCGGCTACTGGCGGCAGCACATTCACTGCTGGCCTGGCACGGTCGTCAGATTGACGGCGTGCTTCCCGGCGCCGCTCGATCTTCGTGCGGGCGTCTTCGTCGCGCCGCTCATGGAGCACTTGGCGCTGATCTTGGCGGCACCGCGGATCCGAAGAGGCCATAGACATCACGTCATGGTCGTCTGATCAGCGGGCCGGCCGTTGTGACGGTGGGGGGTGCTGAGGCGACTGCACCGTTGGCGCGGCGTCTCCGGCAAGGTAGCCGGACGGTCCCACAAGCATGGTGGGTGGTCGCCATGAGGGCCCCACGTCTTGTGTTTTGCCGGGATCGGCAAAACTGATGAGACTCTGAATGGTGGCTCTCCATTCATCCATCTTGTCAGGGCTTGGCGGGAAGTTCAAAAGTATTTGAACCCGCGCCATGGCCTCTGCCGCCATGGTTGGCATGGCCGGGAGCACAAAACGAAGCGTCGCTCGACTCCTGGAAGAGCCAGAAGGAGCTTCGTTGCGTCCATGCCACCGCGGCTCATGCTCGCCAACAGGCGGACGTGGTGGTGGCTGCGGCGCTCCGTGAGCAATCGGAAGCTGCTGCACAGGGATCTCGCCTTGCGGTTGTCTGGAACCGCCAGCAACGTGGGGGAGCATGTCATGTCCATCTTGCGATGGTCGCGGCGTACGCCTCCCCGCGCCGTTGTTGGCCGTCGCCGCTACATTCTTGGATGTTGTGGCAGCTGGGTCCTGGGTCGTAGTAGTATGAACTATATTACTATGATGGTTGTGCTCACCAGAATGTCTTGGAAGTTGACCGGCTGCGGCGTCGCCGGTCCTGTGGCTAAGCTCAGCAACGTGGCAGGGGTGCTGGGCACCCGCACCACTTGCGCCTCCTGCTCCGCCCATCCCAACCGTAGCGCCCGCGCCGCCTGCGGCCGCCTGGGAAGGTGGCTTGGACGCGGTAGGAGCCGTCGTGGCTCCACCCTTCTTCTTCGGTGCCATCGACGAAGATGATGAAATTGGTACTCACACTACCAAAAGGCTGATTTGTGACACACAACACCCCTGCCTGGCGCGCCAAAGATGTCGTGGGAAACGACGATCTATGGGACCGAATGGGCCCCTTTGCGATTCGGCTCAAGGGACATGCATGGGACAAAGAGCAGTTTTTCAGTAGGTGCAAGAACACGCTGGGGGTTTATCCAGGTTCGGGCCGCTATGAGCGTAAAACCCTACTCCTGTTCTGTGTTTGATCATGTATGAACTCAAGTTACAAGGAGCGCAGTTTTCCGGCAAGGTGCGCGGGAAATGCAACTATCGCGTGTAATTGAGTTGGGTGTCGACCCTTCTACCTGTAGCCGTGGGCCTCCTTTTATAGGCCAAGGGGTTACCACAATGGCTAATACGGTCATTAGAGAGTATGAATAGTGACTTGCACCGTCACCACATCTATCTTCCAACGGGGTAAGACAAACGCATTTAATGCACCGTTAGGTGCTACGTTGGGGAAGCGAGGTCTTGGGCAAAAGATCTGTACCACCGGTCCTGGAGCCCTCCTGTAATCTTGACACGTCCCAGGGACGGGTGTCACTAAAGTTAATCTTGGCGTGGCATGCTGACACGTGCCTGGGCCAGCTATGTTGACTGCCTGCCCACTCGACACCTAGCATACGAGCCTATCTAGTCGATGGTGCGGTGGGCCGGTAACGGGACAGAACAAGCCTGCTGGCACAGAGCTTGCTGGGCCTTGCTTGCCGGCAAGGGGGCTTGCCGGTAACCATAGTCTTGGTCTTCACCTTGCCGGGGCGGAGCTTGCTCGCAAAGGCAACGTCTATCTTCAGTACTAGAATAGTACTTCTCGATGACCTGCCTTGAGGTCTTCTTCACGGTCTTGGTGTTGAGTCTTGAGTCGTAGTTATCCTCCGTCAAGCCCTTGCCGGAAGGGAGGCTACGACTGCCTGTGCACAAGTCTGGGTACGAGGGCACCCATGCCTTAGTACAGCGACAGTAGGTATGGTGGCTGTTTTGAGGAAGATATAAGGAGGCTTATGTGTGATAGAGCGTATCATATCACGGGGTTTGGATGCACCGGCAAAGTTTGCACCGACTCTCGATGTGAGAAAGGGCATTGCATGGTACCGAAGAGGCTAGCAAATTGCGGAAAGGTGAGAGTGCGTATAATCCATGGACTCACATTAGTCATAAAGAACTCACATACTTATTGCGAAAGTTTATTAGCCCTCGAAGCAAAGTACTACTACGCATGCCCCTAGGGGGGAGGTTGGTAGGAATTAACCATCGCGCGCCCTCGACCACCACACAAAGGAAGACAATCAATAATAAATCATGCTCCAACTTCTTAGCATAACGATAGATCATGCGTGCATTCTTCGGGATTCACAAACCTCAACACCAATATTCTTACTAAACCACAATTATCTACTAGCACCTCCCACATATTACCATCTTAATATCGCAAAACAATTGCAAGGAATCAAACTTATCATATTCAGTGATCTACATGAAAGTTTTTATTATATCCCTCTTGAATACCTATCATATTAGTACCAAATTCATAACCCATGCATATTACCATTGCTATTTATTAGACTCTCAAAAAGATATAAGTGAAGCATGAGAGTGCAACTATTTCTTTAAAATATAACCACCGTCGTGCTCTAAAAGATATAAGGGAAGCACTAGAGCAACTGCCAAGCTCAAAGGATATAAGTGAAGCACATAGAGTATTCTAACAAATCACGAATAATGTGTGTCCCTCTCAAAAAGGTGTATTCAGAAAATATGATTGTGACAAACTAAAAATCAAACAAAAGCAAACAAACTATAGCAAAAGATGCTCCAAGTAAAACACATATCATGTGATGAATAAAAATATAGCTCCAAGTGAGTTACCGATAGATTGTAGACGAAAGAGGGGATGCTACTGTTGTAAATCTTAAACTTTAGGTACTGTTGTAAATTGATTCATATTTAATATTGGCATAATGCTACTGTACTCCAACTTCTCCATGACTCATACCCCCCGATACGATCCATAGATTCATCAAAATAAGCAAACTATGCAACAAAAGCAGAATCTGTGTAAAACAGAACAGTCTGTAAAGATCTGAATTAAAGTCATACTTCTCTAACTCCCAAAATTCGGAAAAATTAGGACAATGTGGGAAATTCATATATCAATATTGTGTAAACAATTCAAAAGGTTTTGACGCTCTAGCAAAAAATGAAAATTCCAGCACTGGACGCAAAAGTTTCTATTTTCAAACATCATCAATTATACTATCTTCCAAATCATCCCAAAGGCATTACTTGGCACAAACACTAATTAAAAGATAAAAACACAATCATAACAGGGGCTATAATTGTGTAAACACATGAGAACAAAAAGTAAAACAAAAATTTATTTTATTCTTTGGGTTGCCTTCCAACATGCGCTATGGTTTTATGCCCCTGGCTAGGCATAATGCATAGTTTCAAGTGTTGTCATCCTTCAAATTAATTCCATAGGTGGCCCTCATAATAGATCATATGGTGGCTTAATTCTCTTTCTAGGGAAGTGTTACATCCCTTTCTTGAATGGAAATTGAAATCTTATATTACCTTCTTTCATATCAATAATAGCGCCATTGAGAGTAATTTGTCATAATATTATCAAGGAGTTTCTAGCTTCTCCCAATGTAATTTCCATAAAAGTACCACCTGCGGCAGAGTCTAGCAAATTTCTAGAAACAAAGTTTAGTCCCGCATAAAAATTTTGTATGATCATCCATAAGCTTAAACCATTAGTTGGGCAATTTCTTATCATTAATTTCATTCCCTCCCAAGATTGCGTAACATGTTCATGCTCAAGTTGCTTAAAATTCATAATTTGATTTCTTAAAGAAATATTCTTAGAGGGAGGAAAATATTTGGCAATAAAAGCATCCTTACACTTATCCCAAGAATCAATACTATTTCTAGGCAAGGATGAAAACCAAGTTTTAGCACGATCTCATAATGAGAACGAAAATAATTTCAATTTAACAATATCATTATCCACATCTTTCTTCTTTTGCATATCACAAAGTTCAACGAAAGTATTTAGATGGGATGCAACATCTTCATTAGGACTACCAGAAAATTGTTCTTTCATAACAAGATTAAGCAAAGCAGCATTAATGTCAAACGACTCCGCACTAGTGGTGGGAGGAGCAGTAGGAGTACTAATAAAATCATTATTATTAGTATTGGAAAAGTCACACAATGTTGTGTTTTCTTGAGACATCACGACAAAGCAAGCAAACTAGCAAACAAGCGAACGAAAATATTTTTGTGTTTTTTGTAAAATTGTTTTAGAAGTGGGGGAGATGAAAACGAGAGGCAAATGCAAATAAAAAGGCAAATAAAATAAATGCAAGTGGATGATATTTTATGCGAAGGTACTTGATAAGTTTTGGTGATGTCTCCCCGGCAACGGCGCCAGAAATTCTTCCTGCTACTTGTAGACTGCGTTGGTATTTCCCCGAAGAGGAGAAGATGATGTAGTATAGTAGAGATAAGTATTTTCCTCAGTTAAGAACCAAGGTTATCAATCCAGTAGGAGAACCACATAGAACCTCGTTAGCAGCACCTACACACACAAAGGCAAACACATGCACCCAACGCAAATAAGAGGGTTGTCAATCCTCTTAGCGGTTATTTGCAAGGATTAATTCTGATAGTGATAGATAAAAAGAAAATTGCAAAATAAAACAAAAGTAAATAAATTGCAGCAAGGAATTTTTGGATTTTAATATATGATAAAGGTAGATCCGGGGGCCATAGTTTTCACTAGAGACTTCTCTGTCGAACACATAGCATACGGTGGGTAAACAAATTACTGTTGGGCAATTGATATAGAAGCAAATAATTATGACGGATTCATGGCAAAGATCGTGTATATAGGCATCAAGTCCGAGACAAGTAGACCGACTCATGCCTGCATCTACTACTATTACTCCACCCATCGACCGCTATCCAGCATTCATCTAGGGTATTAAGTATAAAACAGAGTAACGCCTTAAGCAAGATGAAATGATGTAGACAAAGTAAACTCAAGCAATATGATTAAACCCCATCTTTTTATCCTTAATGGCAACAATACAAATACGTATCATGTCCATTTCTGTCACTGGGATTGAGCACCGCAAGATTGAACCCATCACAAAGCACCTCTCCCATTGCAAGATAAATCAATCTAGTTGGCCAAACCAAACGGATAAATCGGAGAGAAATACAAAGCTATAACAATCATGCTTAAAAGAGTTCAGAGAAGACTCAAATATTTCTCATGAATAATCTGATCATAAACTCACAATTCATCAGATCCCAACAAACACACCGCAAAAGAAGATTACATCGGATAGAATTCCAAGAACATCGAGGAGAACATGGTATTGAAGATCAAAGAGAGAGAAGAAGCCATCTAGCTACTAGCTATGGACCCGTAGGTCTGTGGTAAACTACTCACACATCATCGGATGGGCAGCAAGGTTGATGAAGAAGCCCTCCGTGATCGATTCCCCCTCCGGCAGAGTACTGGAAAAGGCCTCCAGATGGGATCGCGGAAGAACAGAGGCTTGCGGCGGCGGAAAGGTTTTCTCTTCTGTCTCTCTGGTATACGGGGAATATTTTGGAATTTATAGCATTGGAATTAGGTCAACAGGTGCCACGAGGGGCCCACAAGCCTGGGGGCACACCTACCCCCCTGGGGCGTGCCCCCTGACTTGCCGCTTCCTCGTGGCTCCTCTGGTCTTCTCCCGAAGCTTCCAGGGTCTCTTCTGGTCTAGAAAAAATTAATCCAAAGTTCTTTCTTCGTTTGGACTCCATTTGATAATGATTTTCTGAAAAGGCAAAAAGAGGCAAAAAACAGCAACTGGCACTGGGCACTAGGTTAATAGGTTAGTCCCAAAAAATGATATATAATGGCATATAATTGCATATAAAACATCCAAGATTGATACTATAATAGCATGGAACAATCAAAAATTATAGATACTTTGGAGACGTATCATTATTCATGTCAGCCCATAGAGTGGAGTTTGGAAAAAATAAGCTTGAGTTTTGTTTGATGATATGATGTTTTACCCCAAGAGTGTGAAGGAATGAAATACAATTGGATTGAAGAAAAACTATGAAAGTTTAATGTTGGAATAAGGACAGTTGCAACCCCGAATACGAGACAAAGCTATACAGGTGTTGAAGTAGGCCATAACCCATAGGCACTAGGATCTGGTAAGAAACAAGCACAGCCTTGATGAAGGAAGAAATCTGGATGAAGCTGCGACTTCATGAGCAGACGTTTCATAGGAATTTATGCAAAACCTGAGAGTTGTGAAGAAACGATAGATGTTTTGTTCAGCTTGCAGAATCAATAGATTTACTCGAACCCAGTTCGTGGACATGAGAAATCTGCAATGCTGGTGAGGATGCCCGAGTGTTAGAATGCGAGATTCGCTAAACCTTATACAGGGTAATGATTTGGGTGCGGAATGGATTGATCACCATAATGACTACTCTTATCATTCGCTCTTGCTATTTGGAATGGTAAATCTAGAGTGACTTACCTATAGTAGAGAGACGACGATATCAAAGCTTGCTCAAACCTTAGAATGGTATAACGATTAACTCTTATACATGGCAACCGTTGCCAACAGTAAGTTATGTGGTGAGAATGAAGTCGATACCTATTTTCTGCAGGAACCATCATTTGTTAACCACCATGAGGTTTTCGATAGTTGTTTAGCATTGGCGCTAGACTTGTCAGCCAAGAAGATCCAGTCTCGGAAGAACTTTGTGAAAGGACTCAAGCTTTTGAGGAAATGTTATGCCTATACCAGAAGAGCATCAATACAGAATTACCACAAGATATGTGAGAAGACCAATGGTGTCAACACTAAAGAGGAAGCACATGTGTTTGGGATGGACCAGTAACTCTGATTCTAAGGGTGGTAGGATCCCGGATATTTTGATGATCGATGGATTTTCAAGAAGACCCCAAACCTAACCTTTTCTTTCTAGCCTCTTCGAATTTCATGGGCGAGATTCATTTTAAGGGTGGTAGTTTGTAACATCCCAAAATTCTAAATTTTGGAATGTTATACTAATTAAGTAACAATGATTGCTTGTGTGATTGTTGTTTGAAATTGAGTGGAAATTTGAAACTTTTTGAAAGTTAAATGAGAGAGACTAAAAGGACTTTCCCAAATATTCATTCTTGCATTTTGTACCTTGCTTCCATGAAATTCAAAATTCATTTCAACACAAAACCCTAGAGTGAAGATAATATGACTTTCTTCCATTAAAGAAATGAAAAGGGGGTTGAGAAGATTTGAATTCCATTTGAGAATATTTCAAATCAGAAACTTTATGCCACTCAAGGATTTTCATGAGGGAAGATAACACACTGGTGCAGATGTGTGCTATACAAATGGTTTTTACCCCCTTTCCAAGACAGAGTTTTAAACCGTCGCCTTGCCTGTGTGTGCGATAGGGGGTACATCCCACACGACCCAGAAACCGTCGGCGATAGGTCCTCCGATCACACACGCGTGGCAAAAAGAGCACGTGTGTGATCGGGTGAGTCATCGCAAACAATTATACGGGAGAAATTATGTGAGATATTCTTAGCAACACACATAGTGCCTAGAAGAAACTATATGGCATAGGCTGTCCATCAGACACACTTTTTATGTGGAAATGTTTATGCAAGGTGGCCTAACTCAAACATTTGTCGGGCGGAAGTCGTGTGTGATTGTTCATTGATCCAACACGCCTACTTTCTAGAAACTCTGTGGGTTGTTTGAGGTCATCACCCACGGTGTTGTCTGAGAAACCGTCTGCAATAGGAAAACCCAATAAGCAGGCTAATTGGCCTATTATTAATAATGCATTTAGTAATCAAATTGACATTTCATATCAAACACACCATATATTTCATAGCCGTATTACGGCAACCAGGATTTCAGAACCGAATTACATCAGAGTACAACATCAGATAGCTTCAGCACTCAGTTACACCATATAGGCATATAGCTAGCTATGCCATTACACAATAGCACGAAGTTTAACATGCAACATCTAAAACCTTTGGAAAGTAGCATCATATATGGTAAATAGACAGATGAATCTCATTTGGAAAACTGCTGAATTTGAAGGCGAATATTGAGCCTTCAATGATGTTGCAACTTTAGGCCAGTGGTTGTGAATGATTACCCGCCCAACCTTCGTCCTCTTGAGGAAGACTTCAATATTGTACTGTGGGTGTTAAATGAATACCTTCCTCACCTCTTGACCATGCAGGAGGTTTGAGAGATAATCATTGGTGAACTGCTTTGGAAAGGACTGAAAACAAAGATATGCATAAATATCTGTTCTAAATTTTGAAATGGCGCATAAGAAAAAATAGAAGGTAAAAGAGTTACTACCATCCTATAGTTGACTGATGTCTTCTTCATTGTGCAAACAAAGATCTTGTTGTTATTCATCACTAGTTTCTTTATCCTAACAATCTTTATGAGTTTATTGACTTGACTGATATTCATGGACATCTCATTTCCCCATATGCAAAATGGATCGAACAGTGGGTCTAAACTTCTGACAGCAGGACCTACATGTGATAGACCAAATAGTTAAAAACCTAAATATTAGAATGGTTGCTGCAATTGCACAATAATGTGCTATTAGCCAAAGGACCATGCATGTACAAACCTCGATGGTTAACCTCAGTGCCTCCCATTGTTTCCATGCAACACATATAAGGTTGTTATTGATCAGTTTAGGTAAGAGTTGGCATACTATTAGTAAAATATGTTGATGAAAAATAAACACATTGAAGATCCAGGAGATTAATTCGAGCCACATTGGAAAGCCAGTTAACCAAACCAAGCATGCTAAAGAACTACTAGGAAAAATAGCAATTGTATATGTTTCTCATGTATAGAGTACATCCAAATTTGATTTTATTTCTCACATGCATAACAATACAAAATTGTACCCACAACAATTAAACATCGCATTGCAGAATTGAACCAAATAGTTAATTGTACACCACAACAAATGAACCAAACAGTTAACTGAGCACCACATTGCAGAATAGAACATATAATAGAAGATCAGACAGTTAACCAAACTAAGCATGCTTAAGAACTACTAGGAAATATAGCAATTGTATATGTTTCTCATGTATAGAGTACATCCAAATTCAATTTTATTTCTCACATGCATAACAATACAAAATTGCACCCACAACAATTGAACATCGCATTACAGAATTGAACCAAACAGTTAACCGTACACCACAACAAATGAACCAAACAATTAACTGAGCACCACATTGCGGAATAGAAGATATAATAGAAGATCAGACAATTAATCAAACCAAGCATGCTTAAGAACTACTAGGAAATATAGCAATTGTATATGTTTCTCATGTATAGAGTACATCCAAATTCGATTTTATTCCTCACATGCATAACAATACAAAATTTTACCCACAAGAATTGAACATCACATTTTGAGATTTGAACCAAATAGTTAACTGAACATCACAACAAATGAACCAAATAGTTAACTGAGCACTACATTGCACATTATATATAACATATATACTAGAAGATCAGATTGCATATTAACATCACTAGAAGGCACCGGTAATGGCCTCGAGAAAATACCACGAACTGCCGTTTAAAGCAACCAACCGCGTGGCGGTGTTCGCGCGCGAGGCGTTGACGGTGGCCTCAACGGTGAGGTGCTCCTCCAAGATCTGGCAGTCGACACGCATGGCAGCCATCGTGACCTCATCTGCGCGAGTGGCCGCGATTTGCTTCTCGGCTGCCAGATGCTCCTTGAGCACCTGGCTATACTGCGTACACCATGGCTTAGGGCGGCGGCGCTTATTTGGAGGATGGGGGTTGGGGGTGATTTGGGTGGAAGCTGTCGCGCCGGCGGTCGGGGCATGTGGGATGGAGAAGGAGAAGGAGGAGGAGGAGGAGGATGGGGGTGGGGTGTGGATTACCTGACTAGATCGACCAGGCCGCGTAGCAGGAAGGAGTGTCGCCGCCTGTAACACCCCAAGAGTGCTCCTTCCATATTTGTACTCCCCAACATTTCCATTTATGGAATTGTCATGATGATCTTGATGGATGGGTTTCTTCTCATTGTTGTGTTTTTTCATTTCTTCTCTCCTTGCACTTCATCTTCATATTAATTGTCATGTGTGCCATAATGTAGTGGTGTACCATCATGAATGTTTTGCATATTTCATTCCATAGATGTTGCATGATGATCTTTGGTGTGCCATTTCCATATTACGGTTGCATGCATCATATCATATTGTCATGTTGTTTTTTTTTATCATCCTTGTGATTGCATGATCTTGTGTGCTCTCCACCTTCCCATCCTCTAAAGTTGTTATGTTTGCATCTTCTTCTTCTCATCTAATACCTTCTCCAAGCAAAAACCCCCTCTACCTCTTCATCATTTCAATTTTGGCCTTTTATTGCTAGACATTTTTCTGTTCCCGAAAAATGTTCATTCTTTTCCTGATAACAGTAGACCATGCCAAGACCCTCCCCTCCAATTTTCAGCTATTTTGGACTTGTTTTGGTTGGGTTCAAAAATGGCACAAGTTTGAATTAAATCCAAACTTGTTTTATTTTTCTACCTCTAAAAATTGCCAGGACAATTTATTCAAATTCTTCAGAAATCCGGGATCACAGAAATATTTACTTCCCAGGGTACTTCTTTCCCAACCTATCTGTGCATTTCTTTCTTTTTCCTGTTTGAGGGAAATTGAGAAAAGAAAGAATAGCGGAGAGAAGAGAGTAGCAGCAGCTCAGTGCAGCCCAGCCGAGGCCTGGAAGCAGCCCACCTAGCCCCCTCCAGATCCTTTTCTCACTCAAAAACCCACCTACCCTCTCTCTCACACGTCCCATGTGGCGCAGCGGGACCCACGCGTCAGCGCCTGGGGCTGTAGCAGCCACCCACCTTTCCCCTACCTCCCTTCCTCTGCTTTTCACGCGCCATGGCCACGGTGGCCAAGCCAGCCAGGAGCAGCGCCCTCCTAGGGTTCCTCTCCCCTTTCCCTCGTCCCTCTCCGCGCCGCCACCACCTGTAGGTCCACGCCCACACCGCCACAGCCGTCGCCCGCGCCATGGCCGAGGAGAGCCCGAGCTCCTCCCTGGCCTGATTGTCGCCGCAGCCATCTTCTTCGTCAACGGGACCCTCGCGGACGTCTTCCCCTTCCCCCACGACCACGCACGCGCCCTCGCGAGCCGGATCGCCAAGTCCCACGCCGTCCTCTACCTTCCCTGCTTCCTCTGCTCCGAGCGCCACCACCGCGGGCAGCGCATCTTCTCGCCGTCCCCGGTCGCCGTCGACCTCGTACGACTCCAGCAGCACCCCCTCGGTGAACAGCCGCTCCTCCCAGCCCCTCTCTGGTCCGTTTCCATCGCGCAGTCGTCTTCCCGTCATGCCCGATGGCCACCATGGTCGCGCATTCTCTGGCTCTCTGCATGCACGCGGCCGCCCTTGCTGCACCCACACATGCTCCTGCACACTCCCGCACGCGCTTGACCCTCTCTGTTCGCGCACGTGCAATACCAACGCGCTGCAGCACATCACTCGCGCGCACGCACCTCTGCACGGCCACGCTCGAACGCGAGGTCCGGCGGCCTCGCCCAGCCCTTGCCGTCGTCCTGCCCGAGCCGAGCTCAAGCTCGTGCTCAAGCCCCCCCCCCCCCCCCCGCATGTCCTGCTGTAGCCACTGCTCGCACGCGCCATTCCCCTACCGATTCCACACACCCGCCGGTGCTCGTCTGCTCCGGTGGTCGCCGCCGCTGCAGCCAGCGCCCTCGTCGCCGCCCTCGTCTGCTCTGGTTCGAAGAACCAGGCCAGCCTTGAGGGTTGGTTCATAAGGGAGTAAACACCCCTTCCTGTCAACACCATCGAGCTAGCTCAGCTGGTCAGCGTGCTCGCAGTGACACCAGGAGGTCCTGGGTTTGAGTCCCAGGTGACCCAGTTTTTGTTTTGCCCCGTTTTTCTTTTCTATTCCACACACGCAGCTACTTGGGCCAATTCCACTTCTGGGCCTTGTGCAGTGAGCTGCTTCTAGCCCGTAACCTCTCTTTTTTCTGCTCTGCGATTTTAGCATTTTTCCAGTGCATTCCTAATTACAGAAACTGCCTTTATTTTGCATCGCTCATAAATATTTTTTCCATGCATCCAAATAAAACATGTCATAAATGTAACTTGGGTGGAATTTCATGTAGTTTCACAATATGCAAGTTTCATCCAGGATAAAATGTTTAAACTTGTTGTTTGCCTTAATTTGTATAAGTGACAAGCTAAAATGGTTTATTTCATAACTAAATAACCGTAGCTTCGATTTAAATAAACTCTATATGTAAATGGGGTGGAAGAATGTGTAGATTAACATGGTGCACTCACTTTTGCTTTTTAACAACATTAAAATTGTGTTTGGGGAGAACAGTACCAATTTCAAAAATTCACATATGGGGAGTTTTCCGAAATTGTTTAGTGTTGTTTCCGGCCTCATTTAAATTTCCTAGCTGGGTAGATTAATTATGCTTCATTTCTTCCCTTGATTGTCAGCATTTAATATTGATGAGTAGCATAAGCGGGAGTGAACTAAATAATCGTTGTGAAGTTTCATCAACATGCAACCCATTGCATATTGAGCTTCACTTAATGTGTAGTATTTGGTTGCTGCACCTTGCCATGCCATGCGTCTTTAAATGTTCATGCATCATCTTCGTTGTGCATTTATGCCATGGTTGTTTGTTTATTTCGGTGCTTGTTCTTTCTTTTGGGTAGTACCGAGAGACGAGTCCGAGTTCGAGGAACCGGTCGAGAACATGTTTGAGGAGCAGTATTACTATCCTACCGAAGAGACTTCAGGCAAGATGGTCATTACCCTTGATAACACTACTATCTTTGCTTGCTAGTTGTCTCGTTGCTATCGCTATGTCACGCTTCCTACCACATACATGTTAGCCTCTCATATGCCATGATACAGCCTCTAACCACCCTACCCAGCAAACCGTTGTTTGGCTATGTTACCGCTTTGCTCAGCCCCTCTTATAGCGTTGCTAGTTGCAAGTGCAATGCAGGTTGTTCCATGTTGGGACATGGATATGTTGGGATATCACAATATCTCTTATTTAATTAATGCATCTATATACTTGGTTATGTGTGGAAGGCTCGGCCTTTTGCCTAGTGTTTTGTTCCACTCATGCCGCCTTATTTTCCGTAATGCCGATGTTATGATCCTTGATTAGCGTTCCTAACATGCTCAGGGGAATGGGACCCTCTTGATAGTTCGCTTTGAATAACCACTTCCAGCAAGGCCCAACTTTGGTTTTACCATTTGCCTAATAATAACTAAAACTTGCATAGGGAGTAATTAACCCAAGGATTCTTAATCAACAACCCCGGGCCATTGCTCCACATGAGTGTTGGTCCAAACCGGGCAGACTGCGGGGCCACCATGAGGAAACTCAAGGTTTTGGTTTTACCCGTAGGCTGACCTATGCGATCGTGGCCTGAGACGAGATACGTGCGGCTCCTATCGGGGTGTCGGCACGTCGGGAGGTCTTGCTGGACTTGTGTTACCATTGTCGAAATGTCTTGTGCACCGGGATTCCGAGGATACTTCGGGCTATCTCGAGGTTGAGGTATTTCCACCGCAGCTTGTGTTGGTTTGTGATGGACTAGGTTGGAACACCCCTGCAGGGTTAAATTTTACGCGAAGCCGTGCCCGCGGTTATGTGGCGACTTGGATATTTTAACCTCCGGTTGTAGAGAACTTGACACTAATTCTAATAAAATACACCAACCGTGTGCATCACCGTGATGGTCTCTTTTCGAGTAAGTTCGGGAAGAGAACACGGTGGGGTTATGTTTGAACCGTAAGTAGGTGTTCAGGATCACTTCTTGATCATATTAGACTTGCGACCGTTATGCGTAGTATGCTCATCTTTATTCTTGTACTCGTAAGTTAGCCACTTAAACATGCTTAGTGCTTGCTGGAACCTCACCACATTTACCCCTTCCATTCCTATAAGCTTAAATAATTTTGTTACCTTGGGTGTTGAGATTGCTGAGTCCCTGTGGCTCACAGATTACTATAACACCAGTTGCAGGTACGCTTGAGACAGACACAGGTGAGCCCGAGATGCTCCATTGGGAGTATGATGATGAGCGTGGATGTATGTACGTCACGATGCCAGACAATCAGTAGTGGGCCCTAGTCGGTTGATCCGGGGATAATAGCAGGATGGTGTTTTCTCGTTTGATTTCGTCCGTAGTTGGACCCTGTCTTTCATTGGGATGATTGTATGAGGATTATGATATATTTATGCTGTAGCATGTGGCGAGTGTAAGCCTTTATCTAGTACTATCACCTGTTCATTCGGTTGTATGTATTTGAGTATCACCTTGCTATGCGATCCAAAATGGGGTTCTGTCACGATCTCGACTTCATCACGAGATTGCGATAGAGTTCCATATTGGGCATGACACCGCCGAGGAGGCGGCGCTGCAAGCAAGCAGTGAAGGTTTGAACTTGGAAAGGAAGGAGAAAACAGTGGAAATGTGGCTTTTGGTCGGCGGGAGAGGAGGGGGAGGTAGATATTTCCATGGTTGCCAAATATTTTCGCTTGGTGCGGCGAAAAACTAGCGTGCAAGTGTGGTTGACGTGTGGGCCATGGACTGTAGTCGGCGAATCTTCCGGCGTAAGCCAGCCCCAAGATATTTTATACTGCATCGCACACGATTCTTGCTAATAAACTGTTTGAGGTGTACTTGATTTTTCATTTTGATTTGAAAGACAAAATGGGGTTACGACGGAAAAGGACGGTGTTTGAATTGCTAGAACATTTATCTACAGTGAACATGCAACTATAGGAGTGTCGTGTTAAAATTTGGAATTGTTCAGGGTTCGTTTGGACATTTTTATGCATTAACTGAGTTTACTAGGCATTTAATGTGCATATTTCAACTTTGAACTACAGCCCATGCTCTAGTGCACCAAAATGGGTTGAAAAATCATATATGTGTCCTTTGGTGCATGTTTAGGTCCCATGCAAAAAATGGGAATGAATTTCAAACACCTCGGTGTCGTGGATCGGCCACAAACATTGAGAAACTTGGTTTATAAATTCCTGTAAATCCAAAACTCGTCTGAAATTCATGAAACTTGGCATGGTCTCATGAAATGGCTAAAATATGCTATGGTAAAAAATTTCTTCAATTTGGGACAGGTTTTGGAACAAGCTTCTTACAAATCGGAGCATCTCAAAAGAAGCCTCGTGGTTCTGAAAGGGAACGTGTCACCTTTGTGGACAAAACAACATTCGTTGACTCTTCCCGCCTTGAGTATTTTTATACATTAACTAAGTTTTCTAGGCATTTAATGTGCATAATTCAAATTTGAACTACATGCACATGCTCCAGTGCACCAAAATGGCTTGAAAAATCATATATGTGTCCTTGGGTGCATATTTAGGTCCCATGCAAGAAATGGGAATGAATTACAAACATCTCGGTGGCTTGGCTTGCCCGCAAACATTGAGAATCATAGTTTTTAAATTCCCGTATATCCAAAACTTGCCTGAAATTAATGAAACTTGGCATGGTGTCATGAAATGGCACCAACATGCTGTCGTAAAATTTTTGTCCAATTTGGAGAAAGCTTTGATAGAAGCCTCTTACAAACTAGGGCTTCTCACAAGAAGCCTCATGGTTCCGATAGGGAACATGTCACCTTTGTGGACGAAACGACATTCGTTGCCTTTTCTCGCCTTGAATATTTTTCCAAAGGCAACATGGATTGATAGGAGTGTCTTGTTAAAATTAGGAATTATTCAGGGTTCGTTTGGACATTTTTATACATTAAATGGGTTTTCTAGGCATTTCAGGTGCAAAATTCAAATTTGAACTACATGCACATGCTCTACTACACCAAAATGGGTTGAAAAATCATATATGTGTCCTTGGGTGCATGTTTAGGTCCCATGCAAGAAATGGGAATGACTTACAAACATCTCGCGTACTTGGTCAGCCACAATCATTGAGAATCGTGGTTTTTAAATTCCCATAAATCCAAAACTCACCTGAAATTCAAATTAATGAAACTTGCCATGGTGTCGTGAAATGGTACCAACAAGCTGCGGTACAAATTTGGTCCAATTTGGGGCAAGCTTTCGTACAAGCCTCTTACAAACCGGAGCTTCCCACAAGAAGCCTCGTGGTTCTGATAGGGAACATGTCACCTTTGTGGACAAAACGACATTCATTGCCTCTTCTCGCCTAGAATATTTTTCCAGAGGCAACATGGATTGATAGGAGTCTCTTGTTAAAATTTGGAATTATTCAGGGTTCGTTTGGACATTTTTATTCATTAACTGAGTTTTCTAGGCATTTAATGTGCATAATTCAAATTTGAACTACATGCACATGCTCCAGTGCACCAAAATGGGTTGAAAAATCATATATGTGTCCTTGGGTGCATTTTTAGGTCCCATACAAGAAATGGGAATGAATTACAAACATCTCGGTGTCTTGGCTCGCCCGCAAACATTGAGAATCTTGGTTTTTAAATTCCCGTAAATCCAAAACTCGCCTGAAATTCATGAAACTTGGCATCGTGTCATGAAATGGCACCAACATGCTGTGGTAAAAATTTGGTCCTATTTGGGGCAAGCTTTCATACAAGCCTCTTACAAACCGGAGCTTCCCATAAGAAGCCTCGTGGTTCTGAAAGCGAACGTGTTACATTTGTGGACGAAACGACATTTTTTGCCTCTTCTCTCCTTGAATATATTTCAGAGACAACATGGATTGATAGGAGTTTCTTTTTAAAATTTGGAATTATTCCGGGTTCGTTTGGACATTTGTATACATTAACTAAGTTTTCTAGGCATTTAATGTGCATAATTCAAATTTGAACTACATGCACATGCTCTAGTGCACCAAAATGTGTTGAAAAATCATATATGTGTCCTTGGGTGCATGTTTACACTACTGCAGGTGACCGCTAACGCGACACATGAATCAGAGACCCCGCTATCAAACTTTGTGCGATGCATGAATCGCAAACGGTGTCGTAATAAAACCGTCGCCAATAAGGCTAACTATTTGGGATGGCGGAGACATCAAGCACGATTCAGATTAGAGACGTGTGTGCAATGCGTGGCATACAGTTGATCCATACGAATTGTTTGCGATAAGACAGAACAACAGAAACGGGCAGCCAGTTCGAGGTGTGTGCGATACACGGCATACAGTTCACTCAGATGAACTGTTTGTGATTTCCCAACACAACAGAAACGGTCAGACACTGTATGGTGTGTGCGATACATGGCATACAGTTCACTAGGATGAACTGTTTGTGATTACCCAACACAACAAAAACGGTTCAACTTAAGAAGATGTGTGTGATACGCAGCAAACAGGTGAGTAATCAGAAATGTGTGGGAAGACCGATAATAACACAGACGATTGCTCCAAATAAGTCATGTGTGTTGAAGGCAAACGCTTGTTGGTAAATAATTGTCAGCGATTGATGAAATCATCACCGACGGGTTCCATAGTTTAATCCATGTGCGGTGTGATTTGCTCAGTCTGCACAACATCTACGCTCTCTGTGTACATAACAATATTATCTTGTGTGAATAGTGTGCTCTGTTGGGCACACGAGATATATGGATCACACCCGTGGGCAAGCAATGTGCGCGCACGCGTCATGCAAGCTCGCACTTCCTTCTATGCTAAGTTTCCATTAATTGATGGCGTTTTATGAACACACCACCGTTTCCCGCTATTTCCCCATCGGTTTCCCGCCGCCACCCAGCGATTGCGCATAAGCCTAGGCGGCGCGCGACACACCGAGGCACAAGCGCAGCCTATAGCCCCTCTAGCTACCTTTTCCAAGCATGCCAACCCACCGAAGCACCGCCTCTGCCATCAACCTCCTCGACAAGGTAAACGAGCAGGCACCACGGCCCGTCGAGGCCAAGGGCGTCCTCGGCAACGCGATGGACGACGATGTGCCGCGTGTCATCGCCAGGGTTGAGCAGACCCTTGGCGGACGACGCTTCAGTGTCGCGGATCAAGAAAGGCAACTCAGCGCCGAGACGCTGCAGCTCGATGCACAACATGATCGGTGGTGCCCCGCAGGGGAAGATAGGTGCGTCCGCGCCAATAGGCTGCGCCTCGCTGCACAGCGAGACCGATGGACCGCCGCAGAGCGAGAGGCACGGCGCCGCACAGCAAGAGCAATTCCTTCGGCGCTTGCCTGCTGTCGACAGGGTGTTGCAGCTGGCTACACGGCCCATCAGTAGCCCCATTCCTCGCCAAGAGTGGACAGAGGCCGTCTGCACCGTACTAGCACCAGAGGCCGGCCGCGCTGTGCTTGCACCAGACGCCGGCCACGCCGTTCGCATGGGTCGCGCCATTTACCTTGTTCACGGCCTTCTCGATGCCAACGCGCTGGTCGCTAGGCTCGAGCGCCTCCTTGGCCCAGGTGTCCACATAGGCGCAGTAGAGGAACATGGCCGTCGCATCCTCGAACTGGTGATCTCCAATGAAATAGCCAACTTGGAGCTCGAGATCGCGCTCCAGATGTACCGCGAGCATGTCAACCGCTTGGACGAACGCCTGCATGACTTCAGGCAGAGGCAAGAGCTACCGTAGGCAGTGGTGGTGGTCATGGATGCGTTTTATTTTGTTGAGTCATTTCGACATTGATCACTATGTATTTCCAACAATCATAATATTGCTCTATTTCAATCTGTGTACTTTGTTTTCCGTACTTATATATTGTTCTATTTCAATGTGTATGTTTTCCATTTTGTACATGTGGATGGTAAACAGCTAGATAGAAATTACTACGAAAATGAACAATACGTGAAGATACTTAACTGGGATCCCATACTTAACTACTAAGTACAATGCATAAAATTGAAAACGAACAATACTAAAACTAATAATCCCTCCTTATGCGGCTAGTATTCCGGCAACCCCTCGCTAGCAGCTCCCTGGTGCGCGGCGGCTTCCCAGCGTGGAGGGAGTTCTCCGCTTCCTCCGCCCCGCAGCGCTTGACGTGTCGATCTGCCTCTTGCTGGCGGACGCGCGCGAACGATCTTGCCATTTCGTTGGGCGCCCACTGGAGATTCTCGTCGGTAGCACGTTGGAGCTTATCAGCCCACCTCCACGCAGCGATGAGGCGCCTAGCCCCTTTGGCATTCCTGGCGAAGTACCAGCCATCTTCGTACACCTCGTCCGCACGTCGACGCGCCCGCCGCCAAAGCTCCAGCTTCTCCTTTTCCTAGGCGGCCTCACGGGCTTCACAGGCCGCTTGGTCCCTGGCGCGCTCCTCCGCCAACTCCTTCTTGAATGCCACTTGCCTGGCTTTCTCAGCCGGCGGCAGCGCATTCCACAGACAAAGATTGTATTGGCCCCAAAACCACTCCAAAGTTGGGGGTTCCGGCGCAAGCTCATCTGGTGGCGCGTAGGGGTCCTCCTCGTCGCTGCTCTGCGCCTGGATGTCCTCACGGGGCGGCGCCTCCTCCTTGACGGGTGGGAAGATCGTCGGCGCCATGGCAGAGTTTTGTGAGAGAGAGGGGGGCGAGCGAGGAGAGAATGTAGATGAGAATGCAGGCGGGACGACATGGGCGGGGTAGTATTTATTGGCGGCCGAAATCTAGATCGACGGGAGCAGTAGAAGCACCGGAGGCCGGAATTTACGAGTACTATAGCTTGAATTACACACGATTCCCGCATCAAAATCCATGTGTGAAATAAATCACTAACAGTTTCCAAGACTGAACCGCGTCTGATTAATAACCCGCGCCACTCACCTTCCAAACCTCGCGGCGTGAAATAGAGTGCCAATCATGGGGGGCCCAGTTGTCTTTCCAGATATTTACATTTTCTTTCCAAATGTTTTGCTTGAATGCTTATTTCGTGTTATCATGATATTGTTGGAAAATGTATTACATAAATGAATTTTCCAACCCATGATGATATTCTGTTGCATGTACATGTAGTTCAAATTTGAATTACGCCCATTAAATGGTAAGAAACTCACTTAATGTCTTAAAAATGTCAAATAACCCCTGAAAATTTCCAAATTTTAACATGAAAGTTGTATTCATGGATGTTAACGGTAGAAAAAAATGCCAAGCCATAAGAGGAAGCCACTGTCGGTTCGTCATCAAACATGCATATTCTTCCCTCTCGGAACCACGAGTCTTCTCGTGAGATGCTCCGATTTGTGAGAGGTGTGTGCCAAAACTTTCGTCAAAGTGGCCAATTCTATTACCACAGCATCTTGGTGCCATTTCATGACATCAAGCAAGGTTTCATGTAATTCTGATCATTTTTTTATTTTTTTTGGAATTTAAAAGCCATGGTTCTCACTGTTTGTGTCCAAGCCTTGACACCAATATGTTTGAAAATTCCTTCTAATTTACTGCACAGGGTATTAACTCACACACAAGGACACAAATATGATTTTCCAACCCATGATGGTTTGCCGTTGCAAGTACATGCAGTTCAAATTTGAATTACGGCCATTATATGGCTAGAAACTCACTTAATGTCATAAAAAGGTCAAATCAACACTGCAAATTTCAAAAATTTAACATGACCATTGCATTAGTGCATGTTAACGGTAGAAAAAAATTCATGGTCATACGAGGAAGCGAGCGCCGGTTCGTCATCAACCATGCATTGTTCCCTCTCGGAACCACGTGTCTTCTCGCAAGATGCTCCGATTTGTCAGAGGTGTGTGCCAAAACTTTCGTCAAAGTGGCCAATTCTTTTACCATAGCATCTTGGTGCCATTTCATGACATCAAGCAAGGTTTCATGTAATTTCTAATCATTTTTTATTTTTTTTGGAATTTAAAAGCCATGGTTCTCACTGTTTGTGTCCAAGCCTTGACAACAATATGTTTGAAAATTCCTTCCAATTTACTGCACAGGGCACTAACTCGCACACAAGGACACAAATATGATTTTCCCCATGATGGTTTGCCGTTGCATGTACATGCAGTTCAAATTTGAATTACGGCCGTTATATGGCTAGAAACTCACTTAATGTCTTAAAAAGGTCAAATCAACACCGAAAATTTCAAAAATTTAACATGACTGTTGCATTAGTGCATGTTAACGGTAGAAAAAAATTTAGGGTCATACGAGGAAGCGAGCGCCGGTTCGTCATCAAACATGCATTGTTCCCTCTCGGAACCACGTGTCTTCTCGTGAGATGCTCCGATTTGTGAGAGGTCTGTGTGAAAACTTTGGTCAAATTGGCCAATTCTTTTACCACTACATCTTGGTACCATTTCATGAGATCAAGCAAGGTTTCATGTATTTTTGATCATTTTTTTATTTTTTGGAATTTAAAAGCCATGGTTCTCACTGTTTGTGTCCAAGTCGTGACACCAATATGTTTGAAAATTCCTTCCAATTTACTGCACAGGGCATTAACTCACACACATGGATACAAATATGATTTTCCAACCCATGATGGTTTGCCGTTGCATGTACATGCAGTTCAAATTTGAATTACGGCCATTATATGGCTAGGAACTCACTTAATGTCTTAAAAAGGTCAAATGAACCCTGAAAAATTCCAAATTTTAACATGACAGTTGTATCAGTGCATGTTAACGGTACAAAAAAATTCGAACAATTTCCATCACCACCGTTGCCAGTGTACTCCAAATTAGTCTACCGCAGGTAATTAAAAAATGGACTACATCGCACACAGTTGGTTATAAGAACCATTTGCAATGAAGATCCGCGGGCCTTTTTATGTCTTCCTCCATAAGCTTCGCCGGATTCGTCTGCTCAAACGTTGTTCACCCCCAAATCCTCGAGTCCCCGATACCCATTCCCCATCCCCTTCTTGCAAAGAATGACGCCGTGGAGACGTTTCGTGAGGGCCCGTACGGTCGTTGGGTCCTCCCCGAGCGGCTCCGCCTCCGCCGAGAGCGCGGCCGCATCCGCATTGAGTGCGGCCGCATCCGCCAAGAGGGCGTCTGCGGCAGCCGATAGGGCAGCTGCAGCGCCGAGATGGTTGCAGCAGCTGCTGCTACGGCGGCTCCAAACGCCGAGAGCGCTCGACCAGCCATCTGTGCCACGGAGGTCGCCCTGGCCCGGGTCGAGGCCATCCACGCCCAGGTCGAGGACGCCCACGCCAAGATATTCCAGGCCTCCTCGGAATCCAGCATGCAGCCCACATCCGAAAAGGCAGTGGAGATGCTTGTCAACGATGCGGCCGTGGAGGCCATGGAGCCCCTGCTTCCTCATGAGATCGCCGAGCGGGAGCTGGAGATGTAGGAGGCAGTGGATATCGAGGAGTGCCGGGAGGAGGAGTTGCGCGTGGCTAAGGAGGAGGTAGAGAGCCACCTGTCCATCGAGGAATCGGCGGTGGAGTACCAACGCGAGCTCTGGCACCGCCACTACTACGAGTACTACAACCTTGAGGGCAGCGCTGAGGACAAGGATGAGGACGACGACGCGGTTGACTTCAGCCTGGGGGACGGGGAGTCCTCCAGCGGCGGCATGTCGCCAGGACAAGTCATCGACATCTCATCTTACACTGCCGAGGCATAGGGCGGCGGCGCGTCGGCGGCTTTGTTTAAATTATGTGTACTTAGCCATTGTTCATAACGCTGGTCTATTGTTAGAGCAATGTTTAAGTCAACTGGCTCTATTTAATTACTAAAATTGCTCGATTCAGTAAGTGTGGTCCGTGTGCTGTAGGCACTTCTGTGTACCCCCCAAATTAGCAAGTGATGTTAAATATGCAATGACGTGGATGAGCACTATACCCAGGGAAATTTCCACCAAAATTCAAGTGCTCAAATTCATTGCATGCGCGTAAAGCAGAAGAATCGTTTGCGATGCACACATTTGTTCAAAGTGAAAGGTGTTCGATGACACTGCGCGCCAAGTCCCCCCCCCCCCCACCTTTCGAATTTTTTTGCCTACCGCCAAAATATCTAACTCTTCCCCCCCCCCCTTCCGACCCCCTTTTCTCCCCGACCACGAGCCACATTTCCCCTGTTTACTCCTTCCTTCCTTCCAAAGCTATAGCCGCTTCCTCGCTTGCTTTCCTCGCTCTCGCCGTCTCGCATCCGACCGCCGCGGACGCCATGGTCTTCTTTGACCTCTCTAGCGGTTCCTCCTCCGACGACGAGTATGTCACCAGCCGGGTATGCCTCTCTCCTCTCTGTCGCCCCCCTAGGCTTAGGGTTCTGATTTGTAATAAAGGATTTTAACCCGGAGACCGATTTGAGCCATTTGTTCCTCTTGGAGCTCCCTAGGACCATCACTTGCAAGGAATGGAGTGGGGTAGCTGAAGATCTGCCTACTCGTTGTCACCATCAATCTCCATGCGTGAAGTTAGTGGATTTTGAATCTATGGACAGTGGGAGGAAGTTTCTGGCATGTGCAAAGAAGGTTAGCACCACTTTCATTGTTACAAATCATTTGTTAGATGTGATTCAGACACTGTCACTGTGCTATGTTAATATGGATGTGATTAAGACACTGTTAAAGTTTCTACCTAGTATCTAAAAATGTTGCCATCTCATCAGCGGTGCCCTGAGAAAATTATTTGGCACTGCTTCAGCAGTTTGTGCACCCAACTTTGCTCCACACATCCGAGCAGCCAAGCAATAAAATACTAATACTTTATGGCAAGAAGGAACTGGGCATCGGAGCAACTAGGTGCTCCGATTCCCTGAATTTTTCCTCAGGCAATGACTCGGCAGTGCAGGATACCGGTGCCAAATGTAGCAACAGTTGATTTGACACCAGTTTTGGCCTACACAGTGGAGGGCCTTTATTGGTATTAGTTTTATGTTATTAAATTTGTGCATGTTCATACCTGTTAGTATTAATTTGATGGCATTGAAACACTGTCGCTATGTTGTTGCAGTTATATTTAGCTTCCTCATAAAATGGTCAATTTGTTATTATAGTACCTGACTAAGAACTTAATTATAGCTTGTGATGTTCCTGAATTTGGTTGTTGTCTCAGAAGCAATTAATTCATTTACACATTGAACTTTTTGAGAAGATATGTCATAATAAACGTGTTTCTTCAGTTTTTCAAAATTTGTATGTGGTGATTTTCTATGTTGCTAGAAACCCATTTTCCCTACAACTGTAACTGATTTAGTTTTAAATATTATAGGATGAACGGAAGTGTTCTTACCTGGAGTGGGTTGATCAAGAGTGGCCATCGTCTTTGAAGATGTGCCTAGCAAAGCTCTGGAGCATGTTTGAGGAAGAGAATAGAGATAGGCTTAGAGAAAATGTTCTCAACGCTGAAGAATATTTCAAGGTACTGGAAAAAAAGAGGAAGATGGAGAATGAGCTCAGATTTTTTAAATTAGACTTTGCTAAGATGGTGTTTGCGAAGGAGGAGGCACTTTCCCAGTTGGTCAGTGCAAAACAGGTTCTTACTGAACTGAAAGCAGAGGTGGAGAAGACTAATTTGGCTGATCATGCATCAGTCGATTAGGGAAATTAATATATTGTTCTAATATTGTGCTTATGAAGGTGAACTAGCTATATGATGTACTGTGCTGTTTTCACGTACCTATCGTACTGTGATGTTATACTATATTTATGTGCCTGGTATGAAATTCGCAAACAGCTGTTCGATATGATATGTGATTTTGCTTAATACTGGAATTATTAATAGTAAACTAATAAACCTGCTAAATGGGTCATGAAACTTTACAAACGGTTCTAGCAGCAAAAGCGTGTGTGATATACTTTAATAACGCAAACGGTTAACGGAGGCAGAGTGTGTGTGATCGTTACACATATCACAGACAATGCTATACAGAAAATTGTGTGTGATGTAGATACGAACGGAAACATTTGTCTGGGATTCACTGTGTGGGATGTGCATACGAATGGAAACATTTGGCTGGGATTCACTGTGTGGGATGTACATACGAACGGAAACGTTTGTCTGGGATTCACTGTGTGGGATGTACATACGAACGGAAACGTTTGTCTGGGATTCACTTTGTGGGATGTACATATGAACAGAAATGATTGGGCCTGTATAATTGTATTCGATGGCTCGCCCGATCACACACGAGCTCATTTTACCCAGCGTGTGTGACCGGAGGACCTATCCCTGACGGCTTCTGGGTCGTGTGGGAAGGACCCCCCTATTGCACACACTGGCAAGGCAACGGTTTAAAACTACGTCACAGAAAGGGGTTAAAACCGTTTGTATAGCAGGTCGCTGCACCAGTGTAAGGTCCCATGCAAGAAATGGGAATGACTTACAAACATCTCGGCGTCCTAGCTCAGCCGCAAACATTGAGAATCCTGGTTATTAAATTCCCATAAATCCAAAACTCGCCTGAAATTCATGAAACTTGCCATGGTTTCATGAAATGGCACCAACATGCTGCAGTACAAATTTGGTACAATTTGGGGCAAGCTCTCGTACAAACCTCTTACAAACAGGAGCTTCTCACAAGAAGCCTCGTGGTTCCGATAGGGAACATGTCACCTTTGTGAACGAAATGACATTCGTTGCCTCTTCTCACCTTGAATATTTTTCAAGAGGCAACATGGATTGATAGGAGTGTCTTGTGAAAATTTGGAATTATTCAAGGTTCGTTTGGACATTTTTATACATTAACTGAGTTTTCTAGGCATTTAATGTGCATAATTCAACTTTGAACTACATGCACATGCTCTAGTGCACCAAAATGGGTTGAAAAATCATATATATGTCCTTGGGTGCATGTTTAGGTCCCATGCAAGAAATGTGAATGAATTTAAAACACCTCGGTGGCGTGGATCGGCCGCAAACATTGAGAAACTTCGTTTAAAAATTCCTGTAAATTCAAAACTTGTCTGAAATTCATGAAACTTGGTATGGTCTCATGAAATGGCACCAATATGCTGTGGTAAAAAAATTCTTCAATTTGGGACAAGTTTTGGTACAAGCTTCTTACAAATCGGAGCTTCTCAAAAGAAGCCCCGTGGTTCCGAAAGGGAACGTGTCACCTTTGTGGACAAAACGACATTCGTTGCCTCTTCCCGCCTTGAGTATTTTTCTAGAGGCAACATGGATTAATAGGAGTGTCGTGTTAAAATTTGGAATTATTCAGGGTTCGTTTGGACATTTTTATACATTAACTGAGTTTTCTAGGCATTTAATGTGCATAATTCAAATTTGAACTACATGCACATGCACCAGTGCACCAAAATGGGTTGAAAAATTATATATGTGTCCTTGGGTGCATATTTAGGTCCCATGCAAGAAATGGGAATGAATTACAAACATCTCGGCAGCTTGGCTCGCCTACAAACATTGAGAATCATAGTTTTTAAATTCCCGTATATCCAAATCTCGCCTGAAATTCATGAAACTTGGCAACGTGTCATGAAATGGCACCAACATGCTGCGGTAAAAATTTGGTCCAATTTGGGGCAAGCTTTCGTACAAGCCTCTTACAACCGGAGCTTCCCAGAAGAAGCCTCGTGGTTCCGATAGGGAACATGTCACCTTTGTGAAAGAAACGGCATTCGTTGCCTCTTCTCGCCTTGAATATTTTTCCAGAGGCAACCTGGATTGATAGGAGTGTCTTGTTAAAATTTGGAATTATTCAGGGTTCGTTTGGACATTTTTATTCATTAACTAAGTTTTCTAGGCATTTAATGTGCATAATTCAAATTTGAACTACATGCACATGCTACGGTCCAGCAAAATGGGTTGAAAAATCATATCTGTGTCCTTGGGTGCATTTTTAGGTCCCATGCAAGAAATGGGAATGAATTACAAACATCTCAGTGTCTTGTCTCGCCTGCAAACATTGAGAATTTTGGTTTTTAAATTCCCGTAAATCGAAAACTTGCCTAAAATTTGTGAAACTTGGCATCGTGTCATGAAATGGCACCAACACGTTGTGGTAAAAATTTGGTCCAATATGGGGCAAGCTTCGGGACCGTTTGCGCCTTTTGGCTCACGTATATGATTGTGTCGCTAGCATCCATGTGACAGAGAACCCGGGACGACATGACTAGCCGTAACCCAAGGTGGCACAAACTTACAGGGACAGGCATACATGACCCAGCAGTGCACGTGTCGGCCAGTAGCGAGTGTAACCGGGCTGTAGCAAGCTATCAGGACTCCGGTAAACACCGCGTGACATTTCCCCATAGGGACAGACACAGGAGCAAAGAAGGACACATGCCGGTCAATCCATGTGTTCCGGATGGAAGCACTAGGAGGCATTTCCCCATAAGGAAGGCTACCAAGAATAAACAACTAGGTGTCAGATCCCACACATACCAAAGCATTTCAATAGCATACACACAATATGCTCGATATGTGTAGATACAACATGGCATCACAACATAACTCTATGACTCAAAGTATTTCTTAAAGAGGCTCCGAGGAGCCATACATAGCATGTTATTACAAACATGGGTCTCATGACCCAACATTCAAGTCATACAAGCAACAAGCGGAAGCATAACCTGTCTGAGTATAGACAGCTGAAAAGAAACAAGGCTGGAAAGCCTGACTATCTACAAGACCCTCCATAGGAGCCAGACCACTGTCTGGGATCCCAAGCTAATCGATCTACATTGAACCCATCGTAGGAATATAAAGTGAGACTAAAGTCTCCTCTGCAAAAACGTAAATTAAGCAAACGTGAGTACAAAGGTACTCAGCAAGACTTACATCAGAACTATCTACATATGCATCAGTATCAACAAGGGGGTTGTGGAGTTTAACTATAGGAAGCCAGCTTTGACTCAGTGGCTATCATGTTCTATGACTACCAGTATTTTCCTTGAGGTAAGGGAGCGCACACGAGTCCACATATTCACCATATCAATACACCACTATGGATCCGCTCCCGTCTCCCTACGAGAAGGCCATCCATAGCACTCACACTTATCTTGCGCATTTTAGAGTATCCATTTCAACTTGTCTATGAACAATGTAAGCTTTCCAAGTAGTCCATATCCGCGGACGCGGTTATTCGAATAGATCATTAACCCTACAGGGGTGTACTTCTTCACACACACTCTCACCACTTACCACCATGTACACGTCATGTATCTTGGAACCCTTCAAGCGGAAGCCTGGCGAGGGTGTCGGCCACAACCTGACTAACCACACAAGTCTCTAGTCCAGGTTTGTCGCCTATTTGAGTCCACTCCGCAAGGAAGTCCGGCCGAAGTTTCCAGTACGGCCCCAAACGATGAGTGCAGGGTTCCCAAGAGCACCATTCGGGTGTCACTTGGTACACCGTGCCTCGTGTCTCTACCGCATCATAGCCCACCCCTAGGGTCAGTGCTACGCACGGCCCCCAACACATATCCTACAAACACCAGAAACTAGTTGCAACTCCTGGACAGAGATCAAGGCGATTAATAAGTCGAGAGAGCTTGGAGTGCCCGGAGCCCAATGTGTGGTAGTAACTGTCTTGGATCACAAACACGGAACTCAGTTCCTGAGGACGGTCCCAATGAGACAACCCACCATGTACTCCTACATGGCCTCTCATCGCTACCTTTACCAAATCGTGTTCACACACTTAGCTCTCACACAGTAGGACATGTTCACCACCATTCCAATCCATCCCGGATGAATCAGACCTGACACAACTCTCAGCATAGCAGGCATAACAAGAAAGCATGAATGAGTAGGCACATCATGGCTCAAACAACTCCTACACATGCTAGTGGGTTTCAACTATTTACTATGGCAAACACAGGTCATGCAGAGGAATGGGTTCAACTACCGCAACATGTAACAGTTGAATCGTTGTTGTCCTAATGCAGTATAAGAGAGCAAGAGCGGGAGAGTGGGATTGTATCGGAATTCTCAATGGGGGTTTGCTTGCCTGGCACTTCTGAAGATAGTACTGTTCTTCATCGGTGTCAACGATCACAACGTCGGAATCGTCTGCTACCGAGAGGGGACAAACACCGACAAACAAGAAGGAACACAATCAATGCAATGCAACAATATGATGCATGATCATGACATGGCAGCATGCTGATAATTTGGGCTAATGCAACTAACAACAATTTAAATGGAGTTGGTTTGAACACAAGGTTCAAATTCAAACTCCGGGTAAGACATTTCAAATTCCATTTATTCAAATTGTCATATATAGCAACATTAAGTTATTCAAACATGCATGAAAATTCCATAAATGGATTCTTTGGATTTTTCTGATAATTTTTCATATATAAATTATTTCATTTGGAGTTACGGTTAAATTTCTATGAATTTTTGAAGTTTAAAGCATTTTCTGGAATTTCCTGGCTATTTTAAATTAAACTAAATCCAGAAATTGTTTTTCTGTGTTAGCATGATGTCAGCACTGTGTCAGCAGGTCAACGGGGTTGACCCAGGTCAAACCTGACCAGTGGGTCCCACTGGTCAGTGTCACGGTGCTGGCTTCGGTCACAGACAGGTGGGCCCGGTCAGAGGCCACGTCAGCAAAGTCAATGCTGACGTGTGGGTCCGGTCAACGCTAACTCAAACTGACGCGTGGGCCCTCTGTGGTTAGTTTAATTAAAACAGGGGGTTAACCCTGTGGTTAATTAGGAGGTGGGGCCCGCTGTCAGTGGCTATAGGATTAGTTAGCGGGGTGATTAACCGCTAATGACGTTGCCACGTCATCAGGCCGGCGATTAGCCACCGGCGACCATACAGGACGGCGGAGGCTCGCCGGAATTCCTTCTCCGGCAACCATTTGTCACGTGGGTGGGTTCTACTGAATCCTGGGAGTGCGCCGCGTCCAACGGTGCCATCAGTTGGTCGCGGGGTGGCCGGAATCGTTGACGGTGTCGACGTCAACGGCGGCCGGAGCATGGCTATGCTCGGGTGCAGGGATGTGGGGCATGGGCGAGCAAGGTAAAGGGCTAGGCCGCCTCCTGGGGTCACCAGGGGCTTGGGGAAGTGCTCGGGGAAGTGCTCGGGCGAGACCCGTTCGAGCTCAGGCTACGGCGGCGACAAGGTCGTGCGGCGGCGAGCTTCGGCTCCAATGGAAGCGACGGCTACGGCGAGAAAAACGCCACGGGGTTAGGGGGAAAGTGACCGGGAGCTCACAGCGCGTCTGATGGTGTCGTCGGAAAGCTCGGGGACGCGCTGGTGACAGCGAATCGACGCCGGCGAGCTTCGATGGCTCTCGGCTGGCTCGGGTTCAAGCAGAGGAGAAGAGGAGCGAGGCCAGAGAGCAAGGGAGAAGAGAGAGGAGGCTGCGGGCACCTCCTGGCGAGCGGATGAGGCGAGGGCGCAAGCAGGAGGTGGCCAGGGACATGGCCATGGCCGGCTGCGCTGCGGGCACGCAGCTGCTTCTCCTCCTGGCAAGAGGAAGAAGACAGCGTTGCCCCTGGTGGGCTGGGCTAGCACAGTGCCAGGCCAGGTAAGTGGCCCAGGTAGGCTTTCTCTCTCTCCCCTTTCTATTTTGTTTCTGTTTTTCTATTTTGTTTTTTCTATTTCTGATTTAGCAAAAATACTAAACCATTTCATAAAATCCTGAAATAATTTGTGGGCACTTTTGAAATATTTTCCAACAGCCCTCAACTGTTTTCAGAATTATTTGGACATTTAAAATTATTTATAGCATTTAAATGCCCAAACTCAAGTACTTATGGCTTAATTCAAAAATCCAGAAATGTTCCAAAAATGTGTGCATCATTTTTAGCAGAGGTTTGCACCTTTTCCAAAAATGATGAACTTTTCTGAAGGGCATTTGGATTTATTGAAAATATTTTTAAGTTGAACCTATTTGAATTACTTTCGTGCTAGGGTTTGGTCATCCCCAATGCAAATTCATTTGAATTTAATCATGATGCATGGATGAAATGCAATGACAAGCAATGACTAAGCTAGGGCTGTGACACTTTCATACAAGCCTCTTACAAACTGGAGCTTCTCACAAGAAGCTTCGTGATTCTGAAAGGGAACATGTTACCTTTGTGGAAGAAATAACATTCGTTGCCTCTTCTCGCCTTAAATATTTTTCAGAGACAACATGGATTGATAGGAGTTTCTTTTCAAAATTTGGAATTATTCAGGGTTCGTTTGGACATTTTTATACAATAACTGAGTTTTCTAGGCATTTAATGTGCATAATTCAAATTTGAACTACATGCACATGCTCTAGTGCACCAAAATGGGTTGAAAAATCATATATGTGTCCTTGGGTACATGTTTAGGTCCCATGCAAGAAATGGGAATGACTTACAAACATCTCGGCGTCCTGGCTCAGCCGCAAACATTGAGAATCTTGGTTTTTAAATTCCCATAAATCCAAAACTCGCCTGAAATTCATGAAACTTTTCATGGTTTCATGAAATGGCACCAACATGTTGCAGTACAAATTTAGTCCAATTTGGGGCAAGCTTTCGTACAAGCCTCTTACAAACCGGAGCTTCTCACAAGAAGCCTCATGGTTCCGATAGGGAACATATCACCTTTGTGGACGAAACGACATTCGTTGCTTGTTCTCGCCTTGAATATTTTTCCAGTGGCAACATGGATTCGTAGGCGTGTCTTGTGAAAATTTGGAATTATTCAGGGTTCGTTTGGACATTTTTATACATTAACTGAGTTTTCCAGGCATTTAATGTGCATAATTCAAATTTGAACTACATGCACATGCTCTAGTGCACCAAATTGGGTTGAAAAATCATATATGTGTCCTTGGGTGCATGTTTAGGTCCCATGCAAGAAATGGGAATGAATTACAAACATCTTGGCATCCTGGCTCAGCCGCAAACATTGAGAATCTTGGTTTTTAAATTCTCGTAATCCAAAACTCGCCTGAAATTCATGAAACTTGCCATGGTGCCATGAAATGGGACCAACATGCTGCAGTAAAATTTTAGTACAATTTGGGGCAAGCTTTGGTACAAGCCTCTTACAAACCGGAGCTTCTCACAAGAAGCCTCGTGGTTCCGATATGGAACATGTCACCTTTCTGGGCGAAACGACATCCACTGCCTCTTCTCGCCTTGATTTTTTTTCCAGAGGCAACATGGATTAATAAGAGTGTCGTGTTAATTTTTGGAATTATTCAGGGTTCATTTGGACATTTTTATACATTAACTGAGTTTTCTAGGCATTTAATGTGCATAATTCAAATTTGAACTACGTGCACATGCTCCAGTGCACCAAAATGGGTTGAAAAATCATATATGTGTCCTTGGGTGCATGTTTAGGTCCCACGCAAGAATTGAGAATGAATTTCAAAATAGCTGCCATGTTAACAGCCAACGTAGGCATTTTGGAACAAACAGCTGCCAAGTTATTATTACAACCGGTTGTATTATTTGAATCATGTGCGTTCTACTAACCATTTACGTGCCACCACGCGTCCCTCTTTTTTATTGGCTAGGAGGTGCCGTGTGGGCAGGTTTGATTAGACGGGACGCGTGCGAGCAGTCCGCTGCGCCGGCTCGATGGGACGTGTGCGAGCAGTCCGCCGTGTAGGCTCACGGGGACGCGTGTGAGTAGTCCGCCGCGCAGCTGGCTCACTGGGAAGCGAGCCCTTTGACCTCCACCTACCGCCCTCCTTGCTCCCAACTTCTCCATTAATGGGACACGTTTAGGTTTGATCGGTGTGAACAAATTTGCAATTAATTATAGCGTCATAATTTGGAATGTGACGGGAAACAAGCTCAAAATTTATTGATGGTTTTGATTTTGAAGCCCAAAACGGTTCCCGAATGGCGTCACATAAACTTTGGCCGCCCTGGGAAGGTACGTAGAACAGTTTCCAATCCTCCTCCTACTCCTCCATTCATATCTATAAGCGCCACCGCCGAGGATCACCGGCTGCTGCGATGGAGGACGAGGCGGCCAACAAGCGGGGGCGGGTCGAGCAAGAACCGCAAGGGCCTCCGGCGAGCATGGACTTCATCAGTTGCCTCCCCGATGAGATGTTAGTAACCATCATATCCCTCCTCCCCATCAAATCTGGTGTGCGGACCACCGTCCTCTAGCATTCCAGCCCCTAGACCTCATCGACGATGACGAGCTCTGTAGCGGGGATCGCAGACGCTTCGACGCATTGTCCCACATCCTCGCCACGCACCCTGGGCCAGTCAGACGCCTTGCCATCGGCAAGTTCCATTCCAATTGCAAGGTCGAACCCAAGTTTAACAAGTGGTTCCTATCCCCCGCCCTAGATCAGATCAAGGAGCTCAGCTTTGTAGTTGGACATCTGTGCTCGCTGTCGCCGTCCACGCTCCGCCTCGCGCCCATGCTGCACTGTGCTACATTTAGGCAGTGCTTTTTTCCCCAAATTAATGTTGCGCCCGCTCTTCATCTCCCTAAACTGAAGGACCTCGAGCTCATCGGCGTCAGCATCTCAAAGGAGAATTTGGAGCGCCTGTTCCGTGGATGTACAGCGCTTGAGTATCTTCCTCTTCAGGTGATGGATGGGTTCAGTAGCCTCCACATCGCCTCGATGAATCCATACGATTTATGTGCATTGCTAGTGCTGCAACAGTCGGTCAGTTAAGATGTTTCATGATATGGTCATTGAGAATGCGCCTTTCCTTGAGAGATTGTTTGTACTTGATAAAGAAGGTCCAACGAGAATAAGGGTCATTCATGCACCGAAATTGACAGTGTTGGGCTATTCGTGTGCTGAATTCTCTGGACTTGTTACTGGATCCATATCCGTTCAGGTACAACAGTCTTCTTCTTCTCCTTCTTCTTATTGTACATCACATTTTATCTAATTTTTGTTGATCTATGTTCGGCTGTCATCCAGAAAATGATTCCCACAAGCTTGACCCTGTCTCTGCGCACAGTGAAGATCTTAGCACTACAATCCATCGACCCCGGTCTGGATGAAGTTGTTAGATTCCTTAGATGCTTTCCATGCACAGAGAAGCTATACATCCAGGTGATGCTCCTTTCTTGTTAATTGTTAACAACAATGAAGTTCAATTTGTTGGTACTTTTACCCATGATTACAATGACAAATGTACTATGACAAATAACAACAATGAAGTTCTTTGATTTACATATTTTTTTTGAGATGTTAATCATGAATGATTGAAGATGGCATGTCACTCCATTAGCGTATTTTAGAAATCCTGCAAATCAAAGAGGCTCGTAGAGCTCAAAACTGCATCTAGGCACGGATATGTTGTCTTCGTTTGCAGATACAAGCAGCCCCGAAAGTGGAAAATGAGGCACAATATAACAATCCCATCGAATGCCTTGATCTCCATCTCACAGAAATTACTTTGAACAAGTACCGAGGCACCAAACTAGAGATTAAATTCACCAGGTTCTTTGTTCAGAAAGCAAGTGTGCTCAAGGTAACGAGGTTTGCCCTATATTTAGTGTGCACGGATGAATGGTTTGTTGATCAGCACAGGCGTCTACAGCTGAATGGAAAAGGCTCTGCCGAAGCTGAATTTCAGTTTGGAACTTCAAATGACAGATTATTTGGAAGTCACTCTATCAAGCAGATATATGACATCTCGGTGACTGATCCCTTCGTAGAAATATTGCATGGCTCAGATTCTAAAGAAGATGAATTTGATTTCTAATATCAGTTTGAACCTTCTAATCTTTGAATTTGGGCCTTGTAATGCTGGAATTTGAACCTTCTAATATTTCTGGTATTTGTGATACAATGTTTGAAATGGCATTGTGTTCTTTTTTGGTTATGCAATCATGTTCTTATAAGTATATATGTTGTTGTTCTGTAGACAGAGCATAGATGTTGTGCAGACACGGCAAATCACATCGCACACGAACTACACTACAGAACCCATCGGTGATGATTTCATCAATCCCTGACAATTGTATACGAGCAAGCGTTTGCCCACAACACACACAGTTTATTAGCAGGAATCGTCCGTGTTATTATCGGTCTTCCCACACAATTCTGATTACTAATCTGTTTGTCAGGTATCACACACATCTTGATAAGCTGAATCGTTTGTGTTTATTTTGGCTCATCGCAAACAGTTCATCCGAGTGACCTGTATGCCACCTATCACACACACCTTGATCTGGCTAACCGTTTCTGTTATTTCGGCTCATCGCAAACAATTCATCCGAGTGATCTGTATGCCGTCTATCTGTAATAGCCCCAGACCGACGCTCTGGATGCCTTACGTTATATTCGTTATCGATACGTTAATTATTATTTTGTTGCATTCATCATCGCATCCTTTGCATTGCATTGTCACTCTGTTGTCGTCATTTTTTAAAACTTGCATCCGTTCATAGTTGTCGATTCTCCCCGTTGCCTTTGATTGACCGTTCCGAGAACAACCACACACTTGCAGCGCCCACCGCCGCTTGGAGCCTTGCCTCACACGCAGCCAGCGCCCCCAGCCTCGCTTGCATCCTCGCCTGGGCCGCATCCGTGCGCCAAGGCCCAGCCGCCATCCGCGCCTTCGCCAACCCAGCCAAGCCGGCATGCCTCTGATTGCTCGCGGGCCGCCTCCCCGACCGGCCTGTGAAGGCCCGAGGTGAGCAGCCGCCCAGTCCATTACCCTGAGCGCTCTGTTGTATCCCGTGACCATCTCCTGTGCATGCCCAGTTCGCCCAGATTCAGCCCGATACATGTTTTTTTTCCTAGACGAATTTGTCTAATTATCCAGAGTTTGCAGATTTACAGAAAAACCCTCATGGTTCATGCATTTAATAACTCCACAACCGTGCATCAGATTAAAATGATTTATACATGTAAAATGCTTAGGAATTCGTGTAGACTCATAATTTGCAACTCCCACACATGTTAAAAATGTTTAAATTTGTTGTTTGCATTGTTTTGCATAAATGACATGCTAAAATGGTTTATTTCATAACTAAATAGCCGTAGCTCCGAATTAAATAAATTATATATGTAATTTGGCTAGAAAAATGTGTGGATTAACATGGTGCACCTACTTTGCATGTTTAACAACTTTAAAATTGTGTTTAGGGCAGAACAGTACCAATTTCGAAAATTACATGTGGGGAATTTTCGGAATTGTAATGTGTTGTTTCTGGCCCCATTTAAATTGCCTAGATAGGTAGTTTACCTATGCTTCATCTCTTGCCATGTTTAACAACATTTAACCTTGTCATGTACATAAACGGGAGAGAACTAAATAATTGAATGTGGAGTTTCATCAATATGCAACCCGTTGCATATTGAGCTTCACTTAATGTGTAGTATTCGATTGTTGCACTTTGCCATGCCATGCATCCTTAAACTTGACATCCATCATACTTGGTTGTGCATCATGTCATGATTATGCTTGTTTGTTTACCATGTTGCTTGCTCCTTTCCGGTTGTGCTTCTTCTCAATAGTTCCCCGTTACATTCCGGAGTGAGGATTCGTTCGACTACGATGTTCGAGTACTTCATGGATTTGGTCTTCTTCCTAGTGGGATTTCAGGCAAGATGACCATTACCTTGGATATCACTACTATCTGTGCTTGCTAGTTGTCTCGATGCTATCGCTATGTCTCGCTACCTACCACTTGTTTGTCAGCCTCCCAAAATGCCATGATATAGCCTCTAACCTTCCTAGCAAACCGTTGTTTGGCTATGTTACCGCTTTGCTCAGCCCCTCTTATAGCGTTTCTAGTTGCAGGTTGCTACTTCTGAACTGCGTTGGGATTTCCCCGAAGAGGAGAGGATGATGCAGTACAGTAGAGATAAGTATTTCCCTCAGTTAAGAACCAAGGTTATCAATCCAGTAGGCGAACCACACAGAACCTCGTTAGCAGCACCTACACACACAAAAGCAAATACTTGCACCCAACTCAAACAAGAGGGTTGTCAATCCCCTTGGCGGTACCTTGCAAGGATTAAGTCTGATAGTGATAGATAGAAAAGTAAATTGCAAAACAAAAGAAAGGAAATAAAATTGCAGCAAGGTATTTTTGATTTTATATATATTGGATAAATGACCCAGGGGCTATAGTTTTCACTAGAGGCTTCTCTCTTGAACGCATAGCATACGATGGGTAAACAAATTACTGTTGGGCAATTGATAGAAAAGCGCATAGTTATGACGATATTCAAGGCAATGATCATGTATATAGGCATCACGTCCGAGACAAGTAGACTGACTCATGCATGCACCTACTACTATTACTCCACCCATCAACCGCTATCTAGCATGCATCTAGGGTATTAAGTTAATGAAAAAAGAGTCACGCCTTAAGCAAGATGACATGATGTAGACAAAGTAAACTCAAGCAATATGATTAAACCCCATCTTTTTCTCCTTAATGGCAACAATACAAATACGTGTATTGTCCCTTTCTGTCACTGGGATATAGAACACCGCAAGATTGAACCCATCACAAAGCACCTCTCCCATAGAAAGATAAATCAATCTAGTTGGCCAAACCAAACGGATAGATCAGAGATAAATACAAAGCTATAACAATCATTCATAAATAAGTTCAGAAAAGACTCAAATATTTCTCATGAATAATCTGATCATAAACCCACAATTCATCGGATCCCAACAAACACACCGCAAAATAAGATTACATTGAATAGAACTCCAAGAACATCGAGGAGAACATTGTATTGAAGATCAAAGAGAGAGAAGAAGCCATCTAGCTACTAGCTATGGACCCATAGGTTGGTGGTAAACTACTCACACATCATTGGAAGGGCAGCAAGGTTGATGTAGACGCCCTCCGTGATCGATTACCCCTCCGGCAGAGTACCAGAAAAGGCCTCTAGATGGGATCGCCGAAGAACAGAGGCTTGCGGCGGCAGAAAACTTTTCTCATCTGTCTCTCTGGTATAGTGGGAATATTTGGGAATTTATAGCACTGGAATTAGGTCAAGATGTGCCACGAGGGGCCCACAAGCCCATACGCCTACCCCCCTGGGCGCGCCCTCCGGGCTTGTCACTCCCTCATGACTCGTCTGGTCATCTCCCGAAGCTTCTAGGGTCCCTTCTGGTCTATAAAAAATTAATCCAAAGTTTTTTCTTCATTTGCACTCCGTTTGATAATGATTTTCTGAAAAGGCAAAAACAGGCAAAAAAACAGCAACTGGCACTGGGCACTAGGTTAATAGGTTAGTCCCAAAAAATGATATATAATGGCATATAATTGCATATAAAACATCCAAGATTGATACTATAATAGCATGGAACAATCAAAAATTATAGATACGTTGGAGACATATCAAGCATCCCCAAGATTAATTCCTGCTCGTCCTCGAGTAGGTAAATGATAAAAACAGATTTTTTGATGTGGAATGCTACCTAACATGTTTCATCATGTAATTCTTTTTTACGGTATGAATATTAAGATCCGAATGATTCAAAGCAATAGTCTATAATTTGATATAAAGACATCAATACTCAAGCATACTAACAAACAATCATGTCTTTCAAAATAAAAATGCTAAAGAAAGTTATCCCTACAAAATCATATAATCCTGTCATGCTCCATCTTCTTAACACAAAGTATTTATCTTGCACAACCCAGATGACAAGCCGAGCAATTGGTTCATACTTTTTAATGTGCTTCAGCTTTTTCAACCCCCACGCAATACATGAGCGCAAGCCATGTATGTAGCACTATGGGTGGAATAGAATATAGTGGTAGACATTAATAAGGGGAAGTCAAAAAGAAGAAGATAGTCTCACATTGACGCGGCTAATCAACGGGCTATGGAGATGCCCATCAATTGATGTCAATGCGAGGAGTAGGGATTGCCATGCAACGGATGCACTAAGAGCTATAAGTGTATGAAAGCTCAAAATAAAAACTAAGTGGCTGTGCATCCAACTTGCTTGCTCATGAAGACCTCGGGCATTTGAGGAAGCCCGTCATCGGAATATACAAGCCAAGTTCTATAATGAAAAATTCCCACTAGTATATGAAAGTGACAACATAGGAGACTCTCTATATGAAAATCATGGTGCTACTTTGAAGCACAAGTATGGAAAAAGGTAGTAACACTGCCCCTTCTCTCTTTTTCTCTTATTTTTTTCGCTGGGCTCTTTTTGGCCTCTTCATTTTTATTTTATTTTGAACCTCAATGGGACAATGCTCTAATAATGATGATCATCACACTTCTATTTACTTATAACTCAAAAATTACAACTCGATACTAGAACAAATATGATTTTATATGAATGCCTCTGGTTGCCAACCACTTCTTTTTTGTTTAGTTCATCTGACTATATATATGGTTGAACTGTACTACGTACTTAAAATTAGCTAGTATATATAGCTGAACTAGCTATTTCAGTACATGGTTGGCAACAATTGGGTAAAAGTTTGTTCGGTTTCGCTGTCGAGTTGAACTGTTTGTATAAAGAACGACTGCTTAATCTATGAATGAAATCTATGCTTACTGAATTTCATTTGCAAAAATTATACAGTACTAGTGATTTTTAGCTGCAAAATTTGACAAATGGCAGTGTTTTTTTTCTGAGGATCACAAATAGCAGTGTTACAAGGTTGACAAATGGCAATGTTACTAGATTGACAAATGCCAATTTGACAAATGGCAAATATACCCAATATGACAGATGCAAATCTTACCACATTGGTTGTACGTCGTTGCACATGGGTCATCATGCAAAATCGTTTGCCATGAAGAGATGCACAAAACCTGCGCGCCACATTTTCCCTTTGCTTAGCTATGAGGGAACCTAGCTCTCGCTTTGCATACGGCTATTCATTCTGAAACGTTTGCGATGAACAGATGCACAAAACCTGTGTGCCACATTTTCCCTTGGCTTAGCTGGGAAGGAACCCAGCTCTCGCTTTGCATATGGGTGTTCAGTCTGAAACATTTGTGATGAGTGTTTTATTCAGAGAAAAACATTGACATGTTTTTTTAATTTGATAAGTCTGTACATTCAGAGAAAAAATGCTAAGTTTATCAAAACCATAGATTTCATAAAGTGACACCGTGATTTTACATTCATACGATCTAGATACAATATAAAACAAAAAACTAATTGCGGCGACGGCGGCGTGCTACGCCGGCGTTGTTGTCCTCCGGGACATCGTTGTTCAAGTCTTCAAGCCATCCCAGAATGTTGTGGACTTGCAAATCCAAAAGTCGTTCATCGCGCGATCGACGGGCGGGGGGTGGGGGGACGGCGACTCGCGGCGCTGCGAGGTAGCGGTCGACAGCGGCATCCCATGATGCTGAGGGGGGGCGGCGGATGCAGGTGCCGCGGCACGGGCGCGGCGGGTGCAGGCAAGCGCACGGCGACCGGCGCCACAGTGGGTGCTGGGGCACGCACGAGCACAGGCGGGGGCGCTGGCGCTGGCATGTACATGAGCTTGTGCGTGTCCGCGGGGACCTCGCTGACGCCAGCGGCTTCCAGCGCTGCGATGGTGCTCGGCGACCAGTCCATCAATGCCACGGGGATGGTCGCTGGCGCGGGCGCGAGGATGGGAGCTGGGTCAGGCACGGGGCCAGCATCCGCCACGGCCAGCTCGTTCAGGGCCATGTCCCTGAGGTCCCATTCCTCCTTATTTTCTATCTCCTTCGGCTCAGAGTCGACTTCACCAAACTGGAAGACTAGTGGCAGATGATCCTTGTGCGCCATGGCGTAGGTGGAGCTCTGGAAGATAGGATTCAGGCGAGAGGGGAATGGGAGGCAAAGAGAGACCAGTAAGGCTGCCTATTAAATAGCAGCTCGGGCGGCATTAATGGAGAGGTTGAGAGTGAGGCAGGCGGCGATGGAGGTCAAAGGGCTCGCTTCCCAGTGAGCCTGCGCAACGTACTGCCTGCACGCCTCCTGGTGAGCATGCGCAGCGTACTGCTCGCACGCCTCCTGGTGAGCCTACATAGCGGAGGACTGGTCGCACGTCTCTCGGTCAGCCTGCGCAGCACAGGACTGATCGCATGCCTCCTGGTCAGCCTGCGCCGCGGACTTCACTCGCACGCCTCCCGTCTACTCAAACAGCTGCCCGCGCGGCACCTCCTTACTAATAAAAAAGTGGGACGCATGGTGGCACATAAATGGTCAGTAGAATGCCCATGATTTAAATAATATTGTACTACCATTTGTGATGATAACGTGACACCTATTTGTTCCAAAATGGCTATGTTGGCTGTGGCTGTTAGTGTGTGCGCCCTCTGTCATATTGGACAATTTTTTTACCTCAGCATGTTGGTGCCATTTCATGACACCATGCCAAGTCTCACGAATTTCAGATGAGTTTTGGATTTACAGGAATTTAAAAACCAAGTTTCTCAATGTTTGCGGCCGAGCCACGAAGCCTGGGTGTTTGAAATTCATTCCCATTTCTTGCATGGGACCTAAACATGCACCCAAGGACACATATATGATTTTTTAACCCATTTTGTTGCACCGGAGCATGTGCATGTAGTTCAAATTTGAATTATGCACATAAAATGCCTAGAAATCTCAGTTAATGTATAAAATGTCCAAACGAACCCCGAATAATTCAAAATTTTAACACAACACTCCAATTGGTCTATGTTGCCTCTAAAAAAATCAAGGCAAGAGGAGGCAACGAATGTCGTTTCGTCCACAAAGGTGACACGTTCCCTACCGGAACCACGAGGCTTCTTGTGAGAAGCTCTGGTTTGTGAGAAGCTTATACAAAAACCTGCCCCAAATGGGACAAAAATTTTACCACGGCATGTTGGTGCCATTTCATGATAGCATGCCAAGTTTCATGAATTTCAGACGAGTTTTGGATTTACTAGAATTTCTAAACCAAGTATCTCAACGTTTGCGGCCGAGCCACGATGCCAATCAGGTGTTTGAAATTTATTCCCATTTCTTGCATGGGACCTAAGCATGCACCCAAGGACACACATATGATTTTTTAACCCATTTTGGTGCACCGGAGCATGTACCTGTAGTTCAAATTTGAATTATGCACATAAAATGCCTAGAAAATTCAGTTAATGTATAAAACTGTCTAAACGAACCCCGAATAATTCAAAATTTTAGCACGACACACCTATTGGTCTATGTTGCATCTAGAAAAAAATCAAGGCGGGAAGAGGCAACGATTGTCGTTTCGTCCACAAAGGTGACACACGTTCCCTACCGGAACCATGAGGCTTCTTGTGAGAAGCTATGGTTTGTGAGAAGGTTATACCAAAACCTACCCCAAATGGGCTAAAAAAATTACCACAGCATGTTGGTGCCATTCCATGATAGCATGCCAAGTTTCATGAATTCAGAGGAGTTTTGGATTTACTAGAATTTCAAAACCAAGTATATCAACATTTGCGGTGGAGCCACGATGCCGAGGTGTTTGAAATTCATTCCCATTTCTTGCATGGGACCTAAGCATGCACCCAAGGACACACATATGATTTTCAACCCATTTTGGTGCACCGGAGCATCTGCATGTAGTTCAAATTTGAATTATGCATATAAAATGCCTAGAAAACTCTGTTAATGTCTAAAAATGTCCAAACGAACCCCGAATAATTCCAAATTTTAACACGACAGTCCTATTGGTCGATGTTGCATCTAAAAAAATCAAGGCAGGAAGAGGCAAAGATTGTCGTTTCGTCCACAAAGATGACACATGTTCCCTACCGGAACCATGAGGCTTCTTGTGAGAAGCTATGGTTTGTGAGAAGCTTATACCAAAACCTGCCCCAAATGGGACATAAAATTTACCACACCATGTTGGTGCCATTCCATGATAGCATGCCAAGTTTCATGAATTTCAGACGAGTTTTGGATTTACTAGAATTTCAAAACCAAGTATCTCAACGTTTGCGGTGGAGCCACGATGCCGAGGTGTTTGAAATTCATCCCCATTTCTCGCATGGGACCTAAGCATGAACCCAAGGACACATATATGATTTTTCAACTCATTTTGGTGCACCGGAGCATGTGCCTGTAATTCAATTTTGAATTACGCATATATAATGCCTAGAAAACTCAGTTAATGTATAAAAATGTCCAAACATACCCCAAATAATTCCAAATTTTAACACGACACTCCTATTAGTCCATGTTGCCTCTAGAAAAAAATTGAAGGCAAGAAGAGGCAACGAATGTCATTTCGTCCACAAAGGTGACATGTTCCCTACCGGAACCATGAGGCTTCTTGTGGGAAGCTTTGGTTTGTGAGAAGCTTATACCAAAACCTGCCCCCAATGGGACAAATTTTTTACAACAACATGTTGGTGGCATTCCATGATAGCATGCCAAGTTTCATGAATTTCAGACGAGTTTTGGATTTACTAGAATTTCAAAACCAAGTATCTCAACATTTGCGGTCGAGCCACGATGCCGAGGTGTTTGAAATTCATTCCCATTTCTTGCATGGGACCTAAGCATGCACCCAAGGACACATATATGATTTTTGAACCCATTTTGGTGCACCACAGCATGTGCCTGTAGTTCAAATTTGAATTATGCACATAAAATGCCTAGAAAACTCAGTTAATGTATAAAAATGTCCAAACAAACCCCGAATAATTCCACATTTTTTTACGACACTCCTATAGTTCACTGCAGATAAATGTTCTAGCAATTCAAACACCGTCCTTTGCCACTGTTACCCCATTCCGTATTTCAAATCAAGACGAAAAATCAAGTACATCACACACAGTTTATTATCACCAACCGTGTGAGATGCAGTACAAAATATCTTTGAGCACCATCATATATGGCTAACGCGAGAAGGTTCATCGGCTACAGTCCACATCCGGCGCGTCAAGCAAACTAGCTTCCCAAATATCATTTCACTGTTCTATCGTCGCCGGTCAAAGATGGGGACGTGGACCCGCGTCATGAGGGCAACTTTGGCGGCCCACTCCGGCGAGAGCGCAGCCGCAGCCGCCATGAGCGTGCACACAACCTGCGTGAGCGCGGCCGCAATCTGCGACCGGGTGGCTGCGGCAGCCGAAATGTCCACTACTGCTGCTCAGATGGCGGTAGCAACATCTGCGACGGGGATAGCAAATGGCGAGAGCAGGACAGCAGCTGTTCATTCCGCCACGACCGCCTTAGCCCTGATGGAGGCCGCCCACGCCCATGTCGAGGCCGCCCACACCCAGCTCCTGACGGTCACCGCACAAATCGCACGAAGCTTCTTCGACAACGGTCGGCAACCCACGGCCGAAGAGTTGGCAATCGTCGAGAGCGTTTGAGTAGCCGTCCGTTCGTTCGCGGCATACCTTGCCACGATGGGCCCTGTCCAAGCCCAGACCACGGCCGCCCACGCCCAGCTCATGGCGGCCTTTTCCAAAGAGATGGCGGACGCAGATGGCGAGATGCTTGCCGAGTATGGTGCGATGGATGCCATGGAGCCCCTTCCCCAGGAGATCGTCGAGCACGAGCTGGACATGGAGGAGGTGGCGGAGATCGATGAGCGCCAGGCGGAGTAGTAGTCTTTGTTTAGAGCGCCGGTCTTTTGGTAGAGTAATGTTTAGGTCAGCTAAGCTCTATTTAATTGCTGAACTTGCTTGATTAAGAAGTGTGGGTGTGCTGTAGGCTCTTTTGTGAACCCAAATTATGCAATGACGTGGACAACCACTGTAACCAGGGAAATTCAAACCAAAATTTGAATGGTCAAACTCATCACACATAGGGTAAGCCATATGAATCGTTTTTGATGTTCAGATATCATACACAGTGCTGAATAAGTGACCGTGTTTGATGACACTTTGCGCGCCAGTTTTTTGCTGCACGGAGCAAAAAAATTCGGCGTCCGCGGAAATATCTACCTCCCCTGCCCCCCTCCTCCTTACCAAAAGCCACATTTCCCCTGTTTCCGCCTTCTATTCCAAGTTCAAACCTTCACTGCTTGCTTGCAACGCCGCCGCCTCACCGGTGACGCTCCTTCTTGCTGCTCGGCCTCATCGATCTAGTCAGGTAATCCACACCCGACCCCATCCTCCACATCCTTCTACATCCCACATGCCCCGACCGTCGGCGTGACACCTTCCACCCAAATCACCGACCCATCCTCCAAATAAGCGCCGCCCTAAGCCATGGTGCACGCAGTATAGCTAGGAGCTCAAGGAGCATTTGGCAGCGGAGAAGCAAATCGCGGTCGCACGCGCGGATGAGCTCGCGATGGCTACCATGCATGCTGACCCCCAGATCTTGGAGGAGCACCTCTGTGGCACCCCGGCTCAGAGGAACCAGAACACCCCGTATTCTAGCCCAGCGATCAAGTCTTCTGGAATACGGCACTGCTTGGCAAAGAACAAATCAGCTCTTTATTACAAATACTTGGGGTACAGGGTTCATATTACAAAGGGTTATATTGACCCGGCAAATTTACACCTACTACGGTAGCTCTATGCTAGCAGCGGGACGATTCACAGCAGCAGAACAACGATGACGGTGATGAACTCCACTCCGCAGGGACTCTGGCTAGAACACGACCTAGCTTGCTAATCGGAATCCTTGCGCTATGCAAACATGGCAATACCTGCAAACTGGCATGACACGCTAGGTGAGTACTTTGAATGTACTCGCAAGCTCACAACAAACAAAAGCATCAAGGCAAAACAACGTCATAACAGTTATGATTATATCGGGATCAATTGCTATGAAAAGGGTGGAAGAAAATAATAATCATGCTATCATCTACTCTCGTGATCACCTCGGAATCATCTTAAACTCATCTGGCAATTCTTATCAAAATCAACACTCAGATCATCACCGGCTCTCTGCCCAGTGATTTCCCCGTTGTACCGAGACAAGTTCTTCCATCATTATTCAGTCATTCCCTCATAGGTGTTGATCAGTCAGTGTGACTTAGTACGAACTGTGTCCAATACCGTGGACGCGGCTATTCGAATAGATTCTTACACTCTGCAAAGGTTGCGCACTTTACCCACATCATGGAGCTCCTTGTCCCGTACCTTGGTACACTTCCCTTCTGGGTGGACCGTTGCTGCTCCAACGAAACCTGCCTAACCCATGACTCCCCTATCGTACCACCGACAGTCATTCCCCTTACGGGTCCTGCCCTGGGTGGCCCCTGTGTCACTCTTGACACCTGCCACCATCGTGGCTAAACTAAACTGTCCCAAACGGGGACCTGAGCTCAATAATCAAACCGGGCTCACAAGGCTATCGTCGTCTACCTGATCAGGGTAGCCCGTATGCATAACCTTCCCTCTTTGGTGGTACCGATAAAAGTGCGCGCGGTCAGACCAAGTCAAGGCCGTCCCATTCCGGCAGATGTGGCTACACTGAAAAGCTCGGTTCAGTGGCACTTTATCAACAATGAAGGAATTTATCCCCGAGTGACCTCTTCATCATAACTGATACCCCAGGATCACAATAATACAAGAAGCAACATGACTAAGCTGTTGCTACTGACTACCTAATTAATATGCCATATGAAAAGTCACAAAGTAATCATAGACGGTAATCTCACATCCCAACAGTATCATGGCATCATCTAGCTTGTGGACTACTGGTCAAATATAATTCTAATCATCAACATGACAGTAGCATATCCAAGGAATTTTTCCAAGTGTTTCATGAGTAAACCATTTATGAATAATTCAAACTTTACCCTAAATATTTAATTAAAATAATGGCATTGCAATGCAATCATGCAAATGAAAGTTGTGGCTTGCCTTGCACCCAAGAAGTGTGGGAGTACTCCTAGCCTTCTCCAATTACTTAAATCACTCTGAAAAATATTTTTGGAAGCATTTGTAAATATCACATAAAGCATTTTCTCCTGTCCAGAAATTCTATACAGCAGAGAAAAATACCAAAATTTTCCAGCAAATAAAGGAACTCATAAGAAAAATAATGCAAAAAGAATGGACTCATTTGGACTTGTGGTTTAGAAGATATTGCTGGTCAAAGTTGGGTCAAACTTCTAATTTTATTTGAATTTAAACAAAAATCCAGAAAATCCCAGGAGTGGCCACGTCGAAGGCGTAAAGTGGGGTTACACCACCACTTACGTACCGCTTCGGGCGCGACTGAGTCGCTGACATGCGGGGCCCAGCTGTCTGTTTTGAACAGAAGGAGGGAGGGAACAAAGGACGGCGGAGCTCACTGGCGGAGTTCACTGGCGTAGAGACCACGGCGGAGTTGGGCGAAGGCAGGGATGGAACGGGCGCTCATCGGCGATCACGCCCGTACCCGCCGCTCGTCAGGAGATGGCCGGACGGTGTCGGCCCCTTCTTCTCAGGCGGCGGCGAGCTTCGGGTGCCAACGGTCTCGGCGATTCCGGCGAGCTCTCGAGCAGAGGAGGGGCTGGGGAGGATCAGTGGGGTGCCACGAGCTCACTGGTGGTCTTGGTTGAGGTTGGGTTGGATGGAGTCGAGCTGGAGAAGCAGGGGCAGTGCGGCGGAGCACCTCGCCGGAGATGGGGAAGGAGGGCTCCCTAGCTCTGCTGCTGGGTGCGGGGCGACGACTGAGAGGTGAGGAGGGCGAGTGGTGAGGAGAGGGAGGCTTGGGGGCGGCTTTTATAGCCGGGCGGCGACGCCAGTACTGGATCGCGCCGCAGGGAAAATGTCGGCGTCCGCGTTGCGCTGGTCGTCACGCTAGCACCCGAGCCGCGTGGGGAGGTGACGGGAGAGGGCAGGGACTTAATGGCGATGGCGCGGAGCGGCGAGGAAGCTGCCAGCCAGCGCGGCCACAGTGCCAGTACGGCGGCTATAGTGGCGAGGCTTGGCCGTGTCCGGTGAGGGCGCTGTCGGCGACGGGAGGCTTCCAGACGAGCCAGGTGGGCGGCGGGGAGGATGCTGGCGCCAGAGGACACGGCGGGACGACGCGGGCGCGTAGAGCCAGCAAGACCCGAGAGGGTTCGGCGCCCAGAGCACGAATTCTGCCCTGGCAGACGCGTGGTCACCGCGTGCACTGGCGCACGTGGTGCGCTCTGGCCTGTCCGATCATGTCCACACAGTAGTCCTTCCATCCAGTGGCCCACCTACACATCTGGTTTGACAAGAGGTGTCCTAGACAGTTGGCTAGCTTCCAGACAAGTTTCTGGATAGAAACTTGGGCAAGAAGCTGGGGAGAAAAGGCTAGGGTTTTGAGTGGAAAAATTTGTCACACTGGAGTGTAGTAGGAAGGTGCCCATGCTGGAAGAATTTCAGACCAAATGGACAAGTTTTGAGCATAGTTGCCTCACAACTGCCTCTCTGGTCCAGAAACTTGTTGAAGATGATGCACTCACATGTATGGGCTCCTTGAGCTGAAATTTGGTATTTGTGGGTCATTTGGTGGTGCCAAGATGCCATAAAAATTTCATAGCATTTGTGTAAGTAGAAATGGTACTTCCTTCACAGTGCTTCCCACTGGACAGGAACTTGGGGGAAATTTGTAGGGAAAATGGCTTGATGAAATGGTCCAAAATTTGGTGGAGTGTGATCATATGAATAGGAGCATGTCCTGGATTAATTTCAGAATTTTTGGAGCAACATAAAATATAGTTGCCTCACAAACTAAAATTATGACCAGAAGCAAAGATTGGATAGTGTGCTCACCATGAGAGTGAATTCTTGAATATTTTCACATATCCAGGGTTCACATGGTCCAAAGGATTTATGACAATTTTCTTGGAATTTTAGAGAAGACAGAAATATAGGTTGCTTCACAACCTAGAGCTCAAAGGGCTATTCCTTTAATAGAAAAAGGAATATTAAATTAGAATAAAGTTGAAATTGGGCAAGAGTGGAAATGACATGACTTGGGGGAAAGTTTTTTGAAAGCTTGAATCCCTTGGGGAAGGAAGGTAGAAAAATATTCCCAAGTTTTAAGTCCACGGAGCCATTCAAATTAGAATCCAAACCAAACTCCAATTAAAATTCAAATGAGTTTTTGAAAAGCAGAGTTGGGAAAACCAGGGTGTCACAACCTCGCCATCGAGGCCACCGTCGACGCAGCGCGCGTGGACGCCGCCATGTGGTTGGTTGCTTTAAACGATAGTTTGTGGTGGTTTCTCGAGGCCACCGTCGGTGCCTTCGACGAAGACTACGAGGTGTTTTCTCAGCGTGCCCATGCTTACCTCAACTCCAGAGCCAGCAGATTGGTGCCCGGAGCGGCTTAGGCGACTCACCACTATGAGGAGGGTACCCACGATGTGGAGGCCTCGCCCTCTTCCAAGTCTAAGGAGCCCATCGTCATCGATATCTCCGACGATGAGGAGTAGATTGTCTTTTTAGCTCACTATAAGGACCTATGTTCAGCTAGGTAGCTATGGCGGTTAAGCATGTTCGATTTACCTGTTGCATGTGCTGCTCCTGCCTTTCCTTTACAAATTCTAGTGAATTGTCCTATATACTGTTACTATGCAATCTGATCCTCTAGTATATATGTTCTATATATTGTGCAATGTGGTGCTCAGTTAACTGTTTGGTTAATTTGTTGCCATCTTCAGTTAACTGTTTGGTATTCTGCAATGTGATGCTCAATTCTTGTGGGTGCAATTTTGTATTCTCTTCCATGTGAGAAATAAATCGAATTTGGCTGTACAAAATACATGAGAAACAAATACAATTGCTATATTTCCAAGTTGTTAAGCATACTAGGTTTGGTTAACTGTCTGATCTTATAGTATGTTCTATTATGCAATGTGTTGCTTAGTTAACTGTTTGGTTCATTTGTTGTGTTGCTTAGTTAACTGTTTAGTTCAATTCTGCAATGCGATGTTTGTGGGTACAATTTTGTATTGTTATGCATGTGAGAAATAAATCGACTTTGGCTGTACTAAATACCTGAGAAACATATACAATTGCTATATTTCCTAGTTCTTAAGCATGCTTGGTTTGGATAAGTGGCTTTTCCATGTGGCTCGAATTAATCTATTGAATATGCAATGTGTTTATTCTTCATCAACATATTTTACAGATAGTATGACAACCCTCACTTAACCTGACCAATAACTACCTTATATGTGTTGCAGGGAAACAATAGGAGGCACTGAGGTTTACCATCGAGGTTCGCACATGCATGGTCCTTTGTCTAATAGCACTTTATTGTGCAATTGCTGGAACCATTCTGGTATTTAGGTTTTTAACAATTTGGTCTTGCACATGTAGGTCCTGCTGTCAGAGGTTTTGACCCACTGTTCGACCCATTTTGCATATGGGGAAATGAGATGTCCATGAATATCAGTCAAGTCAAGAAACTCAGAAAGATTGTTAGGATAAAGAAACTAGTGACAAAAAACAACAAGATCTTTGTCTGCATAATGAAGAAGACATCAGTGAACTACAGGATGGTACTAACTCTTATACCTTGTGTTTTGCGTGAGTTGTGGTGTGGGAGGGAGGGATAGCTCCTTTTCATGTTGCAGCGCTAGCTATCTAGTTGCAGTGTGTTACTGGGTGCTTGTAAAAAGACTTTGTGATTTCAGTTAAATGAAATCGGAGAGAGAGCTCTCTTTTTCAAAAAAAAACTCGTATACCTTGTTTTTTTATTCCTTTGCGCCATTTCAAACTATAGAGAAGATATTTATGCATATCTTTGTTTTTAGGCCTTTCCAAAGCAGTTCACAGATGATTACCTCTCAAACCACATGTATGGTCAAGAGGCGAGGAAGGTGTTCATACAACACCCACGGTACAATATTGAAGTCTTCCTCAAGAGTACGAAGGATCGACGGACAATCATCCACAGGCAATGGCCTAAAGTTGCAAGGACCTTCAACATCATTGAAGGCCCAATATTCGCCTTCCGCTTCAGCAGTTTTCCAGAGGAGATTCATCTGTCTATCTACCATCTATGATGCTAATTTCCAAAGGTTTTAGATGTTCCATGTGAAACGTGGTTCTGTTGTGTAATGGGGTAGCTATCTATATGCCTATATGGTGTAAGTGAGTGCTGAAGCTATATGATGTTGTACTCTGATGTATTTCAATTATGAAATCCTGGTTCCGTAATACGAAAATGAAATATATTGTGTGCTTAATATTAAATGTCAATTTGATTACTAAATGGATTAATAATAGGCCAATTAGCCTGCTTATTGGGTTTTTCTAGTGCAAACAGTTATTGAGAAAACACCGTGGGCGATGATCTCAGACAACCCACACAGTTTCTAGGAGGTAAACGTGTTGGATCAATGAACAATCACACACGACTTCCTCTGGACAACTGTTTGTGTTAGGCCACCTTGCACAAACGTTTTCCACATAAAAAGTGTGTGTGATGGACAACCTATGCCACACAGTTTCTTCTAGGCACCGTGCGTGATGCATTCAATAACACAAACGATAAAATTATTACTATCGTCTGCAATGGCAACGCTATCACAGACGATGTGATGCGGAAAATTGTGTGTGATGTACGCACGAACAGAAACGTTTGTCTGGGATTCACTGTGTGTGATGTATATACGAACGGAAACGTTTGTCTATGATTCACTGTGTGGGATGTATATACGAACGGAAACGTTTTTCTTGGATTCACTATGTGGGATGTACATACGAACGAAAATGATTGGGCCAGTATAATTGTCTGCGATGGCTCACCCGATCGCACACGAGCTCTTTTTGCCCCGCATGTGTGACCAGAGGCCCTATCGCCGACGGTTTCTGGGTCGTGTGGGAAGGACCCCCCATATCGCACACACAGGCAAGGCGATGGTTTAAAATGCTGTCGTGGAAAGGGGGTAAAAACCGTTTGTATAGCAGCTCGTTGTACTAGTGCATGATCAATCTCATCCATCTCCATCTACCTCCAGTATGCCTGCGATGGAATTACTGACTCCCAGTGGCGAGCATCATGAGGTTGTCGATGAAGAGGGGTTGTTGCTGATGACGACAAGGAAATGCCCCCCGGAGCCCCGAACGGACTCCAGATCAGGCCTCCCGATGAAGAACAGGAGGTGGCGGCGGATCCGTATCGTGAAACGCGATGAAACTTCTCCTATTTTTTTCTTGGGAAGAGGGTACTTATGGAGTTGGAATTAGGTCAGACAAAGGTCGGTGGGCCCCACAAGGCAGCAGGGTGTGCCCTGGGGGCTAGGCGTGCCACCTGCCTTGTGGGCAACTAGTGGCCCCCTCTGGAAGGTGTTTGCTCCAGTATTTTTTATATATTCAATAAAAAAATCTCCGCCAAGTTTCGTCCAATTCCGGGAACTTTTATTTCTGCTCAAAAAACAACACCAAGGTAGTTCTGCTAAAAACAGCGGTAGTCCGGGTTAGTTTCATTCAAATCATGCAAATTAGAGTCCAAAACAAGAGAAAAAGTGTTTGGAAAAGTAGAAACATTAGAGACGTATCAGTCTCCGACAAAGGGACCCAGTTCACTTCGAAGTTTTGGGAATAGTTGCACGAATCTCTTGGAACCCGTTTGGAATTCAGCACAGCCTTTCACCCACAAACCGATGGTCATACCGAGAGGCTCAACCAAGTACTCGAGGACATGCTCAGAGCTTGTGCACTGGATTATGGCTCAAGTGGGGATGAGAACCTGCTGTGACAGCTCGAGACCGATACTCCAGATGCCTTCCATGTTTTTCGTGTTCGCCGCATTAATTATTTGTTTGTTCCATTCATCGTCGCATCATTCGCATTGCATCGGCACTCCGTTGTCGTCATTTTTTCAAAACTTGCATCCGTGTTTAAAATGTTTAAAATTGTTGTTTGCATTAACTTGCATAAATGGCTTGTTAAAATGGTTTATTTCCTAACTAAATAACCATAGCTCCAAATTAAATAAATTATATATGTAACTTGACTAGAAAAATGTGTAGATTAACATGGTGCATTTATTTTTGCTGTTTAACAACATTAAAATTATGTTTTAGGCAGAACAGTACCAAATTCGAAAATTACATATGGGGATTTTTCGGAATTGTTCTTGGTTGTTTCTGGCCTCATTTAAATTGCCTAGATAGGTAGTTTAATTATGCTTCACCTCTTGCCATGTTAACCAACTTGTCATGTGTATAAACGAGAGTGAACTAAATAATTCGAATGTGGAGTTGAGCTTCACTTAATGTGTAGTATTGCTTGTGCACTTTGCCATACCATGCATCTTTAAATGGACATGCATCATACTTGGTTGTGCATCATGCCATGTTTATGCTTGTTTGTTTACCATGTTGTTTGCTTCTTTCTGGTTGTGCTTCTTCTCGATAGTTCCGATTACGTTTCGGAGTGAGGATTCGTTCGACTACGCTTGTTCGACTACTTCATGGATTCGGTCTTCTTCCTAGCGAGATTTAAGGTAAGATGACCATTACCTTGGATATCTCTACTATCATTGCTTGCTAGTTGTCTCGTTGCTATCGCTATGTCGCGCTTCCTACCACATATATGTCAGCCTTCCATATGCCATGATACAGCCTCTAACCATCCTTACCCAGCAAACCGTTGTTTGGCTATGTTACCGCTTGCTCAGCCCCTCTTATAGCGTTGCTAGTTGCAGGTTGTTCCATGTTGGGACATGGATATCATGGGATATCACAATATCTATTATTTAATTAATGCATCTATATACTTGGTTGTGTGTGGAAGGCTCGGCCTTTTGCCTGGTGTTTTGTTCCACTCATGCCACCCTAGTTTCCGTAATACCGGTGTTATGTTCCTTGATGAGCGCTTGTAACACATGTGGGGCATATGGGAACCCCCCTGGTCATTCGTTTTAGGATAAGACTTCTCCAGCAAGGACCAACTTTGGTTTTACCATTTGCCTAATAACAACTAAAACTTGCATAGGGACCTGCTAGCCCCCGAGGATAATTAATCAACAACCCCGGGCCAGTGCTCCACATGAGTGTAGGTCCGAAACGGGCAGAATGCGGGACCACCATGGGGAAACTCGAGGCACTGGTTTTACTCGTAGGCTGACCCGTCCGGTCGTGGCCTAAGAACGAGATACGCGCGGCTCCTATCGGGGTGTCGGCACGCCGGGAGGTCTTGCTGGTTTAGTTTTACCTTTTACGAGTGGGATTCCTTATCGTAAGCATCGTGTTATCATGGTGTGAGGATGTTCCATCGGATGCGTGTGGTAATTTATAATGGACTACTTGGAGCACCCCTGCAGGGTTAAATCTTTCGGAGAGCCGTGCCCGCGGTTATGTGGCGACTTGCAAATTTATAACCTCCGGTTGTAGAGAACTTGACACTAAATCTAATTAAAATACACCAACCGCGTGTGTAACCGTGATCGTCTCTTTTCGAGGGAGTTCGGGAAGAGAACATGGTGGGGTTATGTTTGACTCGTAAGTAGGTGTTCAGGATCAGGATCACTTCTTGATCATTACCAGTTTGCGCCCGTTTATGCGTAGTTACTCTTCTTATTCTTATACTTGTAACTTAGCCACCATACAATGCTTAGTGCTTGCTGCAACCTCACCACTTATCCATTCCATACCCATTAAGCTTTGCTAGTTTTGATACCCATGGTAATGGGATTGCTGAGTCCTCGTGGCTCACAGATTACTACAACAGCGGGTGCAGGTACAGGTAAAGCGATGATTTGACGTGAGCGTGATGCGTGTTTGCTTTTGGAGTTCTTCTCTGCTTCTTCTTCTTCGTCGATCATAGGATGGGTTCCCGGTTGGCAACCTGGGATTAGCAGGGTGGATGTCATTCTTCTTTTTCGTTTGATTTCATCCGTAGTCGGATCCTGCTCTTCTGTATGATGATTGCCATGTATTGATGTATTGATGTATTCATGTTGTAGCTTGTGGCGAGTGTAAGCCTTTATCTGGTATTCTCATCTATTCAGTACATGGTATATAGTAATGATATCCACCTTGCGAAGCATCTTCGATATGCGCTTCTATCCTTGGTGGAACTTTCGAGTTCCTTGAGGATAGACCCGCATATTGGGCGTGACACCTGCCCTATGTGGAATTCTCCTACAACAACAGCTACTAGGCCAGCATTGAGATGGCACCCTTCGAGGCACTATATGGGAGAAAGTGCAGAACCCCATTGCTTTGGAATGGAGTGGGTGAGCAGAGTTTGTTTGGGCCTGATATCATTGAGGAAGCCGAGGAGAAAGTAAGGCAGATCAGAGACCGCCTTAAGATTGCACAGTCCAGGCAAAAGAGTTATGTCGACGCTAAGAGGAAGGAAGTGAGCTATGAGGTTGGAGACAGGGTGTACCTCGAAGTCTCACCACTCTGCGGAGTGAAGCGTTTTGGCATCAAGGGGAAGTTGGCACCCAGATTTGTCAAACCTTACAAAATACTCACCCGAAGCGGTGAGGTAGCGTACCGACTAGAGTTGCCGACGGAGTTGTCTGTAGTACACGATGTGTTCCATGTTTCCCAACTCAAGAAATGTCACCCGGACATGATGGACACTCCACTGAATGACACGGTACCCTTGACGAAAGTTCAACTAGGAGATGACCTCACTTCCGAGGAGAGACCCATCTGAATCCTAGAAACCGTTGAGAGAAACACCCAGACCAAGACCCACCCGAAGCTCATCACCGCCGTCGTCGTTACTCCGGTGAGCTCCGCCGTCCATTTGGCCTCTCACCTTGTCCATTCGCTTTCCCGAGCCCGTGCGCCCTTGCTAACCAACTCACGCATCCAGGATCGCCCGCGTTTGAGCACGTTGTCGACACCCGAGAGCTTCGCTGAAACCCGCAACTCCGGCGAGCCTCCCGACGCCGTCTCCGTCGTCCCCAGCCACGGCCAGAACCACCAACGACCTCCCCGAGCCACGCCGCGTCCAACCATGCCCCTCGCCGCACCAGAAACCTCTTGGAGCGCCATCCCGATGACCTCCAGAGCCGTGCGCCGCCGTCCCCGTGTTTTCCAACGAGTCTCTAGTGACCTAGCCGCCGCGGTAAACCTCTGATCTAATCTGAACCGTCCGATCTAGATCCAACGCGTAGGTTTAATCATGTTTTTATTTAAAACCTGAAATGGTATCAGCCAATCAGAGCGTGTGACGTAGCCAACCATATCTGAAACATTATCTAGAAGAAATTCGTTAATTAAAAAGAAAATGCAGTTTTGTAGAAAAGCCCCTGGAACATCAAACTATCATAACTAATTATCTAGAGGGCCAAAATGAATGATTCTTTTTGCAAATGAAACCTTAGGAGATGAACTTTCAGAATAATTTTAGAAAAGGTAAATTTGAAAATTTGAAATTTGAATTTCAAATAGAATGGTTTAAATACTAAATAGGGCATAACTTTTAATCTACAATAGCAAATTAGGTGATTCTTTTTGCATTTTGGAGCTAGTGAAATGTAGTTTAATTTAGTTTACTGTTGCTAAAAATATAAAAATCTATTAAATAGTTTCTGGACAGAAACTTAGCAACCATAGTTTCACATTTATTTGAATTTAATTAGTGAAATAAAATTTGTAAATAAACCAAGTTCAATTAGAATAAGGAAAACATTTGAAATCAACCTACTGAATTTGTCGAACCGTCAGCCACCTTCGATGCTTGCCACGCGTCCACGTCGGGCCATGCACCGCTCTAGCACTTTGCCTTATCCTCCCGCAGCAAACCATAGCCACACGTCTAACCCATGCATTTTCCCCTTCGTCTCCGTCTGCTCATGAACCCGCAGTGCTCAGATTTATCCTCCACTCTGGCAGCTCGTCCCCATCGTTGACGCAAAAACAGCTCGTGAGCCAGCATTCACCACCCTCTTCCAACAAGTCCCAAAGCATCCCTTCTCATCTCGCTCGCAGCTCACCCCGGCAGCCAAGCCCAAATCACGAGCACTTGTCGGCATGGCCGGCGCTACAATACAATGCTCACAACACAGTAGAGGCACTAAGGCTCCGATGCAACACTCGTCGGCGGCGGCCCTGACGCACCGGTGTGATGACTCTTTTGCAGCAGCCAAGTTGCGGCCAGCCTCAGCACCGGCTGGCCGTGGATCTTGCCGGGGCGCGACGCTCATGGTGCTGCAAAGCAGCGTCCAGTGCGACACGTTCGTGGTGCTACACCGGCATCCGACGCGACGTGCTCTGCTCATGATGCTGTTGTGAAGTGCGCCGAGGCTGCAATGGAGCGCCACGCGTGGTCGTTGAGTTTCACCGGGGCTGCAATGAAGCACTGTTGGAGCTGTATTGAAGCACGCCAAAGCTGCAATGAAGCGCGCACGGGTCGTTAAAGCTCGTCGGGGGTTGCAATGGAGCGCCGCTGTGATTGAAATGGAGCGCCGCCAGCCGCAGCCGATGCTTCGCCGCACGGTGCTGCCATGGAAGCTGCTGCGCTGAAGCTTTTTTACCGTGGTCGGCGTTGCCATTTTTTGAGCAGCACCTGGATGGCTCCAAAACTGTTTTGAGGAATTGCTCCTTGGTATGTGACTCCTCCAATGCTCCAATTAGTTTTTGTTCTAGTGCTTTATGTTTTGCAAATTTTTGCTGCTGTGGTGACCATGTATATGAGCTTGGATGTTGAATTTGTATGGTCCAAAGTAGTTTTGATGCATGATATAGCCTCTAGATACTTGTGGGAGTAGTTGCTATCAAATTTGTTGAGTTTTGTTCACTTTTATTTTGAGTCACTAAAATTTTCAGAAATTTTCAGAGGGAGAAAATGTTTAGGAAGATGTTCCATGGTGGTTCTTCTAGCAAGAGTGCTCCAAGGCCCGCAATACGTGAGCCGGACTTCGAACCTCCGTGGGAAGCTTCGGTCCAATCATGCGAGTGCCCGTCTAACTCCTTCATGATTCGAGCCGGCATCAAGGAAGAGTTTGATATGTATGTATGCAATGTCGAGCTCACGGACTTTTTGACGGATAAGTGCCCGCAGTACCATGACCTTACTGATTCCTTCGTACGGAAACTCAAGTATGTATCTCACCGCACTTCTCATGATGTCATCTTCAATTTATATGAAAAACCTTTTCGCATGTCCGTTGAGGAATTTAGTGATGCTTGTAGAATTCCATTTTGGGGGACATGCACTGAGCCTCGTAAAGTAGATTGCAATGAATTTCTCATGAATATTACTAGGGGTGAAATTAGAGGCATAACGCAAGCTGCTATGGGGAGCATTCACTTTCCTGCTATACATTATGTTGCCCTATTCATAGGTAGATGCATCAATGGTAAATAGGACCCTAGTCATTTATGCGCGCCTGATTTGAGCATTCTTAAGAGTGCAGTATTAAGAGATATAAATTCTAATGTGGGTGCCATCATTGCACGTCGCTTGCATAATAATGCCCTAGTTGGTGATCTTTTTGGTGGAATTTATGCCACTCACTTAGCTGCTCATCTTAATGTGCCCATACAAGAAAATGACACTTTATTGCCACCTAGCTACTTAGATTATGAGGCCATGGAACGTCATCAATTCCTTGAAAGGAGCAACCCACCGTTTCGATACAGGCTAATCTTTAATAGGCGTCGTGTTGTCCACATTACTTTGCCTGCTCCTGCCTTCTTTAACTTCCAGGAAAAACAGAGATACTTTATACTTGAGGAGGAGGTTGAGGAGTACGAGAGGGAGGTGGAGACCGCCCGACGTAATGAGGCAGCTCGTCAAGTTGTGGCAGCTGCACTCCAGTACAACCCGAACTACTACCACGGGTATTATCCAGGCCAGGAGTGGCTGTAGACCAACTTAGGCCAAAAGCCTAAGCTTGGGGGAGTACGTATTTCTCACCGACATTATATCCATGTACCACACATTCATTCCAGTTGTCGGTATTCATCCTCTTTCATTGTATATCCATGTTAGTTTTCTTTTCGCTTTCTTCTTGTGTGTTTGAAAAACTTCGAAAATCCAAAAATATTTCTCGCTTCTTTTCGGTTTTTCTTTCTCTTTAGTTAGTTAGTAATATTAAAGAAAACCCAAAAAGATTTATCATTTCTTATTTTGCTTGTTGGGAGTTCTCCCGTGTAAATAGTTTTGCTCATTTTTCGTTTTTCCTTCATTAGTTTTCTTTCTTCAGAAAACTTAAAAACTCCAAAAATATTTCAGTGTATTTCTCTAAATTTCTTTTCTTTTCATTGAGTCATCGTAAGGAGAAGACCACGATGAAAATGTTGAGTGGCTCTCATGTGCTTTATTGTTGATCTAACAAAGAGCCACTATTACCTTGTCTTCTCCTTTGAATAAATGTTTACAGATTCCAGCTTAGTCCACGGCACACTTGCACTATTATTATTATCACATCATTCGGTTGTACAAGTGAAAGGCAATAATGATGATATTTGATGAAGTGATTGCGGTGAGGAAAAGCTGGTATGGACTCTTCTTGTTTTTGTTTTTGTAAATATGTTTAGCTCAGTATTCATGATTCAGCATTGTTATGAGTAAACATGTTTGTGATGACAATTAGAGATTATAGTTTCTCATGCCATGCTTAAATAGCTAGGAGTGGATAATAATTTATCTTGAGTGTCAACATGCATTAAAATGGTTGTGATGTAGTATGATAGTATGGTATCCTCCTCTGAACAATTCAAGTGGCTTGACCTGGCACATGTTCGCACATGTAGTTGATTCAAAACCAACATAGCCTCCACGATATTTATGTTCATGGTGTTTATATCCTACTCATGCTCGTATTCAGTGTTAATTATTCTCAATGCATGACTATGACCGTTTTCGCTCTCTAGTTGGTCGCTTCTCAATCTATTTGCTAGCCTTCGCCTATACTAAGCGGGAATGCTGCTTGTGCATCCACAATCCTTAAACCAAAGTTGTTCCAGATGAGTCCACTATATCTACCTATATGCGGTATTACTCTGCCGTTCCAAGTAAATTTGCATGTACCACCTCTAATTCAAATAAGCATATGTTTTGTGTGCCCGTACCGCTCATGGAGTGACAGGGGGCGGTCAGTATCTTCCATGCTAAGCGGGTTATTCTCAGATGGGTGTTTATTCACTTGTCATTGCACGAGACAGGCTGGTAATTGGGATGCCCACTCCTGTAATCAAAATAAGAAAAAAAAATATAATAAAACAAACTCCCTCGGAAATTTGATCGTTTGGAGGGCACCCATGAATTCGGCTAGCCATCGCTTGTGTTGGTATGGTGGAGGGGGAGTAAACTTTACCTTTCTGTTTGGGAACCGCCTATAATGTGTTTAGCATGGAAGATATTGAAAATCCTCGGTCGTGACGTTGACAGGAAAAGCATACCTCTCAAAATTGTTTTCATCTCTTTTTTAAGCTTTGAGCTCTGGCACCGCTGCAAATCCATGCTTCCCTCTGCGAAGGGCCTATCTCTTTACTTTTATGTTATTTTACTTTTATTATTGAGTCATCACCTTCTCATTCAAGCACCAGTGGGAGAGCACTATTGTCATTTTTTATGCATTAAGTATAGTTAATGTTGGGTGTGACATGACTGGATCTCTTCTACCATGAATTACAATATCTAGTCGTTGCTTGAACTTCAGAGGTGCTCTGCAATTATGTTTTGCGGTCTCAGAAAGGGCTAGCGAGATACCATGTTATCATATTATATCATGATTGTTTTGACAAATTGTTGGCATTCGAGATATCTTATTACTGCTCACTAGTTGGTTATGTTATTGACATGAGTAAATGTGACACCTAAGTGTCATCATCCATATGGTTAGTTCATAATCTTTGCTGAAAACTTGGATGCAAGTTAAGTATATATACAGACAACAAAAACAAAAGAGTTTGTAAAAAAATTTCTTTATCACTTTCAGTTTGTCAACTGAATTGCTTGAGGACAAGCAATGAGTCAATCTTGGGGGAGTTGATACGTCCCAAACGTATCTACTTTTCCAAACACCTTTTCTCTTGTTTTGGACTCTAATTTGCATGATTTGACTGGAACTAACCCGGACTGATGCTGTTTTTAGTAGAATTGCCATGGTGTTATTTTTGTGTAGAAAAAAAAGTTCTCGGATTGACCTGAAAATTGACGGAGAATTATTTCAGAATGTATAAAAAATATTGGCGAAGAGATCTACTGGAGGGGGGCCACCCAGGAGCCACAAGCTCAGGGGGCGCGGCCACCCCCCAGGGCGTGCCCCCCAGGCTTGTGGGCCCCTAGAAACTCCGCTTGACCTAATTCCAACTCTATATATACCTATTCGCGGAGAAAAAAATCAAAGAGAAAGAATCATCGCGTTTTACGATACGTAGCCGCCACCACCTCCTGTTCTTCATCGGGAGGGCTGATCTGGAGTCCGTTCGGGGCTCCGGAGAGGGGGATTCGACGCCGTCGTCATCATCAACCATCCTCCATCACCAATTTCATGATGCTCACCACCGGGAGTGAGTAATTTCTTCGTAGGCTTGCTAGACGGTGATGGGTTGGATGAGACTTATCATGTAATCGAGTCAATTTGTTAGGGCTTGATCCCTAGTATCCACTATGTTCTGAGATTGATGTTGCTATGACTTTGCTATGCTTAATGCTTGTCACTAGGGCCTGAGTGCCATGATTTCAGATCTGAACCCTTTATGTTTTCATGAATATATTTGTGTTCTTGATCCTATCTTGCAAGTTGTATGCACCTATTACGTGTTATGATCTGCATACCCCAAGGTGACAATAATTGGGATTCTTTCCGGTGATTACCGTAGTTTGAGGAGTTCATGTATTCACTAAGTGCTAATGCTTTGTTTCGGTTCTCTATTAAAAGGAGGCCTTAATATCCCTTAGATTTCCTTATGGACCCCGCTGCCACGGGAGGGTAGGACAAAAGATGTCATGCAAGTTCTTACTATAAGCACGTATGACTATATACGGAATACATGCCTACATTACATTGATGAATTGGAGCTATTGTGTATCGCTCTAGGTTGTGACTGTTATATGATGAATGTCATCCAACACAATTATCCATTACTGATCCAATGCCTACGCTTTTCGCTTATTAATCTTTGCTAAGTTACTACTGTTGCTGCTACAATCACTATAAAACTGCTACTGTTACTGTTTTCATTACTATTGCTACTGTTACTACTGTGCTACTAAACACTTTGCTGCAGATATTTAGTTCTCTAATTGACAACTCAACTGCTAATACTCGCAAATATTCTTTGGCTCCCCTTGTGTCGAATCAATAAATTTGGGTGAAATACTACCCTCGAAGACTGTCGCGATCCCCTATACTTGTGGGTTATCACCAACACAACAAAAACGGTCAGCCAGATCTAGGTGTGTGCAATAGACGACATACAATTCACTCGGATGAATTGTTTCCGATGAGCCAAAACAACAGAAATGGTTCAACTTAACAAGATGTGTGTGATACGCGGCAAACAGGTCAGTAATCAGAAATGTGTGGGAAGACCGATAACAACACAGACGATTCCTGCTAATAAGCCGTGTGTGTTGTGGGCAAACGCTTGCTGGTATACAATTGTCAGCGATTGATGAAATCATCACCGACGGGTTCCCTAGTTTAGTTTGTCTGCGATGTAATTTGCTCTGTCTGTAGAAGAACAACATATATAACCAAATTAAACATCCAATTACATAGGTCACTATACAAAACATTCGCACGCACACCTCAATAAACAATTACATGCATTCTAAACTAGGAGAAACGATCATCTAATAATCTACTTCTTGTGACGCTGCCGCCACTACTCTGTGGCTCGATCCCTCGCCTAGGGCAGGACGAAAGGGACTTCCTCATGTCAATGATTCGCCTGTACATCTCGTAGCTTGTGTACGCGTCCTTGGCTGTGTACTTGACGTGTTCTTCATCCAGTCTCCGCACCCAGGCCTCATGCCAGGCATCCTTGTTCTTGTTACACTCATCCTTCATGTCTCTGTAGTAGGGGTCGATGATGGCCACAGCAAGGTCAACCAGAGAGTCCTTTCCCTTCTTTCTGCCCCAGACCCTGTACTGGCCTTGGATGTCGACAAGTTTCTGGCAGGCCAAGCCCGTAGTCTCGAGCACCTTTAGATCGTTGAAGGTGTCCACCATAGCGAACCTATAGTCGGGGCTGTTGATAAACCTGGCGAAACGCTCGCAAGGCCATGTGGTCAGGGAGTAGTGGTAGACGAGGACGTGATGGCGCACGCACAACTGGGCGACGGCAACCTTCTGATCATACCCGGCATGACCCCCGGTGAACTCGAGGTCGAAGCCGACAACTTGGTACTTGACCTCAGCAAGCAACTGCTCCATAGTGTGGATGGAGCTCTCCATCGAGACCGGCTCGTTGGTGTACACCACCGAGAGGTCCTTCCCCCTCACGTGGGTGTCCACTATGTGAGGCGTGGTGAACTGCCCCCTGTCGTCATCGTCAGCCGCTGGGAGCGCCATTGGAGCCGCTGGATATCCTCTTTGTATGTGTCGTCGTGGGTGTGCTTATTGTGTCGTGGGGCGCGAGAGATGAAGCTAAATGGCCACGGAAATAAATGAGGGCTGGGCGGCCGGGATTCTCGGCATGTCCGTTGGGCAGTTTTTGCCGCACGTAACTGCGTCGTGGCGTCGCGTCCGGCGCAACCGCATGCATATGGCACCCCAAACGTACGTGATCGTGCGCCGGCCCGAAACACTGGCAGCGCGTGTGGAGGGACGCGGCCAGAGCGCACCTTGGCCGCCTCAACCGCGAGCAACCACACGCATAGAACAGTTGAACATGCAGGGAATGGCCGTCTACAAGCCGGCCGGCAGTTGTGAGCCGGCGGCGTGATGTGAAACTACGTCGCGTTCCACATCACACAATGGGCGAACAATCGTTCGCGACGCTGCATAGAGAGCGGCCATGTGCTAGGTAATTAAATCACAAACGTTTTTTTATTAACCGTATGTGTACGTGTCATTTCGTCCTCCTCTCGCACGTCTTGTCACCGCGCTGCCACAGAAGGCTTCGAGCGCAAACTTGAGCACCGCACGGGCGTTCTTTTGGCCAAACGTTATCTCGAAGAAGCACCAATGAATCGTCGGTGAGCCCGTTCCCGCGCAACAGTGCAGGTTCCCGCGCACAACCGTGCAAGCTTCCCGCCCGACTCGGCGAAATCCCCCAAAACCCCGGTGCTTACCGGCCTGCTATATGAACAGTCGCGGCCGGCAAGTCGACATCGCATTTTCCCCTCCCTCCCCGTAGCTTATCTCGTCTGCTTCTCCCACCATCGCCAATGGCACCGGTCTGTCGTCATCGCTCAGCCACTCTGCCGTCATCTGAGGACACCTCCAGCTGGGAGGCTACACCGCGGCGGCGGCGCAGTCCCCGGCGGCGTGTACTACCCGTGGCGTCCCTGTTGGGTGTGTGCACAACACCCGCCACACGCTCCGCCGCTGTTGCCGCCGCCCCACCGTCGGCCGCTGTGGCTGCCACACCACCGTCGGCCGCCAGGGCCATCGCCCGCTCCGCCACCGCGGCCCGAAGTCGGGTGGTGGCCGTCGTGGCCGCTGCTACTTGTGAGCTGCGTTGGGATTTCCTCGAAGAGGAGAGGATGATGCAATACAGTAGAGATAAGTATTTCCCTCAGGTAAGAACCAAGGTTATCAATCCAGTAGGAGAACCACATCAAACCTCGTTAGCAGCACCTAGACACACAAAAGCAAATACTTGAACCCAACTCAAACAAGAGGGTTGTCAATCCCCTTGGCGGTTACTTCCAAGGATTAATTCTGATAGTGATAGATAGATAGTAAATTGCAAAAGAAAATAAAATAAATAAAATTGCAGCAAGGTATTTTTGGATTTTATATATGATGGATAAATGACCCGGGGGCCATAGTTTTCACTAGAGGCTTCTCTCTCGAACGCATAGCATACGGTCGGTAAACAAATTACTGTTGGGCAATTGATAGAAAAGCGCATAGCTATGACGATATTCAAGGCAACGATCATGTATATAGGCATCACGTCCGAGACAAGTAGACTGACTCCTTCCTGCATCTACTACTATTACTGCACCCATCGACCGCTATCCAGCATGCATCTAGAGCATTAAGTTAAAAACAGAGTAACACCTTAAGCAAGATGACATGATGTAGACAAAGTAAACTCAATTAATATGAATAACCCCCATCGTTTTATCCTTAATGGCAACAATACAAATACGTGTCTTGTCCCTTTCTGTCACTAGGATATAGAACACCGCAAGATTGAACCCATCACAAAGCACCACTCCCATTGCAAGATAAATCAATCTAGTTGGCCAAACCAAACGGATAGATCGGAGAGAAATACAATGCTATAATAATCATGCATAAAAGAATTCAGAAAAGTCTCAAATATTTTTCATGAATAATCTGATCATAAACCCACAATTCATCGGATCCCAACAAACACACCGCAAAAGAAGATTACATTGGATAGAACTCCAAGAACATCGAGGAGAACATGGTATCGAAGATCAAAGAGAGAGAAGAAGCCATCTAGCTACTAGCTATGGACCCATAGGTCTGTGGTAAACTACTCACACATCATCGGAGGGGCAGCAAGGTTGATGTAGAAGCCCTCCGTGATCGATTCCCCCTCCAGCAGAGTACCGGAAAAGGCCTCCAGATGGGATCGCGGAAGAACAAAGGCTTGCGGCGGCGTAAAAGTTATTTTGTGGGGCTCTTTGTTGGTTTCCCAATATTTGAGAATTTATAGAAGTGGAATTAGGTTAAAAGGAGCCACGAGGGGCCCACAAGGCATCAGGGCGCGCCCCCCCTCTGGGGTCGCGCCCTGTTGCCTTGTGGCCTCCTCGTGGGGTTTCTGGCTTCCTCCCGAAGCTTCCAGGTTCTCTTTTGTCCAGAAAAATATCTTCAAAAAGTTTCGTGGCATTTGGACTTCGTTTGGTACTGATTTCCTGAAAAACCAAAAACAAGCAGAAAACAGCAACTGGCACTGGGCACTAGGTTAGTAGGTTAGTCCCAAAAAATGATATATAATTGCATAATAAACATCCAAGATTGATACTATAATAGCATGGAACAATCAAAAATTATAGATACGTTGGAGATGTATCAGCATCCCCAAGCTTAATTCCTGCTCGTCCTCGAGTAGGTAAATGATAAAAACAGAATTTTTGATGTGGAATGCTACCTAACATGTTCATCATGTAATTCTCTTTTACGTATGAATATTAAGATCCGAATGATTCAAAGCAATAGTCTATAATTTGATATAAAGACATCAATACTCAGGCATACTGACAAACAATCATGTCTTTCAAAATAAAAATGCTGAAGAAAGTTATCCCTACAAAATCATATAATCCTGTCATGCTCCATCTTCTTAACATAAAGTATTTATCATGCACTACCCCGATGACAAGCTGAGCAATTGGTTCATACTTTTTAACGCGCTTCAGCTTTTTCAACCCCCACGCAATACATGAGCGCAAGCCATAGATATAGCACTATGGGTGGAATAGAATATAATGTTAGAGATTAATAAGGGGAAGTCAAAAAGAAGAAGATAGTCTCACATCGACGCGGCTAATCAACAGGCTATGGAGATGCCCATCAATTGATGTCAATGCGAGGAGTTGGGATTGCCATGCAACGGATGCACTAAGAGCTATAAGTGTATGAAAGCTCAAAATAAAACTAAGTGGGTGTGCATCCAACTTGCTTGCTCATGAAGACCTCGGGCATTTTGAGGAAGCCCATCATCGAAATATACAAGCCAAGTTCTATAATGAAAATTTCCTACTAGTATATGAAAGTGACAATATAGGAGACTCTCTATATGAAAAACATGGTGCTACTTTGAAGCACAAGTATGGAAAAGGATAGTAACACTGCCCCTTCTCTCTTATTCTCTCATTTTTTTTGTGGGCTCCTTTTGGACTCTTTTTTATTTGTTTATTTCCTCACTGGGACGATGCTCTAATAATGATGATCATCATACTTCTATTTACTTACAACTCAAAATTACAACTCAATACTAGAACAAATATGACTCTATATTAATGCCTCTGGCAGTGTACCAGGATGTGCAATGATGCTAGTGCAACATGTATGAAAATGATGAATGGTGGCTGAGCCACAAATACTATGTCAGCTATATGATCATGCAAAGCAATATGACAATGATGATATCAGTCATAATAAACGGAACGATGGAAGTTGCATGGCAATATATCTCGGAATGGCTATGGAAATGAGATAATAGGTACGTATGGTGGCTGTTTTGAGGAAGATATAAGGAGGCTTTGATGACCCACAAGTATAGGGGATCAATCGTAGTCCTTTCGATAAGTAAGAGTGTCGAACCCAACGAGGAGCAGAAGGAAATGACAAGCGGTTTTCAACAAGGTATTCTCTGTAAGTACTGAAAGTAGCGGTAATAGATAGTTTTGATAGCAAGATAATTCGTAACAAGTAACAAGTAGTAATGGTAACAAAAGTGTAGCAAGGTGGCCCAATCCTTTTTGTAGCAAAGGACAAGCCGAAACGAACTCGTATAATAAGCAAAGCGTTCTCGAGGACACATGGGAATTTCATGTAGTCACTTTCATCATGTTTGTTTGATTCGCGTTCGCTACTTTGATAATTTGATATGTGGGTGGACCGGTGCTTGGGTTCTGTTCTTACTTGAACAAGCCTCCCACTTATGATTACCCCCTCTCGCAAGCATCCGCAACTATGAAAGAAGAATTAAGATAACTCTAACCATAGCATGAAATATGGATCCAAATCAGCCCCTTACGGAATAGCGCATAAACTAGGGTTTAAGCTTCTGTCACTCTAGCAACCCATCATATAATTACTACTCCACAATGCCTTCCCTTAGGCCCAAAGATGGTGAAGTGTCATGTAGTGGACGTTCACACGACACCACTAAAGGAAGCAACAACATACATATCATCAAAATATCGAACGAATACCAAATTCACATGATTACTTATGACAAGACTTCTCCCATGTCCTCAAGAACAAAAGTAACTACTCACAAATCATATTCATGTTCAAGATCAGAGGGGTATTGAATAGCATTAAGGATCTGAACATATAATCTTCCACCAAATAAACCAACTAGCATCAACTACAAGATGTAATCAACACTACTAGCAACCCACAGGTACCAATCTGAGGTTTTGAGACAAAGATTGAATACAAGAGATGAACTAGGGTTTGAGATGAGATGGTGCTAGTGAATATGTTGATGAAGATTGGCCCTCCCACGATGAGAGGATCGTTGGTGATGCCGATGGCTTCGATTTCCCCCTCCCGGAGGGAAGTATCCCCGGCGAAATCGCTCCGCCGGAGAGCAAAATAGCTCCTGCCCAGGTTCCGCCTCGAGACGGCGGCGCTTCGTCCCAAAAGTCTTCTCTTTATTTTTTTTCTAGGGCAAATGGCTTCATATAGCAGAAGGAGGGGGCCAGAGGCCAGCTGTGGGCCCCACAAGGCATCAGGGCGCGCCCAGGGGGCGCGCCCTGTTGCCTTGTGGGCAACTGGTGGGTCCCCTCTGGTATTTCTTTTCTCCAGTATTTTTTATATATTCAATAAAAAAATCTCCGTGAAGTTTCAGGTCAATTGGAGCTCTGTAGAATAGGTATCTCTGATGTGGCTATTTCTGGTCCAGAATTCCAGCTGCCGGCATTCTCCCTCTTCATTTAAATCTTGCAAAATAAGAGAGAAAATTGTACCATAAAGTGAGATAATGATTAAAAACAAAATAATTATTCGTAGGAAATCATGGTGCAAATTGGACGTATCAACTCCCCCAAGCTTAGACCTTGCTTGTCCTCAAGCGAAAAGTCGAAATCGATAATCATGACCACATGTTTAGAGAGAGAGACGTTGATAAAAATAAAATACGGACATGGAGCATCATGATCTTTATTATAACAGAAATATATCATCATAAAACTTCTCATGAAAAATTGAGAATTCATCCACAAGTTAAAGTATGAACCATAAACCAAATTGAAAACTAACAAACTATGATCTCAGTCACCGAAGCAATTGCAATTCATCCTATTATCAGAAAGAGTCTATGTAAGAGCTTTGTTTAGAAAGTTCACATACTCAACTATCATTTAGTCTTCTATGATTGCTGACACTCACGTCATACTTATGGAGCAAAAGTTTCAGTCGAACACATAGAAAGATAGGGGCTTATAATTTCGCCTCCCAATGTATTTACCTCAAGGGTAATGTCAACAATAATAACTCATGATCACCTACATCAACTGGATATATATGCATGGATCAATCCCCACCATATGATGTTTGCCAAAAGAGAAAATAAAAATGGAATAGAGGAGAATACTATTGACTCTTGCATGAAAGTAAATACATAAAGTAAAAGATAGGCCCTTCACAGTGGGAAGCAGAGGTTGTCATGCGCTTTTTGTTTCTGGATGAGCAAGCTCTTAATGTAAAGGAACGTCACTTTATATTGCCCCTTGTGATAGCGACCTTTATTATGCAGTCTATCGCTTTTCTCCGCCATCACAAGATCATACAAAGCTTATTTTCCCTTACAATAAAAGTTCATACATATTTAGGAGCATTTTTTATTGCTTTTTCACCGATGACAACTTACTTGAAGGATCTTATTCAATCCATAGGTAGATATGGTGGACTCTCATGGCATGAAACAGGGTTTAAGGGTTTTTGGATGCACAAGTAGTATCTCTACTTGGTGCGGAATTTTGGCTAGCAAAGGATAGGGGGCAAACACCACATGTTAGAGGATCCAAAACAATATAACTTCTATGTGAATATAAGCAAACATAACCCAGTACGTTGTCTTCCTTGTCCAACGTCAACTAATTGACTTAGAATATTTGATGGGCGCTCACAATCATGAAAGATGTCCAAGATAGTGTATTTATATGTGAGACCTCTCTTCCTTTATTACTTTTTCATGAATTGCTACAATGACCAATGCTATGTTTGTCAACTTCCAACAAGTTTTATCAATTATACTTCTTTTATGTGAAGTCATCACTCCCCATGGGATTAGCATATGATCTTATTTTTATTCTTTCTTTATTTCTAAGATTGGATCATCAAAAGCAAAACACTCAACTCAAACTACTCTTTATTATATAACTTTCACACACGATTACATAGATAGATAGATCACAAAGCAAACACTCGAAACTAAATCATACTAAAATTTTATTCCTCTAAATCACGAAATAACTAAGGATCGAACTAAGATAGATAATGATGATGAAAAAGTGATGGTGATACGATACCGGGGCGCCACCCCCAAGCCTGTCACCACTACTGGAATCAGAGGATTTGCCATCACCCACTTCTTTGCCGTCTGCTAGCAGACGGCAAAGGAGGTCTTTGCCGTCCGCTTTCAAAAAACAGACGGCAAAGAACTGGCTGATGGCAAAGATCATATTTGCCATCAGCCACTTCTTTGCCATCTGCTAGCAGACGGCAAAGAAGTGGGTGGGGTCCAGTGTAGGCCAGCGCTGTAACGGCCCCCCCCACACACACACCTCTTTGCCGTCTGCTAGCAGACGGCAAAACGAAATACCCTAACGGTTAGGTAACGGCCGGCCCGCCCCACCTCCCACTCCCCTCTCTCTCTTCTCTCTCTCCCCCTCTCTCTCTCTCTCCCACTGACCCCCACCGCACCCGGCCACCGCCCCCGACCACCACCGCCCCCGCCGCCCCTGACCCCCGCCGCCCGCCGGGCCAGCCGCCCCACCGCCCCAGCCAGCCGGCCCGTCGCCCCCGCCCGTCACTGCGGCCGCCCCCGCCCGTCGCTGCGGCCGCCCCCGCCCGTCGCTGCGGCCGCCCCGGCGCCCCACCGCCCCGAGGCACCGCCGCCCCGGCCCGCCCCGGCCTGCCGCCACGCCGCCCCAGCGCCCCGCCGCCCTCGCCGTCTAGTGAGGTTTTCTTTTTATTTCTCTGTTTTTTTTTATTTCTTTGTTTTTTTTATTTCTCTGTTTTTAGTTAGTACTGTTAGGTTAGTGCTAGGGATGTTACAAAGGAACTAGGAAAAGAACTAGGTTAGTGCTAGGGATGTTACAAGATTTTAGGTTAGTCATATTTTAGGTTACTCAATATTAGAAGAAGAAGAAGAAAAAGAAGAGGAGGAGGAGGAGAAGAAAAAATAAGAAGAAGAAGAAGAAGAAGAAGAAGAAGAAGAAGAAGAAGAAGAAGAAGAAGAAGAAGAAGAAGAAGAAGAAGAAGAAGAAGAAGAAGAAGAAAAGAGGAGAGGAGGAGAAGAAGAAGAGGAAAAAGGAAAGGAAGAAGAAGAAGAGGAGGAGGAGGAGAAGAAAAAAGAAGAAGAAGAAGAAGAAGAAGAAAAATAAAAATAAAAAAGAGGAGAGGAGGAGAAGAAGAAGAGGAAAAAGGAAAGGAAGAAGAAGAAGAGCAAGAACAGAAAAAAAAACTAGATAATTACAATGTTATAGATAATGTTATTGCTTTGCTCTTCTGTAGACAATGTTATAGATAATTACAATGTCTTAAAATACTTAGTGACAATGTGTTCCTGCAAAAAAAAACTAGATGACATTGTGGCAGATGACATTGTAGAGAAGAGCAAGCAATAACATTGTCACTAGACTAAAATGTCATCTAGTTTTGTTTACAGAGGCAGTAGCTTATATAATTAATGTTAGAAATGTATTTTGTAAGCTAATGTGGATAAGAGATCAATGTAATTATCTATAGTTCTCAATATTCTACAAAACCTACTGTGTTGGTTGGTGAGCTCCTCCTACTCTGGTGCTGCTGGTGCTTGAGGCTACTGCTTGTTGTTATTGCATATATACTGTTATTGCTTTGCTGTTGTTGCTAGTTCACTGAATAGTTGGTGGTAGTGCTTGACTGTTGTTGCATGTTTGCTGTTGGTGCTATAGTACTGCTGCTTGCTGCTGGTGCTATAGCTAGTGCTTACTTTAATTGCTTGCTGCTGTTGCTGTTGTGGTGTTGCTGCTTGCTGATGCTCCTGATTTGTTGTTGCTGCATGCTATGGTAAAATATTGTCTTGTAGAGTAGGGTTTAGGGCCCACAAGTATGCATCGGTATTAATTTGGTATGTAGTGTGTTGACTTTCATTCTGATGGTGCTTCCTTTTGAAAGAGATGAGAGTGAGAGATGAGATGCTCTTGAAGGAAGGATACCGGCTGTTCGTAGGTGGTCGGTCTTTCTCTTCCTCCCCCTCTGAGACCTTGGTAAAGCAGGGGGAGGACGAAAAGACCGACCGTCACCGACGGTCGAAATAACATTGAGAGATGAGAGATGTTATAAGAGGAAAGACACCGGCTGTTGTCATAGGTGGTCGTTGCTCCTCATCTCTTGCTGTGAGACCTTGGTAACGCAGCAAGGGATGGGAGTAACGACCGTCACCGACGGTCGAAATTAACAGGCAAGGAGTTCCCCACCATACATATATACCACCACTTGAGAGGTGAGAGTTGTTGAAGGGAGCATCGACGGAATGAAAGTCAACCCGACACCCCGACACCCCGACCCGACACCCCATCATATATTTGTGAATTATGAGTTAGGTCATATATTTTCTGATTTTGTTATGAAAAACATCATATATATTTGTGTTGATCGGGTGGATTTAAATGTGCAGTTGTTTCGTCGCTGCGAGGGTCTGGTGTTCGACGACCTCCCCGTGCGTTCGACGAGCTCCGCCCCTACGTTCGTGGGTGAGCACAAATGACATCTCCTCCTCCCCCTTCATTTGCTCTGTTCCAGTCTTCGTGCCGATGAAACTTGCTAGCTATAGGTGTCTTCAATCATCAGTATGCGTGACCACTATGCGTCTCCCGTTCGAAAGGGTTACATCTACAAATATGCATGCATTTGCATATTTATAACCGTGATTCTTTCGAATTGTCCAACGTTATCCATGGACAGCCCGAGTATGTGTAGATTGGGTTCGTTTTCCCATATGCTCTGCTCCGGATCCGAAGCAGAATTTCGTCAGTGCCTCCCTGTTGTTCTCCGGGTACACATCCTCTCTGCTTATTGCCGAGACGTGTATCAGGAGAACAGCGGGGAGGTGCTGCCGAAATTTTGCGTCGGATCCAGAGCAGAGCATGGGAAAACGAACCCAATCTACACATACTCGGGTGGGATTAGGACCTATCTTTACCTATTAGCGTCTAGGTTGCATGGACGTAATAAAACTGACAAACTCCATTAACTGATGAATATGGTTTGCTGAATTATGTATATATTTCTTGTGTGTCCAGTAGCTAGGCAAGATGAGTGATCGTGCGTGGATGTACACCGGTCACACTAGTCAGAAAGACAGGACCGATGAATGGTTAACAAAAACCAAGGGGTTTGTGAGAGCCGCATTTGCAAATGGCCAGAGAAAAACCTGGTGCCCCTGTGTCCGGTGCGACAACTATAATAAGAGGACAGAGCTTGAAATGAGTAAACACCTGCAGAAGTGGGGTTTTACGCCTGCTTATACGGTCTGGACATTTCATGGTGAGTCTGCCCAACGTGCCAGAGCTGAGGTGGGCCGTCGTCGCATCGACGAGCATGGTACCGGGATCGAAGACATGGTGGAAGACTTTGATGATGCTCGGGATTCGGACAATGAGATGGAGGAATCTGCAAAGGCCTTCAATGATATGTTGGAGTCTTCAAAACGTCCTCTCCACGAGCACACTGAGCTTTGTCAGCTGGATGCCATCGCACAAGTAATGGCTCTGAAGGCTCAATTCAACTTGGGCAGAGAATGCTACGACGCGATGATGACACTATTTGGACGCTTTCTACCCAAAGGCCATGTAATGCCTGCAAACCTGTACCAGTCGGACAAAATCCTCCGTGTACTTAAGATGCCCTATGAGAAGATAGATGCCTGTGAGAATGGATGTGCCTTATTTAGGCTTGAGTATGCGGACTTGAACTATTGTCCCATTTGCAAGTCTTCCAGGTATGTTGTGGTAGACAACGGTATGGGTGAGAAGAGTCAGACTAAAATCCCAGTTAATGTTCTTCGGTATATGCCAATCATACCAAGACTTCAACGTCTTTTCTTGGTCGAAGAGACGGCAGACAGATGACATGGCACAAATTGGGCAAAAGAACCGAACTAGATGCAGATGGGAATCAGATGTTGGTACACACATCGGACGCTTTTGCGTGGAAGCACTTCGATGCAATACATCATGATAAAGCGGCAGATCCAAGGCATCCTCAAGTCGCCATCAACACGGATGGGTTCAATGTGTTTGGTATGATGGCAGCCCAATACAGTTGTTGGCCTGTATTTGTCATTCCACTCAATCTCCCCCCGGACAGATTATGCAAAGAAAGAACATTTTCCTGACGTTGATAATTCCAGGGCCCAACTATCCGGGGAAGAGTATGAATGTGTACATGCAGCCGCTTAAGGATGAATTGCAAGAAGCTTGGGATAATGGGATCAAGACATACGACGCCGCTACAAAAAAAACTTCCTAATGCATGTGTGGTACATGTACTCGATGCATGACTTGCCGGCGTATGCGCTATTCGTTGGCTGGTGTGTGCATGGAAGGTTCCCGTGCCCCACATGCAAGGCAGCTCTTGAGTTTCGTTGGCTGGATGCGGGTCGCAAGTATTCTTGCTTCGACTTGCATAGACAGTTCCTGGATCCTCACCATAAGTTCAGAAAAGACAAGAAGAAATTCATCAAAGGTAGAGTTGTCAAAAACTCTGCACCACCTGCGTTGACAGGCCAACAGACCCTGGATCAGTTAAACGCTCTCGAGCCGGATCCAGAGCGTCCAGGTTATTTCAAGGGGTATAATTCGGAACACGCCTGGACTAACAAGACATGCTTGTGGGATCTGCCTTACTTCACAGACCTCCTTTGCCCACACAACATCGACGTGATGCACACTGAAAAGAATGTCGCCGAGGCCCTCTTTGGTACATTGTTCGGCATAGAGGGGAAGTCAAAGGATAATCCTAAGGCTAGAGTCGATCAGGAGGCTCTATGTGATAGACCGTTACAAAACATGCGACAACCGAAAGGAAAGTAGAACTGGACGAAGTCAAAGGCATGGTTCAATCTTGGAAGGCCAGATATGAGGGAAATTATCCTGTGGGTGAAAAAGGAGTTGATGTTCCCCGATGGGTATGCAGCGAATCTAAAGAGGGGAGTGAGTCTTGAAAAATTGAAAATATTTGGTCTCAAGAGTCATGATTGGCACATATGGCTTGAGCGGGTAATGCCGGTGATGTTGCGTTTCTTTATCCCTGAGGATGAATGGCTAGTACTGGCAGAGCTGAGCTATTTCTTCCGTGTTCTTTGTGCGAAAGAACTATCGCCTGGCTTGCTAGATGAAATGGAAGAGTTGGCACCGGAGTTGATCTGCAAGTTAGAGAAGATCTTCCCACCGGGCTTCTTTAATCCAATGCAGCATTTGATTTTGCATCTCCTGACCGAGGCACGATTGGGGGGGGCGTGTAGAATCGTTGGTGCTACGCAACTGAGAGGATGCAGAAGACGCTTCGAGGCCGAGGCATCGATGGCCGAGGCATTCATTACTGAGGAGGCAGCAAACTTCGTGACAGCACACTACGAAGCCAAAAATCGTCATTTGCATAATCCGAAGCCTCGGTACAATGTTGGCAACCCTAAAAAGGGTGGATCCAACCTCAGCCTATTCAAAGGGAAGCTCGCACCAGCCGGTGCTTCGAAACCAATACCGTTGGATGTCGAAGAATGGCGGACCATTTCATTGTATATCTTCAACAACCTAACAGAAGTGCGGCCGTACATCGAGTAAGTTCTCGGTACATTGTTTCGCAACTTCTAATTCCTTTGAACTGCTCTTATTCCCGGATATTTGATACAGTCGATACGTCGCCAAATTCTCGTATGGAGCGGTGATCCAAAAGGATTCCGTCGAAGAGTATGAGCTTCTGGCAAAGCATGGAGGCGGCTATCCCGGTTTCATCTCTTGGTTCAAACAAACGGTAATTTCCATTAGACCATTTCATTTCTTCGTCTAAATTGCGGCTAATGCAACAATCCTTTCGTATTAAACTTGTAGGGTAATTCAGAGTCTATGGACACCAAATTGAGACAAGTCGCTAATGGTTTTGACTATAAGGTCCGTTCATTTGACAAATACGACATCAACGGGTATCGCTTTCGTACCTATGGCAAAGAGCTATCTATGGCCGACCGAAAGTCTACAAATTGTTGTGTCTCAGCTATCAGCGAAGGAGATACCGAGTATTATGGAAGAGTTGAAGCAATTTATGAACTTCTATTCTATGGTGCAAACCCACCGAACGTCGTAGTCTTCAAATGTTTTTGGTTCCAGCCGAAGGAGACTAGAAGGACTCATGAACATATAGGGCTAGTCGAAATCAAACAAAGCATCCATTTGGATGTTCCCGATGTGGTTGAGGGGGCCACCATCTACCAGCGTGGTTGTACACGGCTCCCGACCGTGCCGGCGACCCACGAGCAGAGGTGGTTGATTTTCCCTGATGGGGAGAGGTAAGTGCATTTACTCTTTTTGTACCTTTTGCCTTCACGTTTCTTCAAATATCTAATGCGTTGGCCTTGTCATACTGCAGGGGTTGGGACCACGCTCCGGATGTCCGCAGGCCCAACACCGTCCTTGGTGTGCTTTGCCGGCAAAACTTCCCGGGGTTTGTCACGTTGCCCGGTGAGGGTCAGGTTCCACAGCTAGGATTGAGCTGGGAGCACTACTTGGCTGCCCCGGCCCCGCCGGAGGAGATGATCGATGGTGTCTTGTGCCACACGAGGGCAGAGATGGTGATCAGAAAGTTTTGGGTAATTTCTCCTTTACACAATTAAAAATCTTCAAATAGCTAGTTATTGTACTAATCAATGTTGTCTCGTTTGATTGCAGACCTTCTACAGGTGTGAGGAGGGATACGAGGAGGCCGCGGCACAGGTTATCGATGTCGCGTGCAAGCGCCTACTACAAAACTTACGGCACGAGGCTCGAGTGCAGGCTGTTCGAGACTACTACGCCTCGCGTGGTATTAAGAAGACCAAGCAGGCGTGCCGTGAAAAGTTTCTGAAGAAGGAGCAGTACATGACGGTAATTACCTATTCTTAAGGCCTTGTACTTAGTTTCCTTGATTTGATTCATAGGCGTAGCGCTCAAGTTTCTCTTTACTAACTTAGGTGCCCCCGAGATGGTGTGCGGATCAGATGGATTGTTGGGAGGTGTTGGTGGATGAGTGGTGCTCAGACCAATGGCTAGCCCTCCACGGCCAATGGAGCTCGCCATCGAGGTTAGTTATACGGACTCAGATTTCTTTCCTCTCCATTACATTGTGTGTGCGTCTGCTCGATGATTACAATGCTAACGAGGAGTGGTGTTGCAGGCTGCTATTCAGAAAGAGAGAGAGAAAACCCAGGCGCTTCTGCAGGAGAGGGACCAGCAGGCGGCGGAGAAGGAGCGGGAGTTGGAGGAGAGGACGGCTAGGATGTTGGAGGAGGAGAGGGCACGGAATGACATGGCGAACCGGGCCATGTACGAGCTCCTCGTGGTAAGTTTCTTCTGCATATTACCAAATCATGCACTTAATGTTCGTTTCATTACTAACTAATATGACTGACTCGTCAAAACCAAATGTGCAGTCTGTGTGAGAGAAGACCGGTCAGACCCCTCCGCCGATGCCAGTCATTGCTCCGGGGACCACAGTGAGTTTCATTTGAATGGTCATTAGTTACTAGTCTTAACATTTGAGTGTCATCATGCTAACGAGACATTGCAAATGATCTTTGGTGCAGCGTAACTCCAGACAAGCATCGCACGATCCTTCTCCAGGTGCTACCGGCACGAGCACCCCCAGTGCTTCAGCTCCGTGATGACGGTAAGTTTTCTCTAGTGTTTAGCTTAACAAATGCATAATGACCTAGACTTAGCTTTATTTCCTCCAATATGCTTACCATGATGACCTAGACTTAGCTTTATTTCCTCCAATATGCTTACCATAATGACCTAAACTTAGCTTATTTTCCTCCAAAATGACATAATAAGCTTACTTAGCTCCAAAATGATCCATTTTACCTAAGTTAGCTCTAAAATGACCTAAGTTAGCTCTAATATGCTAAGTTAGCTCTAATATGCTTAGTTACCTAGGTTTGCTCAATAATGACATATACTTAGCTTACTTATGTCAAAAATGGCATAATTAGCTTACTTAGGTCAAAAATGGCATAACAACTTTGGTAACCTCATAAATGTCATATACTTAGCTTATTTTCGTCCAAAATGACATAATAAGCTTACTTAGCTCCAAAATTATCCATTTTACCTAAGTTAGCTCCAAAATGACCTAAGTTAGCTCTAAGTTAGCTATAATATGCTTAGTTACCTAGGTTAGCTCAATAATGACCTATACTTAGCTTACTTATGTCAAAAATGGCATAATATGCTTAGTTAACTCAAAAATGGCATAATTACCTAGGTTAGCTCAATAATGACCTATACTTAGCTTATTTAGTTCATTTATGACATAAGTAGCTTACTTAGCTAATAAATGGCATGATAACCTTGCTAAGCTCATAAATGTCATATACTTAGCATACTTAGCTCATAAATGACATGATAACCTTGGTAAGCTCGCATTGATGGAGTGATTCTTTTTACTTTCTTATTCTTCTTCTTCTTCTTCTTCTAGTCTTCTTCTTCTTCTAGTCTTCTTCTTCTAACTTTCTTATTTCCCATTTTGTAGATTTCATTCACTTCACGGAAGCTTGCATTGATGGAGTGCTTCTTTTTTACTTTCTGTTTTGATTTTGTACCTTTGAACAATGTGGAACTTGCTATATGGATGAAATTATTGTAATATGTATGGATGGAACTATGTATGTGGAACTTGCTATGTATGTATGGATGAAACTTATGTGTTGGATATCTCATATGTTTGCTGTGAAACTTGCCCTGTGAAATATATATATATATCATATATTTGCTGTGAAAATGCTTGGATATAAGAAAAAACAGAATAAAAAGAGGCAATGCAGGCTCTTTGCCGTCTGCCACCGACGGCAAAGGGCTCTTTGCCGTCTGCCGCAGACGGCAAAGTGGCCACGTGGCAGCAACCTGTGCAATCTGGGAGCACTGGGGGCTGACCCATTTGGTCACTTTGCCGTCTGTGGCAGACGGCAAAGGATGGTGTGGTTTGCCGTCTGTGGCAGACGACAAAGAGGTGGCAGCGGCAAACGGCAAAGAGCGGGGAGGGTGACGGGTCTGATGACATCATGAAGTAGACGGCAAAGTGGTGGCAGCGGCAGACGGCAAAGAGCGGGGAGGGTGACGGGTCTGATGACGTCATGAAGCAGACGGCAAAGTGGAGGGCACATTTGCCGTCAGTCGGCAGACGGCAAAGCCTCCCGTTAGACACCTAACGTGGCTAACGTCTACCCTTTGCCGTCAACTTTCTTTACCGTCTGCTTTCCCAGGAAAGCTGACGGCAAATGTCTTTGCCATCCGCTGTTTGAAAACAGACGGCAAAGAAGCTCTTTACCGTAACTTACAGTGCCGACCATGTTTGCCGTCTGCGGCTGACGGCAAAGCCCTTTGCCGTCAGCTTTCTGGTCCTTTGCCGTCTGCCATGGCGGATGGCAAATCAGCTGATTCCTGTAGTGCACAAGCCAAGGGGAGTGCCCATACCCGTGTACTTAAGTCTCCTTCTTCGGTGATGGTGGTGGTGAGGTAGGCTTGTCCTTCCACATGAGGATACGAATTTCTTCTTTTAATTTGTCATTCTCTCTTTCGAGATCCCAAATTTGGCGATGTCGTTTATCTGAGTCTTCCTGCACACGACGAAAAGGAGTGAATTGAACATTAGGAACCTTCACCGTATCGGGTAAGCTGGACCTCTTGAATTCAATGTGCATATCTCCTGGTTGAGGCAGTGGGGGATCCTCATCCTCCTCGCTAGAGGAGTCTTGCTTTCTCCTCAAATCAGCCTCCTCCTCCTCATCAGTTGACCAAATATAAGGATCAATATCCCCGTAGGCTCTAGGGTTCGCGATGAGATGCGAAACATAACTTTCTCCGTCCGAATCCTGGGATGACATGGCGCTCGGCCTTGAAAATATGATGGAAAACAGCACAAAACAAGAACAGAGGGAAAACTTGTGATACAGTGGTCAAAACATATGGGAGTATATATAAATAATTTTTATCTTGCAAAACAAGCATACGGGAAGAAAACGGGGTCGGGAAGGCACACGTGGGGCCCACAAGGCATCACGGCGCGCCCTAGGGGGGTCGCTCCCTGTTGCCTTGTGGGCGACACGTGGGTCCCCTCGGCTGTTTCTTATTTTTGTAATTTTTCTAATATTCCAAAACTGACAGAAATATTTTTTATGGAATTTTTGGAGTCGGTTTACTTACCGTATCACATACCTACCCCTTTTCAGGGTTCTGGAGCGTTCCGGAAGGACTCTTTGATGTGCTCTTCCGGTGTAATTGTTTCAATAATATTAGTTTCAACATTAATGGGAGTACCTGAAATATAATGCTTAATTCTTTGCCCATTCACCACTCTCGGATTATTGCCTTCGGAGTTGTTTATTTTGATGGCTCCGAAGCGATAAACTTCTTCGATGACATACGATCCTTCCCATTTAGAGAAAAGTTTTCCTGCAAAGAATCTCAAAAGAAAATTGTATAATAAAACATGATCACCTACTTTGAATTCCCGTTTTTGAATTATTTTGTCATGCCATCTTTTAACTTTTTCTTTAAACAACTTAGCATTTTCATAGGCTTGGGTTATCCTTTCATCTAAAGAGCTAATATCAAATAACCTCTTCTCACCGGTAAGTTTAAAATCATAATTGAGTTATTTAATAGCTGAATAAGCTTTATGTTCTAACTCAAGAGGTAAATGACATGCTTTTCCATAAACCATTTTATACGGAGACATACCCATAGGATTTTTATATGCAGTTCTGTAAGCCCATAATGCATCATCAAGTTTCTTAGACCAATTCTTTCTGGATCTATTAACGGTCTTTTGCAAAATCAATTTTATTTCTCTATTAGCTAATTCAACTTGACCACTAGACTGAGGATGATAAGGAGATGCAATTCTATGGTAAACATCATATTTAGCAAGTAACTTATGGAAAGAGCCATGAATAAAATGTGAACCGCCATCAGTCATTAAATATCTAGGGACTCCAAACCTCGGGAAAATAACTTCTTTAAGCATTTTAATAAAAGTGTTATGATCAGCACTACTAGTTGGAATAGCTTCTACCCACTTAGTAATGTAATAAACAACAACTAAAATATGAGTATACCGATTGGATTTAGGAAAAGTTCCGATATGATCAAAACCCCAAACATCAAATGGTTCAATAACAAGTGAATAATTCATAGGCATTTCCTGATGTCTACCAACATTACCAATTCTTTGACATTCATCACAAGAAAGGACAAACTTACGTGCATCTTTAAAGAGAGTAGGCCAATAAAAACCAGATTGTGATACCTTGTGTGCAGTTCGGTCTCCCGCATGGTGTCCTCCATATGCCTCGGAGTAACACTTACGTAGGATTTGTTCCTGTTCATGCTCAGGTACACAACGTCTAATAATACCATCTACTCCTTCTTTATATAAATGTGGGTCATCCAAAAAGTAATGTCTTAAATCAAAGAAGAACTTTTTCTTTTGTTGGTATGTAAAGCTAGGTGGTATGTATTTAGCAACAATGTAATTAGCATAGTCTGCATACCAAGGAGTGTTACGAGAAGCATTTATGACAGCTAATTGTTCATCAGGAAAATCATCATTAATAGGAAGTGGGTCATCAAGAACATTTTCCATTCTAGACAAATTATCTGCTACGGGATTCTCAGCTCCCTTTCTATCAACGATATGCAAGTTAAATTCTTGTAGCAGAAGAACCCACCTAATCAGTCTAGGTTTAGTATCTTTCTTTTCCATAAGATATTTAATAGCAGCATGATCAGTGTTAATAGTAACTTTGGAATCAACAATGTAAGATCTAAATTTATCACATGCAAACACAACTGCTAAAAATTCTTTCTTAGTAGTAGCATAATTTCTTTGAGCACTGTCCAGAGTTTTACTAGCATAATGGATAACATTTAATTTCTTATCAACTCTTTGCCCTAGAACAGCACCAATAGCATAATCACTAGCATCACACATAATTTCAAAGGGTAGGTTCCAATCAGGTGGTTGAACAATAGGTGTAGAAATTAAGGCTTTCTTAAGTACTTCAAAGGCTTCTACGCAATCATCATCAAAAACGAATGGAACATCTTTTTGCAAGAGATTGGTAAGAGGTCTAGAAATTTTAGAGAAGTCTTTTATAAACCTTCTATAGAAACCAGCATGACCAAGGAAACTTCTTATACCTTTCATATCTTTAGGACATAGCATTTTCTCAATAGCATCAACTTTAGCTTTATCAACTTCAATACCTCTTTCAGAAATTTTATGCCCAAGGACTATACCTTCATTCACCATAAAGTGGCACTTCTCCCAATTCAAGACAAGATTAGTTTCTTCACATCTCTGTAAAACTCGATCAAGGTTGCTTAAGAAATCATCAAAAGAAGTTCCGTAAACGGAGAAATCATCCATGAAAACCTCAACAATCTTTTCACAAAAGTCAGAGAATATAGCAGTCATACATCTTTGAAAGGTAGCAGGTGCATTACATAAACCAAAAGGCATAAGACGATAAGCATAAGTTCCAAAAGGACAAGTAAAGGTGGTTTTCTCTTGATCTTCAGGTGACACAGGTATTTGAGAGAAACCAGAATAACCATCTAGGAAACAAAAGTGTGTATGCTTAGACAATCTTTCTAACATTTGATCAATAAAATGCAAGGGGTAATGATCTTTTCTAGTAGCTTTATTTAATTTCCTGAAATCAATTACCATCCTATAACCAGTTACAATTCTTTGTGGGATAAGTTCATTTTTATCATTAGGAACAACGGTAATACCTCCTTTCTTACGAACACAATGAACAGGACTTACCCATCTACTATCAGCTATGGGATAAATTATACCTGCTTTCAGAAGCTTTAATATTTCAGTTCTTACCACATCCTTCATTCTAGGATTCAGCCTTCTTTGATGATCAACAACAGGTTTAGCATCTGGCTCCATATGAATTTTATGCTGACATAAAGTGGGACTAATGCCCTTAAGATCATCGAGAGTATATCCAATAGTGGCACGGTGCTTCTTCAGAGTTTTAAGTAATCTTTTTTCTTCATGCTCTGAAAGGTTAGCACTAATAATAATAGGATATATCTTCTTTTCATCAAGATAAGCATATTTAAGAGTATCAGGTAATTGCTTTAATTCAAACACAGGGTCACCCTTGGGCGGAGGTGGATCTCCCAAGGTTTGAACAGGCAAATTATGTTTAAGGATAGGTGCTTGTTTAAAGAACAGCTCATCTATTTCATTTCTTTCATTCATATTCATATCATTCTCATGCTCAAGCAAATATTGTTCTAATGGATCAGTAGGAGGCACAGCAATAGAAGCAAGACCAATAATTTCATCCTTATTAGGTAATTCTTTATCATGAGGTTGTCTACGAAATTTAGAGAAATTAAACTCATGAGACATCTCACCAAAATTAACACTAACAATTTCTTTAGTGCAATCAATCTTAGCATTAACAGTATTCAAGAAGGGTCTACCAAATATAATGGGACAAAAATCATCTTGTGGTGATCCAAGAACAAGAAAATCAGTAGGGTATTTGATCTTACCACATAAGACTTCAACATCTCTAACAATCCCAAGTGGTGAAATAGTATCTCTATTTGCAAGCTTAATAGTAACATCAATATCTTCAATCTCAACAGGTGCAATATCATTCATAACTTCTTGATAGAGAGTAAACGGAATAGCACTCACACTAGCACCAATATCACATAAACCATGATAGCAATGATCTCCAATTTTACCAGAAATAACAGGCAAGCCAACTACAGGTTTGTTTTTATCTTTAGTGTCTGGCTTAGCAATTCTAGTTGCTTCATCACAGAAATATATGACATGTCCATCAATATTATCAACCAAAAGATCTTTAACCATTGCAACACTAGGTTCAACTTTAATTTGTTCAGAAGGTCTAGTTGCTCTAATATTACTCTTATTAACCATAGTTGAAGCTTTAGCATGTTCCTTAATCCTAACAGGGAAAGGAGGTTTCTCAATATAAGCAGTAGGCACAACTGAATCAACATGGTAAACAATTGTTTCTTCTTTAACACTAACAGGTTCTTCATTCAATTCAATAGGTGGATGATATTTAAACCATTTCTCCTTAGGGAGATCAACATGAGTAGCAAAAGATTCACAAAAGGTAGCTACTATCTCAAAGTCAAGTCCATATTTAGTACTAAACTTATGAAAAGCATCAGTTTCCATAAAAGATTTAACACAATCAAACTCAAGATTTATACCTGACTCATTACCTTTGTCGATTTCCCAATCTTCAGAGTTGCGTTTAATTCTTTCTAGAAGATCCCATCTAGATTCAATAGTTCTCTTCATAAAGGAACCAGCAGAAGAAGTATCGAGTATGGATTGATCATTATGAGAAAGCCGAGCATAAAAATTTTGAAGAATTATTTCTCTTGAGAGCTCATGATTGGGGCATGTGTGCAACATATACTTAAGCCTCTCCCAAGCTTGAGCGGTACTTTCTCCTTCACGAGGCCAAAAATTATATATATAATTCCGATCACGATGAATCAAATGCATAGGATAAAATTTCTGGTGGAATTCCAGCTTCAATCGGTTCCAGTCCCATGTTTCAGTATCATCACATAGCCTATACCATGTCAATGCCTTTCCCTCCAAAGATAAAGGGAATACTTTATTCTTAACTCCATCTCCGGGTAAACCTGTAAGCTTAAACAATCCACAAATTTCATCCACATAGATCAAGTGCATATCGGGATGTACCGTTCCATCTCCTGCATAAGGATTAGCTAGCAGTTTCTCTACCATACCCGAAGGAATTTCATAATAACTATTTTCAGTAGGTTCAATAGGTTGAGGAGCAACTCTTATTGCTTCCGGTCGAGGTGAAGATACCCCGAATAAGCCCCTCAAAGGATTAATTTCCATAGTGACAAGTGGCAATAAATTTCAGCACGTAATATAAATGTTTTCTTACCTAATTCCACTCACCAATGGCGCTTCACTCCCCGGCAACGGCGCCAGAAAAGAGTCTTGATGACCCACAAGTATAGGGGATCAATCGTAGTCCTTTAGATAAGTAAGAGTGTCGAACCCAACGAGGAGCAGAAGGAAATGACAAGCGTTTTTCAGCAAGGTATTCTCTGCAAGTACTGAAAGTAGCGGTAACAAATAGTTTTGATAGCAAGATAATTCGTAACAAGTACCAAGTAGTAACGGTAACAAAAGTGCAGCAAGGTGGCCCAATCCTTTTTGTAGCAAAGGACAAGCCGGAACGAACTCGTATAATAAGCAAAGCGTTCTCGAGGGCACATGGGAATTTCATCTAGTCACTTTCATCATGTTTGTTTGATTCGCGTTCTCTACTTTGATAATTTGATATGTGGGTGGACCGGTGCATGGGTGATGTTCTTACTTGAACAAGCCTCCCACTTATGATTACCCCCTCTCGCAAGCATCTGCAACTACGAAACAAGAATTAAGATAACTCTAACCATAGCATGAAACATATGGATCCAAATCAGCCCCTTACGGATAGCGCATAAACTAGGGTTTAAGCTTCTGTCACTCTAGCAACCCTTCATCTAATTACTACTCCACAATGCCTTCCCTTAGTCCCAAAGATGGTGAAGTGTCATGTAGTCGACGTTCACACGACACCACTAAAGGAAGCAACAACATACATATCATCAAAATATCGAACGAATACCAAATTCACATGATTACTTATGACAAGACTTCTCCCATGCCCTCAAGAATAAAAGTAACTACTCACAAATCATATTCATGTTCAAGATCAGAGGGTATTGAATAGCATTAAGGATCTGAACATATAATCTTCCACCAAATAAACCAACTAGCATCAACTACAAGATGTAATCAACACTACTAGCAACCCACAGGTACCAATCTAAGGTTTTGAGACAAAGAATGAATACAAGAGATGAACTAGGGTTTGAGATGAGATGGTGCTGGTGAAGATGTTGATGAAGATTGGCCCTCCCACGATGAGAGGATCGTTGGTGATGTCGATGGCTTCGATTTCCCCCTCCCGGAGGGAAGTATCCCCGGCGGAATCGCTCCGCCGGAGAGCAAAATAGCTCCTGCCCAGGTTCCGCCTCGAGACGGCGGCGCTTCGTCCCGTAAGTCTTCTCTTTATATTTTTTTCTAGGGCAAATAGCTTCATATAGCAGAAGGAAGGGGCCAGAGGCCAACTGTGGGCCCCACAAAGCATCAGGGCGCGCCCAGGGGGGCCGCCCTGTTGCCTTGTGGGCAACTGGTGGGTCCCCTCTGGTATTTCTTTTCTCCGGTATTTTTTATATATTCAATAAAAAATCTCCGTGAAGTTTCAGGTCAATTGGAGCTCTGTAGAATAGGTATCTCTGATGTGGCTATTTCAGGTCCAGAATTCCAGCTGCCGGCATTCTCCCTCTTCATGTAAATCTTGCAAAATAAGAGAGAAAAGGCATAAGAATTGTACCATAAAGTGAGATAATGATTAAAAACACAATAATTATTCGTAGGAAATCATGATGCAAATTGGATGTATCAGGCTTATGTGTGATAGAGCGTATCATATCACGGGGTTTGGATGCACCGGCGAAGTTTGCACCGACTCTCAAGGTGAGAAAGGGCAATGCACGGTACCGAAGAGGCTAGCAAATTGCGGAAAGGTGAGAGTGTGTATAATCCATGGACTCACATTACTCATAAAGAACTCACATACTTATTGCGCAAGTTTATTAGCCCTCAAAGCAAAGTACTACTACGCATGCCACTAGGGGGATAGATTGGTAGGAAAAGACCATCGCTCGTCCCCGACCGCCACTCATAAGGTAGACAATCAATAATAAATCATGCTCCAACTTCTTAGCATAACGACAGACCATACGTGCATGCTTCGGGAACCACAAACCTTAACACCAATATTCTTATTAAACCAAAATTATCTACTAGTACCTCCCACATATTACCATCTTAATATCGCAAAACTGTTGCAAGGAATCAAACTTATCATATTCAGTGATCTACATGAAAGTTTTTATTATATCTCTCTAGAATACCTATCATATTAGGACCAAATTCATAACCCGTGCATATTACCATTACTATTTATTATACTCTCAAAAGGATATAAGTGAAGCATGAGACTGCAACTATTTCTTTAAAATATAACCACCGCCATGCTCTAAAAGATATAAGTGAAGCACTAGAGCAACTGCCTAGCTCAAAAGATATAAGTGAAGCACATAGAGTATTCTAACAAATCACGATAAATGTGTGTCCCTCTCAAAAAGGTGTGTTTAGCAAAGAGGATTGTGGCAAACTAAAAAGCAAACAAAGAAAATAACATTATGGCACAAGACGCTCCAAGTAAAACACATATCATGTGATGAATAAAAATATAGCTCCAACTGATATACTGATAGATTGTAGACGAAAGAGGGGATGCCATCCGGGGCATCCCCAAGCTTAGACGCTTGAGTCTTCCTTGAATATTACCTTGGGGTGCCTTGGGCATCCCCAAGCATAGGCTCTTGCTGCTCCTTATTCCTTCATCCATCGTGGTCTCACCCAAAACTTGAAAACTTCAGCACACAAAACTCAACAGAAACCTCATGAGATCCATTAGTATAACAAACAAATCTTAAACTTTAGGTACTGTTATAAATTGATTCATATTTAATATTGTCATAATGCTACTGTACTCCAACTTCTCCATGACTTATACCCCCCCGATACAATCCATAGATTCATCAAAATTAGCAAACTAGGCAACAAAAACTGAATCTGTCTAAAACAGAACAGTTTGTAAAGATCCGAATAAAAGTCATACTTATGTAATTCCAAAAAAGTACCACCTGCGGCAGAGTCTAGAAGATTTCAAGAAACAAAGTTTAGTCCCGCATAAATTTTTTGTATGATCATCCATAAGCTTAAACCATGAGTGGGATAATTTCTTATCATTAATTTCATTCTCTCCCAAGATTGTGCAACATGTTCATGCTCAAGTTGTTTAAAATTCATTATTTGATTTCTTAAAGAAATAATCTTAGCGGGAGGAAAATACTTGGCAATAAAAGCATCCTTCACTTATATGAAATTCATTCCCATTTCTTGCATGGGACCTAAGCATGCACCCAAGGACACATATATGATTTTTAACCCATTTTGGTGCACCGGAGCATGTGCCTGTAGTTCAAATTTGAATTATGCACATAAAATGCCTACAAAACTCAGTTAATGTATAAAAATGTCCAAACGAACCCTGAATAATTCCAAAAAAAATTACGACACTCCTATAGTTGTATGTTCACTGCAGATAAATGTTCTAGCAATTCAAACACCGTCCTTTGCCGCTGTTACCCCATTCCGTATTTCAAATCAAGATGAAAAATCAAGTACATCACACACAGTTTATTATCACCAACCGTGTGAGATGCAGTACAAAATATCTTCGAGCACCGTCATATATGGCTTACGCGAGAAGGTTCGTCGGCTACAGTCATCCGGCGCGTCAAGCAAACTAGCTCCCCAAATATCATTTCATTGTTCAATCGTCGCCGGTCAAAGATGGGGACGTGGACCCGCTTCGTGAGGGTAACTTCGGCAGCCCACTCCGGCGAGAGCGCGGCCGCAGCCGCCATGAGCGTGCTCACAACCTGCGTGAGCACGGCCGCAATCTGTGACCGGGCGGCTGCGGCAGCCGAAATGGCCGCTACTGCAGCTCAGATGGCAGCAGCAACATAAGCGACGGGGATAGCAAATGGCGAGAGCGGGATAGCAGCTATCTGTTCCGCCGCGGCCGCCTTAGCCCTGATGGAGGTCGCCCACGCCCATGTCGAGGCCGCCCACGCCCAGCTCCTGGCGGTCACCACACAAATCGCACGAAGCTTCTCCGACAACGGTCGGCAACCCACGGCCGAAGAGTTGGCAATCGCCGAGAGTGTTCGATCAGCCGTCCGTTCGTTCGCGGCATACCTTGCCGCGATGGACCCCGTCCAAGCCCAGACCGCGGCCGCCCACGCCCAGCTCGTGGCAGCCTTTTCCAAAGAGATGGCGGACGCGAATGGCGAGATGCTTGCCGAGTATGGTGCGATGGATGCCATGGAGCCCCTTCCCCAGGAGATCCTCGGGTGCGAGCTGGACATGGAGGAGGTGGCGGAGATCGACGAGCGCCAGGTGGAGTAGTAGTCTTTGTTTAGAGCGCCGGTCTTTTGTTAGAGTAATGTTTAGGTCAGCTAAGCTCTGTTTAATTGCTGAACTTGCTCGATTAAGAAGTGTGGGTGTGCTGTAGGCTCTTTTGTGTACCCAAATTATGCAATGACATGGACGACCACTGTAACCAGGGAAATTCGAACCAAAATTTGCATGTTCAAACTCATCGCACACGGGGTAAGCCATATGAATCGTTTGTGATGTTCAGATATCGTACACAGTGCTGAATAAGGGACCGTGTCTGATGACACTTTGCGCGCCAGTTTTTTGCTGCACGGAGCAAAAAATTTCGGCGTCCACGGAAATATCTACCTCCCATGCCCCCCTCCTCCTTACCAAAAGCCACATTTCCCCTGTTTCCGCCTTCCATTCCAAGTTCAAACCTTCACTGCTTGCTTGTAGCGCCGCCGCCTCGCCGGCGACGCTCCTTCCCGCTGCTCGGCCTCGTCGATCTAGTCAGGTAATCCACACCCAACCCCCATCCTCCACCTCCTTCTACATCCCAAATGCCCCGACCGCCAGCGCGACACCTCCCACCCAAATCACCAATCCATCCTCCAAATAAGCGCTGTCCTAAGTCATGGTGCATGCAGTATAGCCAGGAGCTCAAGGAGCATTTGGCAGCGAAGAAGCAAATCGCGGCCGCACGCGCGGATGAGCTGGCAATGGCTGCCATGCATGCCGACCCCCAGATCTTGGAGGAGCACCTCGCCGTCGAGGCCACCGTCGACGCAGCACGCGTGGACGCCACCACGCGGTTGGTTGCTTTAAACGACAGTTCGTGGTGTTTTCTCGAGGCCACCGTCGGTGCCTTCGACGAAGTCTACGAGGTGTTTTCTCAGCGTGCCCGTGCTTACCTCAACTCCAGAGCCAGCAGGTTGGTGCCCGGAGCGGCTCAGGCGACTCACCACTATGAGGAGGGTACCCACGATGTGGAGGCCTCGCCCTCTTCCAAGTCTATGGATCCCATCGTCATCGATATCTCCGACGATGAGGAGTAGATTGTCTTTTTAGCTCACTATAAGGACCTATGTTCAGCTAGGTAGCTATGCCGGTTAAGCATGTTTGGTTTACTTGTTGCATGTGCTGCTCCTGCCTTTCCCTTACAAATTCTAGTGAATTGTCCTATATACTGTTACTATGCAATCTGATCCTCTAGTATATATGTTCTATATATTGTGCAATGTGGTGCTCAGTTAACTGTTTGGTTAATTTGTTGCCATCTTCAGTTAACTGTTTGGTTCAATTCTGCAATGTGATGCTCAATTCTTGTGGGTGCAATTTTGTATTCTCTTGCATGTGAGAAATAAATCGAATTTGGCTGTACAAAATACATGAGAAACAAATACAATTGCTATATTTCCAAGTTGTTAAGCATACTAGGTTTGGTTAACTGTCTGATCTTCTAGTATGTTGTATTGTGCAATATGGTGCTTAGTTAACTGTTTGGTTCATTTGTTGTGGTGCTTAGTTAACTTTTTGGTTCAATTCTGCAATGCGATGTTTGGGGGTACAATTTTGTATTGTTATGCATGTGAAAATTAAATCGAATTTGGCTGAACTAAATACATGAGAAACATATACAATTGCTATATTTCCTAGTTCTTAAGCATGCTTGGTTTGGATAAGTGGCTTTTCCATGTGGCTCGAATTAATCTGTTGAATCTGCAATGTGTTTATTTTTCATCAACATATTTTACAGATAGTATGACAACCCTCACTTAACTTGACCAATAACTACCTTATATGTGTTGCAGGGAAACAATAGGAGGCACTGAGGTTTACCATCGAGGTTCGCACATGCATGGTCCTTTGTCTAATAGCACATTATTGTGCAATTGCTGGAACCATTCTAGTATTTAGGTTTTTAACAATTTGGTCTTGCACATGTAGGTCCTGCTGTCGGAGGTTTTGACCCACTGTTCGACCCATTTTGCATATGGGGAAATGAGATGTCCATGAATATCAGTCAAGTCAAGAAATTCAGAAAGATTGTTAGGATAAAGAAACTAGCGATGAAAAATAACAAGATTTTTGTCTGCACAATGAAGAAGACATCAGTGAACTACAGGATGGTACTAACTCTTATACCTTGTGTTTTGCGTGAGTTGTGGTGTGGGAGGGAGGGATAGATCCTTTTCATGTTGCGGCGCTAGCTATCTAGTTGCAGTGTGTTACTGGGTGCTTGTAAAAAAACTTTGTGATTTCAGTTAAATGAAATCGGAGAGAGAGCTCTCTTTTTCAAAAAAAAAACTCTTATACCTTTTTTTTATTCCTTTGCGCCATTTCAAAATATAGAGAAGATATTTATGCATATCTTTGTTTTTAGGCCTTTCCAAAGCAGTTCACAGATGATTACCTCTCAAACCACCTGTATGGTCAAGAGGCGAGGAAGGTGTTCATACAACACCCACGGTACAATATTGAAGTCTTCCTCAAGAGGACGAAGGATGGAAGGTCAATCATCCACAGGCACTGGCCTAAAGTTGCAAGGACCTTCAACATCATTGAAGGCTCAATATTCGCCTTCCGCTTCAGCAGTTTTCCAGATGAGATTCATCTGTCTATCTACCGTCTATGATGCTAATTTCCAAAGGTTTTAGATGTTCCATGTGAAACTTGGTTCTGTTGTGTAATGGGGTAGCTAGTTATATGCCTATATGGTGTAAGTGAGTACTGAAGCTATGTGATGTTGTACTCTGATGTATTTCAATTATGAAATCCTGGTTCGTAATACGAAAATGAAATATATTGTGTGTTTAGTATTAAACGCCAATTTGATTACTAAATGGATTAATAATAATGGGCCAATTAGCCTGCTTATTGGATTTTTCTAGTGCAAACGGTTATTGAGACAACACCGTGGGCGATGATCTCAGACAACCCACACAGTTTCTGGGAAGTAAACGTGTTGGATCATTGAACAATCACACACGACTTCCTCTGGACAACTGTTTGTGTTAGGCCACCTTGCACAAACGTTTTCCACATAAAAAGTGTGTGATGGATAGCCTATGCCACATAGTTTCTTCTAGGCACCGTGTGTGATGCATTCAATAACACAAACGATAAAATTATTACTATCGTCTGCAATGGCAACGCTATCACAGACGATGTGATGCGGAAAATTGTGTGTGATGTACGCACGAACGGAAACGTTTGTCTGGGATTCACTGTGTGCGATGTATATATGAACGGAAATGTTTGTCTGTGATTCACTGCGTGGGATGTATATACGAACGGAAACATTTTTCTTGGATTCACTGTGTGGGATGTACATACGAACGGAAACGATTGGGCTAGTATAATTGTCTGCGATGGCTCGCCCGATCGCACACGAGCTCTTTTTGCCCCGCGTGTGTGACCGGAGGCCCTATCGCCGACGGTTTCTGGGTCGTGTGGGAAGGACCCCCCTATCCCACACACAGGCAAGGCAACGGTTTAAAACTCTGTTGCGGAAAGGGGGTAAAAACCGTTTGTATAGCAGCTCGTTGTACTAGTGCATGATCAATCTCATCCATCTCCATCTACCTCCAGTATTCCTACGATGGAATTACTCACTCCCGGTGGCGAGCATCATGAGGTTGTCGATGAATAGGGGTTGTTGATGACGACGACGACGAAATGCCCCCTCCGGAGCCCCGAACGGACTCCAGATCAGGCCTCCCGATGAAGAACAGGAGGTAGCGGCGGCTCCGTATCGTGAAACGCGATGAAACTTCTCCTATTTTTTTCTTGGGAAGAGGGTACTTATGGAGTTGGAATTAGGTCAGACGGAGGTCGGTGGGCCTCACAAGGCAGCAGGGCGCGCCCTGGGGGGTAGGCGCGCCCCTGCCTTGTGGGCAACTAGTGGCCCCCCCTCTGGAAGGTGTTTGCTCCAGTATTTTTTATATATTTAATAAAAAATCTTCGCCAAGTTTCGTCCAATTCCGGGAACTTTTATTTCTGCTCAAAAAACAACACCAAGGTAGTTCTGCTGAAAATAGCGGTAGTCCGGGTTACTTTCATTCAAATCATGCAAATTAGAGTCCAAAACAAGAGCAAAAGTGTTTGGAAAAGTAGATACGTTGGAGACGTATCAGTCTCCGACAAAGGGACCCAGTTCACTTCGAAGTTTTGGGAACAGTTGCACGAATCGCTAGGAACCCGTTGGGAATTCAGCACAGCCTTTCACCCACAGACCAATGGTCAGACCGAGAGAGTCAACCAAGTACTCGAGGACATGCTCAGAGCTTGTGCTCTGGATTATGGCTCAAGTGGGGATGAGAACCTGCCCTATGCGGAATTCTCCTACAACAACAGCTACTAGGCCAGCATTGAGATGGCACCCTTCGAGGCACTATATGGGAAAAAGTGCAGAACCCCATTGCTTTGGAATGGAGTGGGTGAGCGGAGTTTGTTTGGGCCTGATATCATTCAGGAAGCCGAGGAGAAAGTAAGGCAGATCAGAGACCGCCTTAAGATTGCACAGTCCAGGCAAAAGAGTTATGCCGACGCTAAGAGGAAGGAAGTGAGCTATGAGGTTGGAGACAGGGTGTACCTCAGAGCCTCACCACTCTGCGGAGTGAAGCATTTTGGCATCTGTCGGGCCATTGGGAACCAGGGTACCCCGGCCCGTCTGCCTGCGGCCAAGGAAACGACGCCTGGCAAAGGCCCAAGACGCGGCCCATCTAAGGGCGCCGCGAAGCGAAGACATCTCCCGAGGCGCCGGCCTCCTGAGGACCCCACCTCAAGGCACAATCCACCAGCACTTAGCTGCAGAGGCGGTCGAGGCCTCGCGAGGCTGCTTCCCGAGTCGCCCTCCCGAGGCGGGCGCCCGAGGCCATCCTGCCTGACGTTGGCTGCGCGGTCCTGTGCCCATCACATGGGTGACGCGCGTAGCGACAAAGGGCAGCAGAGGCCACGCCAGCGGGCGCGGACAGAGAGGTTTTCCTCTTTGGTGATAAGGGGGCAACCCCAGCTGCCCATCCCCAAAGCGAGTCCCAAGGACTGCCCGTTTGGTGATGGAAGACCGAGACAGCAAGGCGCGCAGGGCGGAGGTCGTCACCGAGCCCACCGGCACTTCATAGATCATGCTTCTGCAGGCGAAGACCGCCTTTAGTCAGGATAGACTGAGCGCCTGTCCCCTTTCAAAACCCGCCAAGTGTGGCAACCCTTCCCGCCTAAGTTTTAGGGGGAAGAGGACCAAGGCGGCTATAAATGGGGCAGAGCTGCCATTGTAGAAGGGATCGATTCCTCTGCTTCCTACCTTGTACGCGAGAACATCCTCTTGCCCACAGCAATTCCAACCACAAGTAGGAGTAGGGTTTTACACCGCAAGGTGGCCCGAACCTGGGTAACCGTCGTGTCCCCTGTCGTGCTTCCGCGTAGTGCTCTCGTCGTAGCCTCGCCGTGGCCACCTTTGGTCGGAAAGAACTAGCTCGCCCCCAGTGTTCGAACCTCTAGATTCCCGGAGCCCAGGCTCCGACAGCATCAAGGGGAAGTTGGCACCCAGATTTGTCGGACCATACAAAATACTCGCCCGAAGCGGTGAGGTAGCGTACCGACTAGAGTTCCCGACGGAGTTGTGTGTAGTACACGATGTCTTCCATGTTTCCCAACTCAAGAAATGTCACCCGGACATGATGGACGCTCCGCTGAATGACACGGTACCCTTGACAAAAGTTCAACTAGGAGATGACCTCACTTCCGAGGAGAGACCCATCCGAATCCTAGAAACCGTTGAGAGAAACACCCAGACCAAGACCCACCCGAAGCTCATCGCCGCCGTCGTCGTTACTCCGGTGAGCTCTGCCGTCCATTTGGCCTCTCACCTTGTCCATTCGCTTTCCCGAGCCCGTGCGCATATGCTAACCAACTCACGCATCCAGGAGCGCCCGCGTTTGAGCACGTTATCGACACCCGAGAGCCTCGCTGACGCCCGCAACTCCGGCGAGCCTCCCGACGCCGTCTCCGTCGTCCCCAGCCCCGGCCAGGACCACCAGCGACCTCCCCGAGCCACACCGCGTCCAACCATGCCCCTCGCCGCACCAGAAACCCCTTGGAGCGCCATCCCGATGACCTCCTGAGCCGTGCATCGCCGTCCCCGTGTTTTCCAACGAGTCTCCAGTGACCTAGCCGCCGCGGTGAGCCTCTGATCTAATCTGGACCGTCCGATCTAGATCCAACGCGTAGGTTTAATCACGTTTTTATTTAAAACCCAAAATGGTATCAGCCAATTAGAGCGTGCAACGTAGCCAACCTTATCCGAAACATTATCTAGAAGAAATTCGTTAATTAAAAAGAAAATGCAGTTTTGCAGAAAAGCCCCTGGAATTTCACACTATCATAACTAATTATCTAGAAGGCCAAAATGAATGATTCTTTTTGCAAATGAATGATTCTTTTTGCAAATGAAACCTTAGGAGATGAACTTTCAGAATAATTTTAGAAAAAGTAAATTTGAATTTTGAATTTCAAACATAATGGTTTAAATACTAAATAGGGCATAACTTTTAATCTACAAAAGCAAATTAGGTGATTCTTTTTGCATTTTGGAGCTAGTGAAATGTAGTTTAATTTAGTCTACTGTTGTTAAAAATATAAAAATCTATAAAATAGTTTCTGGACAGAAACTTAGCAACCATAGTTTCACATTTATTTGAATTTAATTAGTGAAATAAAATTTGTAAATAAACCAAGTTCAATTAGAATAAGAAAAACATTTGAAATCAACCAACTGAATTTGTTGATCCGTCAGCCGCCTTCGATGCTTGCCACGCGTCCACGTCGGGCCATGCAGCGCTCTAGCACGTTGCCTTATCCTCCCGCAGCAAACCATAGCCACACGTCTAACCCATGCGTTTTCCCCTTCGTCTCCGTCTGCTCATGAACCCGCAGCGCTCAGATTTGTCCTCCACTCCGGCAGCTCGTCCCCGTCGTTGACGCAAAAACAGCTCGTCAGCCAGCAATCACCACCCTCTTCCAACAAGTCCCAAAGCATCCCTTCTCATCTCGCTCGCAGCTCACCCCGGCAGCCAAGCCCAAATCACGAGCACTTGTCGGCGTGGCCGGCGCTACAATACAACGCTCACAACACAGCAGAGGCACTGAGGCTTCGATGCAACACTCGTCGGCGGCGGCCCTGACGCACCGGTGTGATGACTCTTTTGCAGCAACCAGGTTGCGGCCGGCCTCAGCACCGGCTGGCCGTGGATCTCGCCGGGGCGCGACGCTCATGGTGCTGCAAAGCGGCGTCCGGTGCGACACGTTCGTGGTGCTACACCGGCGTCCGACGCGACGTGCTCTGCTCACGATGCTGTTGTGAAGTGCGCCGAGGCTGCAATGGAGCGCCACGCGGGGTCGTTGAGTTTCACCGGGGCTGCAATGAAGCGTTGTTGGAGCTGCATTGAAGCACGCCAAAGCTGCAATGAAGCGTGCACGGGTCGTTAAAGCTCGTCGGGGGTTGCAACGGAGCGCCGCTGTGATTGCAATGGAGCGCCGTCGGCCGCAGCCGGTGCTTCGCCGCGTGGTGCTGCCATGGAAGTTGCTGCGCTGAAGCTTTTTTACCGTGGTCGGCGTTGCCATTTTTTGAGCAGCACCTGGACGGCTCCCGGTGTTGCGATGCTTCGGTCGCCGGCGGCTCCGGTTGGGTTGTTGTGACCGAGAATCGCCACTCTGGCGATGGGCGCTGCTACCGGGGTTTGCTGCTCCGACGAGTGAGCACTGCCAGCCCGAGCCTGTCGCAAGACGGAGAGGGTAGTACAAGAGAGAGGAGGAAGACGTGGGGCGCTGCATCGCTGAGAGCATCCAATCGAACGGCAACGCACACTAGATCGGACGGCTAGTCAGGCGGTTGATCTTTTTCTAAGATCAACCGGCTGATTTGTAGCAGCCGCCTTAGAATAAACCCTAGACTTGTTTGAAACATATTAGGACATCAAATAAAAAAAATTGAAAATAATTTGAATCATAGTTTGGATTAAAAGAAATTTAATGGTAAACACTAATTATTTTATAAAAGAAATAGTAGAATAATCAAAGGGTTATTTAAATTTAATAATTAAATCATAATGACCTAGGATAAATGAATTTCTATTTGAAAGTCAAACTTGGGTCAAATAAATTCAAATAATGCAAGTCAAATCTCAAATTCAAATTGCATAAACTAGTGAGGTTTAATTTATTTAGAGTTCAAATATTAAACTAAGTTTGTCATGTTGAACCAATTAGGATTTTGAACCAAGTTAGCTAACCCTAATTGAATATTGTAACAAAGTTAAATACCAACCAAACCTTGAGCCCAAATTTGGAAGACCAAGTTGAATGAAACCAAATTAAATAATCCAACACTTGTGTTGAGTGATTGTGCTTTTGCATTCATGCAAGTTTTCCCTTTGCATGAATTGTGTGCTTATGATTGCTATGTTTTATTTTTCTATCAACGTTAGATTACGAGGAGTGCTACCCCTATGACTATGAGGAGTGCACCAGTGTCAACAACAACCAAGGCAAGTTCCACTTCAATCATGCTACCCAGTATTTTATTTGCATCATAGTTTTGCCATGTTAGGTGTGTGAGTTTAGGATGTTAAATTCTGTACAACCCAGTAGTTGACAACTTAGGTCCAAACTTACCCTGACCTTGTAACCATCGAGTAGTAGCTTAGTTGCTATAATGTGGATTGGGAAACATCAATTATTATTTCCACCATACAACCTCATGGTTGACTACTTAATTACAACTTAATTAATGAACCGATCTGGGTGGACTGGCTTTGATTGGGTCATCGGAGTGTAGTCTTTGGTGGGGAATGCCACCCATGTATCAAAGGGATTGTACGGGTTCAAAGTTGAGTATCTTTCGTGTGTAACCGTGATACAATATGGGCTCTGTCTGGACCAAGTAAGTTGTGGGAACCCTCCTGGGTAGACCAGCAGATGTAGGTGTGTAGATTGGACTGGGTCTGCCATTTCTGAGAGCGCTACCGCTTCCCAAAAGTCCCGTCTTGATCTACCTAGCTACTTCACAAGAGAAGTTTAGTAACACAAGGGTGTGATCGGGAATCACGGGTAAAGTACACAAACCTCTGCGGAGTGTATAAACTGATCATGATTAGCCGTGTCTCCGGTTATGGACAACTTGAGCAACTCATCTGAGAATTGTCAGCTTGATCTCATCATCTCTTCCACTAAAATCAATGGGTTGAACCAAATGGGAGTGGGGAGCTGATCTCAGAGGACTGGGGTGTACCAGGGTCTCTGGAGAAAGGCTTGGGATAACCGTGTGAGGCGAGAGTCCACATGCTCAAATGCATATTTGGGGCTACGACCGGGGTGTATCGGGAGCGTCCTTAGACTATGACCGGGGTTTATCGGAAGTGTCATAATGCTATTAGAGTAGAACACTACTAAAATAATAGGGCAAAACTATATTTTTTGCAAAGAGCCTTGAACCCCACCAGCCAGAGTGCATGTAGGTGAACGGGATTCCAATGAAATGTGGACTTGCCAATACATTCTAAGTATTGACCCTAGCGGCTGCAACGTATCATGTTGCAGGTGAATACTACAAGGAGTGACTTACGTAGGGTTTCATGCCTCCTCTCGACATGCTTCCTTGTGGTGTTGATGGAGCCTATCAAGACGTCTACCTTAGATTTGCTTTCGTTCCGCTTATTATGAACTTTGTCTGCTTATTGTAAGACTATGTATTTGACTAGCCTATGGCTAGAGTCTGTAAGACTTTTTGCTTTCTAGATCATGCGATGTAATAAAGGACGCATTTGTGTATGATACAACATCGTTACCGTGTATGCCGACGATTTGATCCAGGGGTTGGCATAAAAACACACGGAGACCGTATGCCTGAAAAGGTGGGTGGTGACACACTTATTCTTGAATTGCTTGCGCGTGTATTCTCTCTTGGTGCGCTCAAAAAACTCCCTTATCAAATTCTTGTACCCAAGGTTGGTCAAACATCCATCTTTGGCATGGTTATTTGCATTCACTTCTTCCACACATACATCAAGGAAAGTACTACGGCCCATGCTATCCCATTGTGCTTTCATCTATTTTTCACCATGGTAATACAAAAGAATTGCACAAATTAATATTAAGGAAAAATAGAGAATTGAGAGGCACTGTCAATACAAAAGATAATATTGTTGTTGAACATTTGAGAGGTTACAACATCCAATCCACATCATAGCAATACTCATATAGAAGCACATAAAAAATTATCACTGATTTTGCTCGTACACATCATATAGCAACACCACATCAAAAATTATAAGACTTATGCACCATTGAGAGGCTGCTACATCTAATCTACATCGGCACCACATCAAAGTAGTACATCTAATCTAAAGATATTTTTTAAAGAAACATGCATTGGGGACAAACGGCAGTGGATCAACAAACCTTGCTGACAGCTGTTGCTTGGGCTCTCACGACCAACGCCTGCTCTGTGTGTGTGTGGGGGGGGGGGGGGGGTCCCGCAGTTGGATCTGGCGGCGTCCGTCGGAGGGGGGCGACGACCCAGGAATGGAGGCAGCTGGTGGTGACCGGGGGAAGAGGCGGTAAGCTACTGCACGACGGAGGGAGGTGCAACGACGGGAGATGCCTACTCTCCGTCCATGTAGGCGGCGATGGAGGACGGGGCGGCGAGCAGCAAGGCCGGCAGGGATCGAGGGTTGGCTTGGGAGGAACCCTAGCTTTCTATCGAGCGAGTGATTTTTCCCTAGGGTCGTGATGTGACGAGGGGCTGGGCGGTGGCATTTTGCCTGTAATACTATGTGTAAAGAACAATAGTGACATTGCAATATACCCTTTCATTTTAAGTGGACTGCTGCAGGAAGCCTCCCTTCCATCAGCTTTTTCTCATTGTGATGAAGGAGAGGGGGTGAAAGTAAGTTAAGGGCGGTTCTTTGAGGCTTACGACCGGATGCATCCGCAGCTTATTCTAGAAGGCCAGTCTAAAATTTTATTTTAGAAGCCTACTCCCTCCGTCCGGAAAAGATTGTCGCCGACGTAGTTCATTGGCATTTTTACAAAAAAAACCTCTGACTTTTACACCTCATGCTAATTACCCCCTCTCCTTCTTCCTCCGTCCCCCGTCGCCCGCGGCAGCGCCCAGCCTCAGCCACCGTCGGCACCCAGCCCAGCCACCGTCGTCGCCGCCCGCCTGCGGCGCCCTTGCCCACCTGCGCCTCCCGCATAGAGGAGAGCTGCGCCGCCGCCCACCTGCGGCTTCTGCTCCTCCACGCACAACCTGCGGCGCCCTCGAGCAGGTCATACGCCGCCCACGAGCTCGCCCACTGTTAATTTTGACTGTTACTCCAGACCAAGGGTAGAAGATGATGATCATTGTTATACAAAAATGAGAGTATTTCACTGTTAATTCAGTTAGAGCAAAATTCAGGCTTAAATTGTTAATTCAGTTAGAGCATCCCAACAGGCTTGGCTAAAGGGGCAAGTGAAGAAGAGATGGAAATTGGTCTCCAATGTAGTTGAGGTGCATAACATACTCCAAGAATGGTCATCACCAATAGCAAAGTTCCTCCTACATAGCAGGTCCCTTGTGTTGACTCTGTCCATGAACATGAGCCAAGCAAACACATACTCCAAGTGGACTCTGTCCATGAAAATGAGCCAAGCAAAGTTACTGGTTTTCATTGACAAATCAGACTTGACAGTACTTACAGTACAAATCAGACTTAACCAATTCTGCTTACTGTAAACAATTCTTCAGACATTAACACTACTGTAACTTGGTGTACCCACGAGCTTAGTGAATTTTGACTTCAGTAGTTGGGCACCATACACGGTATAAAAACAGAATTGACAGTACTTGGGCACCATACACTAACCAATGTTCATTTTGTTACAGTAAAGATCAAACTTGACAGTAAATTTTTTTTTTTACCCAATGCAGACTTGCAGAGCACTTGTGCATGAGGCCAATGAGCACGAGGAGGAGCCGTCGTCGTCGATGGGCCAGACTAGCATTCAGCGATCAAAATGTCAAACTAGCATTCTTGATAACGTGCATCTTGATAATCTTTAACAGCATTCAGAGATCCAAATGTCAAACTAGCATTCTTGATAATCTTTAACAGCATTCAGAGATCAAAATGTCAATAATACATCAAGATTATCTTTAGCATCTTGATCTGCATAGAAAATTACGAGGCCATGGGAGTACATGCATAGAAAAATCAATATATAGAAAATTAGGCCATTTATCTGACATTTATCTCTATGCATAGAAAAGTCTGACATCTATCTTTAGCAGTCAATAATACAGTACATTAAGATTATCAAGATGCATAGAAAACTTGCACAAGTGCAGTGCAGTGCAGTCAAGTCAAGATACGTCCAGTCCCTACAGAAGAAAGTTTGAAGTTTTCTGAACCCTGAACCGTTGGCAAGTGCAGTGAAGTTTTCTGAACCCTGAACTGCAGTGCACTCACCAAGGTCGGTCGGGCCGGCACCGGCGCGGGGTCGGCACTGGCGCGGGGTCGGCACTCACCAAGGTCCAACCTTGACGAGCAGGCGCGGATCTGGCCGCCAACATGGCCTGCTCGATGGCAGAAAGGAAGGAGGAGCTCACCATGGCGACGACGAGGGATTCAAGGAAGGCGACAACGAGGGACTCAAGGAAGAGGAAAAGTCGTTCCTTGAGCTTCACGGTGGAGCTGCGGCGCGGCGAAAGGAAGGAGGGAAGTGCACGAGGAAGCTGCGGCGCGGCGGAAGGGAGGAGGGAAGTGCGCGGGGGAGTTGCGTGGGGGCGCGGCGGCGCGGCGGCGCGGCGTGGGGAAGCTGCGAGGCGTCGCCGGCGAGCGGGCGAGCGAGCATGGTCGGGGAGGGGGAATGGGACGGGACTGCGGGCTATGTCGGGAAAAGACAGAGGGCTTTTTTGCAAAATTCACGCGGCGACATCCTTTTCGGGACGGGGAGAGTACTAGTTAACCCTTAATTAATACTCGTCTAACATTCAGCAGAACGATTGGGAATGGAAGGAGATTTGAAAATTGCCCGTGCCAACCAAAAATTCAGCACTTCTTGTGGCGGCTTGCAAATAACAGCCTGCCCCTGAAACTAAATATGAAGCGTAGGGGCATTGACTGCGACACTATCTGTGTATGTTGCAAAAGACTGGACGAGGATGGGGCACATCTCTTCTTCCGATGCAAGCAGGTTAAACATGTGTGGCGCTCGTTGCAACTGGAGGAGATAAGGGAAAAGATGTGTGTGTGCAGAAATGCTAAGGCCTCCTTTGGTTGGTTTGTAGGATTTTTATAGGAATTGTATAGGATAGGATTTTCGAAGAAAAAATTTCTTTGCAGCCCTTTGGTTTGTAGGAATGGATTCCTATTCCTATGTAGGATAGGAATCAATCCTTCACATTTCAAAGGAAAAAAAATATTAGTCTAGACTCAATGGAAAAATTCATATCCTACGCTTCAAATGACATCTCTTTCCCATAGGAATTGAATTGAGATGCATGTCATTTCACTTCCTATGATTTTTCTATTCCTATGACATTCCTATCCTATGAACCAAAGAAGGCCTAAGGAGGTCATGCATGTAATCCTCCGGCTTCCAGAGAGTAGGAAACTACTAGTTGCATGTCTCATGTGGAGGTGGTGGACCTGGAGGAACAAAATCAATGCAGGCGACAAGGCTGGGGCACTGGAGAGCCTACTTGGAGATGTTAACTACTGGGCTACAGAGTCGCTTTCTCTGTGCCGTCAACCTTGTACTGAACAGCAGATGCAGCCGGTGCAGCAGTGGAGGAGGCCCGAGGGAGAATGTCTGAAGATTAACTGTGACGGGGCCTTCTCGGTAGCTACTGGCACTGGTGGTTGGGTTTCGCTGTGAGGGACCAAGCTGGCGATGTACGAGGATCTGGTGCGGGACGCCTGCGGAACGTCGCATCAGCTGTGCAAGCTGAAGCTGAAGCATGTGCAGAGGCTCTTAGCGCTGCGTCCAGTTGGGGATGACTAATGTTCAAGTCAAGTTGGATTGCCAGGTTCTGGTGAAAGCATTGCAGGGCAGGGAAGCGGACCTAGCAGCTGAAGGATTACTGTTCAGAGAGATCCGTGACTTCGCCCGTCTCAACTTTAATTGTGTTTCATTTTCCTTTGCCCCGCGGGCATGTAATAGCTTAGCGCATGCTTTAGCTGCCTATGGCGCGCGTCAGACTGTTGACAGGGAGTTCTGGCCTGAGAACATCCCAGATGATGTAAATGTTCGTCGGGCCTGCTTGTTGGCTGGGACTATGTGATGTATTGTGACGCCCCTGCTCGACCGTGCACTAATCATACACGCAAACATGCACGATCGAGATCAGAGACTCACGGGAAGATATCACAACACAACTCTAAAATACAAATTTAAACATAAATCTTCATATTACAAACCAGGGGAGTCACGAGGACCCGAATACATAAGTCATACAAACAAATAATATCTGGGTACAGACATAGTTAGTCAAGTTTGCCTTAAGAAGGCTAGCATAACAGCGACACTGATCGAAAAGGCGAAGGCCTCCTGCCTAGGGCCTCCGAACTACTCCTGGTCGGCGGGCTCAACGTAGTAGTAGGAGCCTCTGGGGATCTCCTGCTCCTGGACTCCGTCGTCTGATCGCAGCAACCGGGTAGGGAAAAAGAAGGAAGCAAAGCAACCGTGAGTACTCATCCAAAGTACTCACAAGACTTACATCAGAACTATACTAAGTATGTATCGGTATCAAAGGAATGGGGCTATATTTTTGGACTAGACTGCAGAAATGCCAGAACAGAGGGGAAAAGGCCTAGCCTATCGAAGACTAGCATCTTGAAGCAATCTTGCAGCATCAGAAGAGAGTAGAACACAGCAGCATATAATAAGTATATATAATAGTAATGCCCTGAGATCCTTCCTCAACTACCCTGCGAGAAAGTGATCCCGAGAGCAGCAGTAACAGTTTAACATTGTAACAGTATCCATTCATAGTTGTAGTAGATCAGGATATAACTCCGAGCGTCCTGTTACCGTGGACACGGCTATTCGAATAGATCACTTCCCTGCAGGGGTGCACTACTGTTACCCAACACGCTCGATTAACTCTGGCCGGACACACTTTTCTCGGTCATACCCGGCCTCGGCTGATCGACACGACGTAGTCCTACCTAGGCTTAGTAGAGAGGTCCCCGCCGGTCTACATCCTAAGTGCTCAGAGGTCTTGGGCCCATCGCCCTTTGCACTCCGGGTCGTTGTGTCGCGTATCGGAGTCCAAGCACCACCTCAGTCCTGGATGGCACTTGTCCAGACGGGCTCACAATGCTGAACTGGACATCTGACAGAGCTTTCGGCTGATACATACGGCGACGAGGGCCCCATTAAACCATTATCCCACGTGGTGGTAGTGCGTATAGGCCAGTGGCCAACTCAGATCAAATACCCAAATCCGTTAGGCGGGTTTTAGTAGCTCGCAGAGACGAACAGGATCCCTGTCGCTCCGACTTGGTAACTCGCGGATCACGACCAGGGACCAGGCCCACCTCTCTCCTAGGTGGTCTCCGCCTGCCCTGTCGTTCCGCCACAATATCACTCGCGGGTACCCTTGGGTTCAGCCCGTCTTGTTCCATTATCTCGCGGGCACTCTTGGAGCCGGCCCGACTTTAACAGTTTAAAAGTATTGCAGTAATGTAACATATCCGTGATCATCACCCAGAGTGATCACGGCCCGATAACAAGCCTGGCAAACGGACAAGGGTGAAGGGCCAGCTGGTGAAACATAGCATACCTAACTAAGCATCATAGGATAGCAGGTGATGTACCAATAGCAGGCGACGAAATCAGGCTATGCATCAGAATAGGAGATATCGGAGTAATAACAGAAGCAATTCTAATGCAAGCATAAGAGAGAAAGAGTGGGCGATATCTGGATGATCAAGGGGGTTTTGCTTGCCTGGAAGCTCTGCTGAAGGGGGAAGAAGGGTCGTCGGTGACGTAGCAGTCCTTGGGGGCAACGTCGGTCTCGGGGTCTACCGGAGAGAAGAGGGGGGGAGGAAACAGATAAATACATAGCAAACAAATGCACTCACAGAGCATGACATGGCAATATGCAATGCAGGGGTGACCTAATACATCCCTAAACCATTTTAGTTAATTTAGGAATTAATTTGGAATTATTTACCGGAGGTCAGGCACTATTCATCTATCAGAAACATGCCTAAAGTTACAGGTTCTTCTACACAGAGGGTTCTAACATGCATGCAGATGACATATTCGGATTCGTTGGATTTTTCTAATCATTTTTCATATATAAATTATTTTCATCCGAGTTACAGTTTATTTTATATTAATTTTCAAAGTTGTATTATTTTTCTAAAATTTCTGGAATCGTTTTAATCCAAGTCAATTTGACTGGTCAAAAGGGGAATAGTGCAGGGGGGTCCCACATGGCATAGTCTATACCTAATCAAATAAACCTAACTTTTTTAATTGGGTCCTACATGTCATCTACTACTAGACTAACTTAGCACTAATTAATACTAGCTAAACCTAGTACTAATTTAAACAAGGGCCGGCCATTAGTGGGCAGAGCTCAGCCGGCCACACGCACGACACACACACACACACACAGCACGCACACACACAGGCCGCACTCGGCCATGGCCTTGGCAAAGGCCAGCAGCAGCGACGGGCCACGGCGGCAGCGGCGAAGAGCAGCAGTGGCAGAGCAAGAAGCAGCGGCAGCAGTAGTACACGAGCAGTAGCAGCAGCTAAACAGCAGCAGCGCGCGCGCACGCGGAAACTTGGACGAGCTCGGGGATGGCGGTAAATCGGAGCGGATCGAGCTGGGGAACAGGGGGAATCGGCAGAGGGGCTCACCCCGGTGCTCGTGGACGCGGTTGGGAGGTCGGAGGCGGTCCGGAGCAGCGGCAACCGGCGACGGACGTCGGCGACCGTGGGCGGAGATGAGGACGATGGCGAGGCTACGGGGCGTCCGAGCTCGAACCGATGGGCGAGGGCGAAGGAGACGACGATGGCGGAGCTCCTAGACGTCGTCTCATGCGGCGGGGAGCACGGTGGCCGCGACGACGACGACAGCCATGGTGAGCATCGCTCGGGCGAGGTCCAAATCGAGAACAGAGGATGGGGGAAGAAGGAACTGGTGCTAGGGTTCGGTCGAGGGGGTCGCGGGAAGGTCTAGTAGGCGTCGGGGGGGTCGGGGATGGCCGGCACGTGGCTAATCCGCGGCACGGACGTGCGCACGGCGGCCACCGAGCCCTCTGTGAACAGAGGTAGGAGACAAGGCATAGGTGGGCTGGGCTATGCTACTGTAGCAAGTGGGCTCGAGTGCATAGTAGGTTTAGGCCTTTTTCTTTTCTTTTTCTGATTTCTTTATTTCTTTTCTGTTGCATTTTCTTTTAGCTAGCAAATTTATTTTGTAAAATATGGGACTTGACCCCATAATTACACTGCATTATGTAGCACTACCACAAAAAGTTTGGGGGTTATTTGAATTCATTTAATTTTTGCAAAATTGAAAATGAATTAAATGGGGCTGTTATGGGTACTGTTTTGGTTGCTAGGGTCAATTTGGGAATTTAAATAATGCTGGTTTTATTTTTATAATAGCTTTGGGAATTTTGGAATATTATGAACTATTTTGTTTAATTATTTGATCAACTTTTATTTTGACTTGCATTTTGAATTTTTGTTTAAAGTGGAATTTGAAATGAGATATGAACAAATGATGATTTAGCACTGCAAATGAAGATGACTTGGCATGATTAGAAGATGATCACTGTGGCATATTACAAGAGGGTGTTACATGTATGGAATCACTGTGTTCCATTTCAAAAAAAACCTTAATTAATACTCCCTCCGTTCCTAAATATATGCCCTTTTAGATATATCAACTAGCAAAAATGCCCGTGCGTTGCAACGGGAGATAGGAAAATAGCTCAGGTCCTTAGTTAGGACCCCCCCCACCCCAGGCGCAGATCCACGTCCTCTATTTCAATGCGACATCTCATCCATATCGCCGCTTATTCTCCTTCCCTCCGTGTCGTTGGCATGTGTAGAACACATAGTTTACGATGTGATAAACATCTCTAAAACAGACATTTATTGCTAAGTGTGTAGGTTCTAGAACGTGAGACTTTTACAATGTCAAGAACATAGCTTGCGGCACTTGCGAGAAGTAGGAGAGGTGGATGGGACAATGGTGCAGGTGCGGCCGAGTGCCGACATCGATGATGATCTGGTGATTCAGGGAGGAGGCGAAGGCAGCATGGGAAGGGAAAAAGACTTAGGAGAGACACATGGGTGGGGGTGGGATAGGAGCCGTTTGATAAAAATGGCACACATTTCCTTTCATAGTACACTTTTCTTTGTCTTTGACAAAAAAGGCACATGTTTGATCAATAGTTGGATAAAATGACACAACTGAGTTCTCCCTCTATTTTGAGATGTGGGACCACCCGCCATATTTCTTTGAACAATTTTGCACTTTGTCAATTCCTTTACACTGGCTTAGTATGGTTCGATCAGAGGCCATCATAATCGATTGAAGCGCAGGTGTTGTTGTGGCCTCTCCCGGCGCTACGCCCGCCCCACACACTGCTACGTCACCCCAAGTCTTCTCCCGTGTCTCCAAAACAATTGCTGCCAAAATTTGGATTACATCAAAGACAAAACACTTCAACCATACAATGCTACAGGCAGCAGCTACAACCACCCATTGTACACAGCAAAGCAGCCAAAGCAAAACATCAACTCAGCTATTGCAAAACAATAGAGGATAAAGATTGTAAGCAAGAAAAGGTAAAAAAAATAGTTGCCACGACAAGCAGCCATTGTGCAGCCCCTCTCTTCACTACCATTCTGCACATAAATTGTCTTCACCCCTCTACTGAATAGTCTAAATAAAGTAGAGAGCTTTGCTGGGAATAAGAGAAGCTTGCGATCTTTGGTTCTGAAGAAAAAACTCGCTGCCCTTCACAATTGCATATGTGCAGTTTACAGTAAAGCGAAAACTTAGTTATAACTACCAAGAATAAAACCACAATCAATAGATAAGCTAACAATGCAGCTATGAAAAAATCGTGGACCCTTTTCAAGTTGAAGAAGTAGTAGTTCAACGCTGCAACATCTAGTGGGTTCAGAAATTATTTGAAGTTTTACATATATGATCCACTTCAAATAATTCAAGAAATAAAAGCATGATTCTGTCTTCAACACTTTGAAATTCTCACCCTAGCTCATCATATCACTATTTTTACTGCACTTACGGGCAGGCTAGATGTATATGGTGGTACCTGCATGCTATCCATACCATTCGCCTAACAAAGTATAAAAAGTCATCTTAGAAGTTTATTCCACCAAGCACAAATACTGTATGATGAATCAGACGCCAATTTTTTTATTTGATTAGGGGGCTACCTCTAGAAATAGCAGCACATGAGAAGATAACTGCCTATGCCAGTTATCAAGAAATTCAGTTGCTGTGACATTACCTATTGAGCATGACCAACGTTGCCTGCGGTCGCCTCAACTTGGTGGCCACCATGTAGAACGATGACCCATAGACGACCCTCACCTTCAAGTCTATCTGCAGAAAATCAACATGGTGGGTAGAGGTAGCAACTGAACGAATGGAAAAATAGCAGCAGATAGTAGAATGGTAACAGAGGGGTTGAAGCAATCTGTACACAAAGTTGCAAACCCATCCGGATGAAGTAGTCTATAAGTAGTTGCAGATTGTAACGAGCTGACCTTAAAATTGAAACCCAAAGCAGACAAACAATTGCTTTCAGAAGGAAAAGAAATCATTATTATAACCGACTCCATGACATTTATAAAAAAGAAGTGAAAAGAAAATCAAGTTACTGCTGAATAAAATAAGATATCTACAAATTTAACAGTACCGGCACTACATGTAAGTCCACATTGATTCAATTGATACCAACGTTCAGCATTTCCTACGAAAATGTCTAAAGCAGTAAAGCTTATAGCATGAAAGCTGAACAATTCTTAGCAGATTGTCTATTTTTTGGACATTATTCATGTATGGGTTGGTACCTCAGTTCAGGAAATAGGAATACCTTAAGCAGATTTCATCAGTGTAAAGTATTGCTGGCCTTTCCACCATGATTGCAAGAATCAATTTGCCACCAGAAAGAAACCACCGGAGCCATATGGATTTAGATGATGTTAATGTGCACTGTGAAATGGTGGAATGAAAATTATCTCAAGATTAGACTCAACGACACAGTAATTAGGTTTCTTTTAGGAGAAATTAACTACTCTTTCGTTTGCGGTGCTCGAATGTATTTGCATCTACATGTGTCATTTGTAGTTGCAAAATGAAACCAAAAGTGCAGTATTTAGAAGCAACGAGGGTAACTTGCAACAAAATAACTATTTGTATAGTAAATAGCCTAGCTCACTAGTCGTGTAGAAACTGTTTATGCAGGTTGTCCTTGAAGTTCTCCATGTCTGAAACTGTTCAGGTCATTAGCATAACTTCATTGCCTGAAAGAACTGATGATAAACTTAAAATTAACAACCAACATTAAGCTACTTAAAAAAACAGTAAGTCTCTCAGTCTTACACCAATGTTTCTTCCAACGAAGGATCACCTCCATAGCTATACCAACTGAGGCTCCTTCCCTTTGCTATACAGAATAAAGCACTGCCTTGCAAACAATTTCGCTAAGGCATTGACCAACACATGTTGCAATTAAAAAATTCAAGTTGAGGTCTGCTACTTGTAATCTGCGTTGGTATTTCCCCGAAGAGGAGAGGATGATGCAGTACAGTATAGATAAGTATTTCCCTCAGTTAAGAACCAAGGTTATCAATCCAGTAGGAGAACCAAGCAAGATCCAGTGAACAACACCTACACACAGAAAAGCAAACACTTGCACCCAACGCGAATAAGAGGGTTGTCAATCCTCTTAGCGGTTACTTGCAAGGATTAAGTCTGATAGAGATAAATAGATAAACTAAAATAGTAATAAAAATAAAAGTAAATAAATTGTAGCAAGGTATTTTTAGGTTTTTTATATGATAAAGATAGACCCGGGGGCCATAGTTTTCACTAGAGGCTTCTCTCTAGAGCACAGAAACATACGGTGGGTAAACAAATTACTGTTGGGCAATTGATAGAAAAGCAAATAGTTATGACGGATTCATGGCAATGATCATGTATATAGGCATCACATCCGAGACAAGTAGACCGACTCCTGCCTGCATCTACTACTATTACTCCACTCATCAACCGCTATCCAGCATGCATCTAGAGTATTAAGTTAATAAAAACAGAGTAACACCTTAAGCAAGATGACATGATGTAGAGAAGAAAATTCAAGCAATATGAATAAACCCCATCTTTTTATCCTTAATGGAAACAATACAAATACGTGTCATGTCCCCTTCTGTCACTGGGATTGAGCACTGCAAGATTGAACCCATCACAAAGCACCTCTCCCATTGCAAGATAAATCAATCTAGTAGGCCAAACCAAATCGATAGATCGGAGAGAAATACAAGCTATATTTAATCATGCATAAAAGAGTTCAGAGAAGACTCAAATATTTCTCATGAATAATCTGATCATAAACTCACAATTCATCGGATCCCAACAAACACACCGCAAAAGAAGATTACATCGGATAGAACTCCAAGAACATCGAGGAGAACATGGTATTGAAGATCAAAGAGAGAGAAGAAGCCATCTAGCTACTAGCTATGGACCCGTAGGTCTGTGGTAAACTACTCACACATCATCGGAAGGGCAGCAAGGCTGATGTAGAAGCCCTCCGTGATCGATTCCCCCTCCGGCAGAGTACCGGAAAAGGCCTCCAGATGGGATCGCGGAAGAACAGAGGCTTGCAGCGGTGGAAAGGTTTTCTCTTCTAGCTCTCTGTTGGTTTCCCAATATTTTTGAATTTATAGAAGTGGAATTAGGTCAAACGGAGTCACGTGGGCCCCACAAGGCAACACGGCGCCCCCCTGGGGCGCGCCCTGTTGCCTTGTGAAGCCTTCGTGAGGCTTCTGGCCTCCTCCCGAAGCTTCCAAGGTCTCTTTTGTCCAGAAAAAATCTCCAAAAAATTTTGTGGCATTTGGACTTCGTTTGGTATAGATTCTCTGAAAAGCCAAAAACAAGCAGAAAACAACAACTGGCATTGGGCACTAGGTTAATAGGTTAGTCCTAAAAAATGATATATAATTGCGTATAATTGCATATAAAAACATCCAAGATTGATACTATAATAGCATGGAACAATCAAAAATTATAGATACGTCGGACACGTATCAAGCATCCCCAAGCTTAATTCCTGCTCGTCCTCGAGTAGGTAAATGATAAAAACAAAAATTTTGATGTGGAATGCTACCTATCATGTGTCATCATGTAATCTTTCTCTTATGGTATGAATAATAAGATCCGAATGATTCAAAGCAATAGTCTATAGTTTGATATAAAGACATCAATACTCAGGCATACTAATAAACAATCATGTCTTTCAAAATAAAAATGCTAAAGAACGTTATCCCTACAAAATCATACAATCCTGTCATGCTCCATCTTCTCAACACAAAATATTTATCATGCACAACCCCGGTTTTAGCCAAGCAATTGGTTCATACTTTTTAACGCGCTTCAGCTTTTTCAACTCCCACGCAATACATGAGCGCAAGCCATGGATATAGCACTATAGGTGGAATAGAATGTGGTGGTAAGGATAAATAAGGGGAAGTCAAAAATAAGAAGATAGTCTCACATCAACGAGGCTAATCAACGGGCTATGGAGATGCCCATCAATTGATGTCAATGCGAGGAGTAGGGATTGCCATGCAACGGATGCACTAAGAGCTATAAGTGTATGAAAACTCAACATGAAAACTAAGTGGGTGTGCATCCAACTTGCTTGCTCATTAAGACCTCGGGCATTTGAGGAAGCCTGTCATCGGAATATACAAGCCAAGTTCTATAATGAAAAATTCCCACTAGTATATGAAAGTGACAAAATAGGAGACTCTCTATATGAAAAACATGATGCTACTCTTGAAGCACAAGTGTGGAAAAGGATAGTAACATTGCCCCTTCTCTCTTTTTCTCTCTTTTTTTCATGGCTCTTTTTAGCCTCTTTTTTTTTAGAACGGTCTCATGAACCTCATCCCCACTTTTTCGAGGACTCATTAGTCTCCACCATTCTTTCCTCACTGGGACAATGCTCTAATAATGATGATCATCACACCTCTATTTACTTACAACTCAACATTACAACTCGATACTAGAACAAAAATATGACTCTATATGAATGCCTCTGGCAGTGTACCAGGATGTGCAATGATGCTAGTGTAACATTTATAACAATGATGAACGGTGGCTGAGCCACAAATACTATGTCAGCTATATGATCATGCAAAGCAATATGACAATGATGATGTGTGTCATAAAAATGGAACGGTGGAAGTTGCATGGCAATATCTCTCGGAATGGCTATGGAAATGTCATGATAGGTAGGTATGGTGGCTGTTTTGAGGAAGATATAAGGAGGCTTATGTGTGATAGAGCGTATCATATCACGGGGTTTGGATGCACCGGCGAAGTTTGCAACAACTCTCGATGTGAGAAAGGGAAATGCACGGTACCGAAGAGGTTAGCAAATTGCGGAAGGGTGAGAGTGCGTATAATCCATGGACTCACATTAGTCATAAAGAACTCACATACTTATTGCGAAAGTTTATTAGCCCTCGAAGTAAAGTACTACTATGCATGCCCCTAGGGGGGTTGGTAGGAGTTAACCATCGTGCGCCCCCGACCTCCAAACAAAGGAGGACAATCAATAATAAATCATGCTCCAACTTCTTAGCATAACGACAGATCATACGTGCATGCTTCGGGAATCACAAACCTTAACACCAATATTCTTACTAAACCACAATTATCTACTAATACCTCCCACATATTACCATCTTAATATCACAAAACTATTGCAAGGAATCAAACTTATCATATTCAGTGATCTACATGAAAGTTTTTATTATATCCCTCTTGAATACCTATCATATCAGGACCAAATTCATAACCCGTGCATATTACCATTGCTATTCATTAGACTCTAAAAAAGATATAAGTGAAGCATGAGAGTGCAACTATTTCTTTAAAATATAACCACCATCGTGCTCTAAAAGGTATAAGTGAAGCACTAGAGCATCTGCCTAGCTCAAAAGATACAAGTGAAGCACATAGAGTATTCTAACAAATCACGAATAATGTGTGTTCCTCTCAAAAAGGTGTGTTCAGCAAAGATGATTGTGACAAACTAAAAAGCAAACAAACTATATCACAAGATGCTCCAAGTAAAACACATATCATGTGATGAATAAAAATATAGCTCCAAGTGAGTTACCGATAGATTGTAGACGAAAGAGGGGATGCCTTCCGGGGCATTCCCAAACTTAGACGCTTGAGTCTTCCTTGAATATTACCTTGGGGTGCCTTGGGCATCCCCAAGCTTAGGCTCTTGCCGCTCCTTATTCCTTTATCCATCGTAGTCTCACCCAAAACTTGAAAACTTCAGCACACAAAACTCAACAGAAACCTCGTGAGATCCGTTAGTATAACAAATAAATTTTAAACTTTAGGTACTGTTGTAAATTGATTCATATTTAATATTGGCATAATGCTACTGTAATCCAACTTCTCCATGACTCATACCCCCCGATACGATCCATAGATTCATCAAAATAAGCAAACTATGCAACAAAAACAGAATCTGTCTAAAACAGAACAGTCTGTAAAGATCTGAATTATGGTCATACTTCTGTAACTCCAAAAATTCTGAAAAATTAGGACAACATGGTAAATTCATATGTCAATACTGTGTAAAAAATCCAGAAGGTTCTGACACTCCAGAGAAAATTAGAAATTCCATCACTGGACGCAAAAGTTTCTGTTTTCAAACAATATCTATCATACTATCTTCCAAATCATCCCAAAGGCATTACTTGGCACAAACACTAATTAAAACATAAAAACACAATCATAATAGAGGATATAATCATGCAAACACTCAAAAACAGAAGGTAAAATCAAAAAATTATTTTATTCATTGGGTTGCCTCCCAACAAGCGCTATTGTTTTATGCCCCTAGCTAGGCATAATGCATAGTTTCAAGTGTTGTCATCCTTCAAGTTAATTCCATAAGTGGCCCTCATAATGTATTCATAAGGTGCTTTAATTCTTTTCCTAGGGAAGTGTTCCATCCCTTTCTTTAGTGGAAATTGAAATCTTATATTACCTTCTTTCATATCAATAATAGCACCAATTGTTCGAAGAAAAGGCCTACCAAGTATTATGGGGCAAGAAGGATTGCATTCAATGTCAAGAACAATAAAGTCCATGGGCACATAATTTCTATTTGCGAGAATAAGCACATCATTTATTCTACCCAATGGCTTTTTAATAGTGGAATCCGCAAGATGCAAATTAAGGGAACAAGGATCCATGTCGGTGAGACCTAGCACATCACACAAAGACTTTGGTATAGTGGAAACGCTAGCACAAAGATCACAAAGAGCATTACATTCATAATCTTTAATTTTTACTTTAATAGTAGGTTCCCATTCATCTTGTAATTTTTTAGGAATTGATACTTCCAACTCAAGTTTTTCTTCATGTGCTTTCATCATGGCTTCTACGATATGTTTAGTGAAAGCTTTATTTTGTTCATATGCATTTGGTGAATTAATCATGGATTGCAACAAGGAAATACACTCAATTAAAGAACAACTGTCATAATTAAAGTCTCTGTAATCCAAAGTAGTGGGTGCATTACTATTTAAAGTTTTGACCTCTCCAAACCCACTTTTTTTCATTTTTATGATCAAGATTATCACCCTCCAAGCAAGTGGGACTCCTTCTATCTAAAGTTGACTCTTCTCCAGTCCCTTTTTCATCAAGTTTTATGTTACTAAATAATAATTCAATAGGAGTGACACCAATCATTTTAATATCTTCATCATTACTACGATAGAAACCGGGTGGAATCGCTTTTTCTAGAAATTCTCGCTTAGCTCTCAACCTAGCGGTCCTTTCTTTACTTTCATTAATGGAAACATAGATAGCTTTAATAGACTCATTTATATCATGCTTGGATGGCAAAATTTTAGTTTTGTGGTTTTCCACATCATGAGCAATTCTATCCATGTTCCTAGCCAATTCATCAACTCTATTCAATTTTTCTTCTATCATAGCATTGAAATTCTTTTGAGAACTAATAAATTCTTTAATATTACTTTCAAGATCAGAGGGATCCTATTATTATTATTATTATTATTATAAGAATTACCATAAAGATTGCCATAATTATTAGAGGAATTTCCGGGAAACGGTCTAGCATTGAAATTACCCCTATAAGCGTTGTTGTTGAAATTATTTCTAGAGACAAAATTCACATCAATAGCATCATTATTTTGCTCAATCAAAGTAGATAATGGCACATCATTAGGATCAATATGAGCATTTTTACTAGCAACCAATTTCAATAGAGCATCCATCTTATCACTCAAAGTATAATTTCTTCAACAGAATTTACCTTCTTCCCAGTTGGAGTTCGTTCAGTGTGCCATTGAGAATAATTTGCCATAATATTATCAAGAAGTTTTGTAGCTTCTCCCAATGTAATTTCCATGAAAGTACCACCTGCGGCAGAGTCTAGCAAATTTCTAGAAACAAAGTTTAGTCCCGCATAAATTTTTTGTATGATCATCCATAAATTCAAACCATGAGTTGGGCAATTTCTTATCATTAATTTCATTCTCTCCCAAGATTGTGCAACATGTTCATGCTCAAGTTGCTTAAAATTCATAATTTGATTTCTCAAAGAAATAATCTTAGCGGGAGGAAAATACTTGGTAATAAAAGCATCCTTACACTTATCCCATGAATCAATACTATTTCTAGGCAAGGATGAAAACCAAGTTTTAGCACGATCTCGTAGTGAGAATGGAAATAATTTTAATTTGACAATATCATTATCCACATCTTTCTTCTTTTGCATATCACAAAGTTCAACGAAAGTATTTAGATGGGATGCAGCATCTTCATTAGGACTACCAGAAAATTGTTCTTTCATAACAAGATTAAGCAAGGCAGCATTAATGTCACACGACTCCGCACTAGTGGCGGGAGGAGCAATAGGAGTACTAATAAAATCATTATTATTAGTATTGGAAAAGTCACACAATTTTGTATTTTCTTGAGACATCGCGACAAAGCAAACAAACTAACAAACAAGCAAATAAAATATTTTTGGGTTTTTGTAAAAAAAAATTAGAAGTGGGGGAGATGAAAATGAGAGGAAAATGCAAATAAAAGGCAAATAAAGTAAATGCAAGTGATTGATAGTTTGTGCGAAGGTACTTGATAGATTTTGATGATGTCTCCCCAGCAACGGCGCCAGAAATTATTCCTGCTACTTGTAGTCTGCGTTGGTATTTCCCCGAAGAGGAGAGGATGATGCAGTACAGTAGAGATAGGTATTTCCCTCAGTTAAGAACCAAGGTTATCAATCCAGTAGGAGAACCAAGCAAGATCCAGTGAACAGCACCTACACACAGAAAAGCAAACACTTGCACCCAACGCGAATAAGAGGGTTGTCAATCCTCTTAGCGGTTACTTGCAAGGATTAAGTCTGATAGAGATAAATAGATAAACTAAAATACTAATAAAAATAAAAGTAAATAAATTGCAGCAAGGTATTTTTAGGTTTTTTATATGATAAAGATAGACCCGGGGGCCATAGTTTTCACTAGAGGCTTCTCTCTCGAGCACAGAAACATACGGTGGGTAAACAAATTACTGTTGGGCAATTGATAGAAAAGCAAAAAATTATGACGGATTCATGGCAATGATCATGTATATATGCATCACGTCCGAGACAAGTAGACCGACTCCTGCCTGCATCTACTACTATTACTCCACTCATCAACCGCTATCCAGCATGCATCTAGAGTATTAAGTTAATAAAAACAGAGTAACGCCTTAAGCAAGATGACATGATGTAGAGAAGCAAATTCAAGCAATATGAATAAACCCCATCTTTTTATCCTTAATGGCAACAATACAAATACGCGTCATGTCCCCTTCTGTCACTGGGATTGAGCACCGCAAGATTGAACCCATCACAAAGCACCTCTCCCATTGCAAGATAAATCAATCTAGTAGGCCAAACCAAATCGATAGATCGGAGAGAAATACAAGCTATATTTAATCATGCCTAAAAGACTTCAGAGAAGACTCAAATATTTCTCATGAATAATCTGATCATAAAATCACAATTCATCGGATCCCAACAAACACACCGCAAAAGAAGATTACATCGGATAGAACTCCAAGAACATTGAGGAGAACATGGTATTGATGATCAAAGAGAGAGAAGAAGCCATCTAGCTACTAGCTATGAACCCGTAGGTCTGTGATAAACTACTCACACATCATCGGAAGGGCAGCAAGGTTGATGTAGAAGCCCTCCGTGATCGATTCCCCCTCCGGCAGAGTACCGGAAAAGGCCTCCAAATGGGATCGCGGAAGAACAGAGGCTTGCGGCGGCGGAAAGGTTTTCTCTTCTAGCTCTCTGTTGGTTTCCCAATATTTGTGAATTTATAGAAGTGGAATTAGGTCAAACGGAGTCACGTGGGCCCCATAAGGCAACACGGCGCGCCCCCTCGGGGCGCGCCCTGTTCCCTTGTGAAGCCTTCGTGAGGCTTCTGGCCTCCTCCCGAAGCTTCCAAGGTCTCTTTTATTCAGAAAAAAATCTCTAAAAAGTTTCGTGGCATTTGGACTTCGTTTGGTATAGATTTTTTGAAAAGCCAAAAACAAGCAGAAAACAACAACTGACATTGGGCACTAGGTTAATAGGTTAGTCCCAAAAAATAATATATAATTGCATATAAAAATATCCAAGATTGATACTATAATAGCATGGAACAATAAAAAATTATAGATACGTTGGAGACGTATCAAGGTCTTTGGCTGACGCACACATCTGACCATAGGCGAAGGAGGACATCCACCAAGAGAAACAGTTTGACATCAGACTAGACCCCGCGAGCCCAGCGGCCCAAGTCCTGGTAGCCATGGCCTTAGTGGTGACATGGAGACGATACCCGGAGACGGAGACGTCGTACTCGACCAGTCGCTGAGGATTGTTGGCTCGCAATCGTGGAACAGTGGGGATGAGAGGGAGCCAACTCGCTAAGCTTAAAATCACTGGTTATACATCTTACTAAAATAACGGATGAGTTAAGACAACTTTTAGTACTAAATCCAGCGTTGCAGACGTTATGCTTTTGGCAATAGAGAAATCAAGGAGAAATTTCATGGTTTGATGCATTTCTCCAGAGATTTCTGACTGCAACAAATTGTTCTGCATTCATAGCTAAACAACAATGACCTTTTTTAGGCACCTTCCCCTCTCAATCCAACATAATGATAGAACTCTACCTCGAGTAAATCACAAAGCTATTCAGCCATAAACATTTAGGTGATCTGGCATGCAGCATCTCAAATTACTTTACATGGTTCTGCAGATAGAAATCCCATAGCCGCACATAGCATATCATTGGGACATGAAATAAATCTGAACAAACTGAAAAAAATTAAAATAGAAGCTGTCATGTTAAGTATAGATAACCTGCTAATATAATGTACAGGAGTGTTGCCTGTGGAGCCGGCCATTGTGGATGGATGGATATAAGTTAGCTCTAGCTGCAAGCTATGACTTGCAAAAGTAGGAAAACAGGTTGTTCTACCAATTTCCTGAAATCTGCAATGTATACTTGAAGAAACAGTAGTCAGTTTATCCCGTGCAGTACACTGAAAAATGCCAAAAATGGAGGGGAGGAGGTAGTCTACCTTGCAGGTAGCAAGCCCATACTGCTGCTGCCGGTCTTGGTGCCGTCCTCCCATTAGGTGGAGTGCGTCCAGGTCGAGCTCCGCGAGGTCCCCGGAATTTTGCGCGGGATCACCAACCCCCAGCGCCAATCAGCAGGTGCTCCGTCGGGCTTCGGATTAGAGTGTGGGCCGGATCACGAGCTGCGTGCAGCCGGCGGTGCGATGGCGGGCTGCGTGCAGGGGTTGAGGACGGCGGCGGCAACCAGTGGCTAGAGGCGGCGAGGTGGCAGTCGCGTGCGAGAGAAAGGGGGGTACTCGGGGAAGAGCCGAACCCTAGCACGCCGCCCGAGCGCAGTGCCGCCTCCCCGCCGTGGCTGCCGCCCCTGCAAGCCTGCGCCGCCGTGGTCCGTGGCTTCGACGCCGGCGAACTTCATCTCCGCGCGCTGCCGCCACCTGATGCGGCGCCAGAGGGCAGCGCCGCCTCCCTGCCATGGCCGCCCCTGCAAAAAAGATATAAAGGATTGCGGGTTGAATACTGTAAAATATAGGGTTCTTTTTGCAAGAATGAAACGTTTTCCTAGATAACCACTTAAAATAGGACTGTGGGTTGAATACCAAAAAACACAGGGGCTTTTTTGCAAAACCGCCGCGACGGAAGCAATAGCCACTTTATTATTAGGTAAAGATATGGACTATATACAGATGTATATAGAGATATTTTATTTTAGACTATAGATTCACTCATTTTGCTCCATATGTAGTTCATATTGAAATCTCTAAAAGGTCTTGTATTTAGGAACGGAGGGAGTAGACTTTTAAAATAAAATTTGAGCTTATAGTTTATTTTCACATCTCGTGGCCCCAAACGAGTTCTGTCGAGTTGATAGCTTGTTGTAGCTTATTTTTATAATAAGCTGCTATAAGCTTTAAAAGGAACTGGCCAAAGATGTTTGATTTAGGACGCCTTCGTCCGAACGATCGATCGAGCAAAACAGTTCGCACAGAAACCCCCTCCAGCGCGAACGGCAAGCCCGTCACAGTGAACGTGCTTAGTGGGCCACAAAAAAGCCCAATTTTCATTGTAGCACGCTAGTAGGCCTAAAAACTAGGAATCTTCACCAAACTTCGAAAAAAGCTACATGAACATATATAATAAGCTGCCATCGACAAAATAATAAATTTGTCGTGTCTGCGATACATACATACCATCCATGGCCAAAAAAAAAACTTAAAGTTTTGCCGTGTGGCTAATAAACTGATGGCGAAAAATGGAGAAAAAACATAGTGCAAGCAGGCATGGCAAAAAAATGGTATGGCAAAAGTTTTGGTAAAAAGAAATTTCAAAATATCAATGCGACATTGAACAAATCACATGACATATTAATTGACATAATGGTGAAAAAAAATGGAGCGGTAGTTTACCATGGCAACAAACTTCAAAAAATGCCATGGCATAACATTTTTAAAAGTTTATGATAATTATACTTTTATGGCAAAAAAAACGGATTCTACATGCCAAAAAATATGTTATATTCTTGGCAAATTCTATTTTTTGTGGATGCTATGCCAAAATTGCCATGATCCAAAATAAAAATTCCATGGTAGATAGAATGGAATAAAAATTGCCATGATGTAATAACTAAATTGGCCATGATGTGTGAAGTAGATTTGTCATGATGTGAGAACAAAAAATAGCCATGAGAGCATTTTTTTTAAAACAATTTGGAAAAAAATGTTTTGAAAGATGGCAATTTTGCCATGGGAAAATTGCCATGATTCTATATAAAAATTCCATGGTAGATAGAATGGAATAAAAAATTCATGATGTAATAACTAAACTTGCCATGATGTAATAACTAAATTTGCCATGATGTGTGAAGTAGATTTGCCATGATGTGAGAACAAAAATAGCCATGCCCATACACTAAATTTGCCATGTTCCATGAGAGCATTATTTTTTTAAACAATTTGGAAAAAAGCTCCAATATAAAACTTCCATGGTAGATAAAATGGAATAAAAAATTCCATGATGTAATAACTAAACTTGCCATGATGTAATAACTAAATTTGCCATGATGTGTGAAGTAGATTTGCCATGATGTCAGAACAAAAAAATTCCATGCCCATACACTAAATTTGCCATGTTCCATGAGAGCATTAAATTTTTTAAAACAATTTGAAAAAAAAGTTTTGAAAGACCTGAATTTTGCCATGGCAAATTTTACTTTTAATGACATGGCAATTTTTACTCTATTTTTGCCATGGCAAATTTTTACTCTATTTTTGCCATGGCAATTTTACTTTTAATGACATGGCAATTTTCAATTTTTTATTATAGGCCGAAGTATGAAATAGATCTCTAGATGCACTTATGCTACCTGCCATGGGAACATGGCAATTTTGTAGAATATGTCGAAGATGGCAATTTTGAGTAGAACATGACTTTTTTTTGTGCAGAACATGGCAAATTGTCGAACAACTCTTAGTAGATTTCCCATACTATTTAGTGCACTTAGATTCTAGAGTCACTATTTCCCTTGAGTTAATGTTGAGTAGAACATGGCAATTTATTTGAAAATGTCAAAGGTGGCAAATTTGAGTACAACATGACATTCGTTTTTATTTCCCTACCATGGCAAATTTATTTTTATGAATCATGGAAATTCACACATAATGGCAAAGTTTTTACTCTTTTTTTCTATGGCAAATTTCACTCTGTTTTTGCCATGGCGATTTCACTTTTATTGACATGGCAACTTTTACTCTTCTTTGCCATGGTCCATGTGATATATTTGCCACGTCAATATATGTAAATTTGCCATGGCAAAAATTCTGAAAGTTTCTACAACATGGCAATCTTGCCATCCTTTAAATAGTTTGCCACCATTTTCTTCAAAAGTATGTTAGTTTTTATCTCTGTAACATGGCAAAATTAATTGACGTGCCATGGCAAGTTTAAGTCAAGTACCATGGAAAAAATTCTTTTGTCATATCACGGCTATATTTGTTTACATAAATGACATTTTTCTTTAGAGATTTTACATTGCAATTTTAACTCAAGTATCATGTCTTGCCATGTTTTATACAACTCTAAAATCGCCATGACAAAACGATCACTAAAACATGGCAAATTCTAAAAAAATTTAAATCATGGGAAACTTTCCATCTTTCAAATAGTTACCACCATTTTTCTTGAAATGTATATTACCATGGTCCATATAGACATGGCAAATTTGCCATATTTTATTGTAGAAATCTTTTTTTTGTTCTATCCTAACAAATGGCCATGTGATTGTTTGCAAAATTGCCATGATTGAGGAACACATTTTGTGTGAAAAATTGCCATGGAATTGAATAAACTTATACTAAAGTTGGCCATGCCACATCTACAATCATCTGTCGCCATCAACATACTGTGCATTTAAATTGCAAAAAAATAAATCACATGTGTACTTCGTTCGCCGTCGACGATTCCTCCTCCGAAAGCTTAGCCGTCGTTGGCCATGGAGGGTAGGAAGCAGCAGAAGACGAAAAGTAGGAGGGGCGTGCGCGGGGCCTCACCACTGTGCGGCGGCGAAAAGCATCGACTGCAAGGGTTGGAGGCGAGCAGCAGCTCGGGCGTGGCTGCAGGACCGGTCGGCGCGGACCCGAAAAGCGGCGGTCTGGTGCTCGTCATCGCCGAGGAGCGCTTGAATGGAGGCGACCTCAACGCCCGCCGCGGCGGCGGGGGCGAGCAGCAGCATCATGGCCCACCCCGTATGCGTCGTCGTTGCCTTCGCCGTCTTCGCCTCCGTCCCGGCCGTGTTCGTGGCCTCGACGCCCGCCGCGGCGGCGGGGGCGAGCAGCAGGCCTGCAGCATCGTGGCCCACCTCGTATGCGTCGCCGTTGCCTTCGCCATCTCTGCCTCCGCCCCGGCCGTGTTCGTCGCCCTTGGTGGATATGCCGTCGCTGTGGCCGCGTGAAAAGGATTGGCGTCTGCCGGCGGGAGGCTAATGCCACCATTGTAGGGGAGAGCGCCACCGCGCCGCCCGCGTTGGAGGCCCAGACGCCTCCATGGTCGCTGACCCCGGGCCGAAGGCCATGGACGCCATGCCGCCGGAGGCCACCAACACCGCCCGCGATCCAACCCACCCCCGCCCGTGCCCCCCGCACATCGCGCCTTGGTGTAGAGAGAACGGCCAGGAACCGTCGGGAGTCGCCGGTGAATGGCCGCATGAGCTCGGTGTGAGTGGGTGGCTGTGGGGGAGAAGAAGATAAGATGAGGGGAACGAGTGTGTGGGCGACGGGGTGAGGAGAAGGCGTTCGGGAGGAATCGTGAAAGATCCGAACGCTGATGAGGCAAAAAACGTGCTCCGTGATTCGTGCAGAGATCTGACGTCCAAAAGAGCGTTCAGGCCGAGATCTTGAAAAACTGGTCGTTCGGCAGTTATCGTTTCCGTTGATTTAATAAGACAAACCTAACACTTTATATTTACCAAAATATATATACTCCCTCTATCCATGTATATAAGGCCTAATGTATTTTTCGAGGTTAACTTTGACCACATGTAAGAGCAATAGTATATGACATGCAAGTTACACAAAGCATACCATCAAATTCGTATGTGAAAGAAGCTTCAAATGATATATTTTTCACATTATACATCTCATATATTATTAATCTTATCAATAGTCAAAAGTAGTCTCGAAAAATGAATTAGGCCTATGGATGGAGGAGTATTTTGAAATGGAGGATGGAGACGCTCTAAACGCTTAAAAGCATGACGCTCCCGTGCTGTTCCTAACCCCCGCCTCCACGCCACATCCATGGCCACCCTCATCCCTCGTGCTCCACCACCAAATCCCCACCGTCACTTCCTTCTCCACCGACCACCGACCCTATCCCCCCAGCTCCGTCTACGCCTCCCTGTTCGCCGCCTCCGCCTCGCTTCCCCGGTCGCGGCCATTGACACGGTGACGGCCGCCGTGCCCCCCGACGACATCTCGCAGCTCAATAACCGTCTCCGCGCGCTCGTCCGCCGCCGCGGTGTCTCTTCCGCTGCCACATCTCCCATGGACCCCGCCCAGGCGGAGGCCTACCTCCACATGATCCGCGAGCAGCAGCGCCTCGGCCTCCGCCAGCTCCGCCGGCACGCGGCCGAACCGGAATACGAGAGAGACGTCGGAAGCAACGGGGAGGACGAGGAGGAGGGCGCCGGAAGGAGGAAGGGGATGGCGGCCGGGAGCTCGTTGGGGCACCGTGTGGACCCGCGTGAGCTGGAGCCGGGCGAGTACGTCGTTCACAAGAAGGTCGGCGTCGGCAAGTTCGTCTGTATAAGCGGAGAGGACGGAGAGGACTACGTGTTCATTCAGTATGCGGACGCCATGGCCAAGCTTGCAGTCGACCAGGCCGCACGAATGCTCTACCGATACAACCTGTATACCTCCGCGGTTAACCTGCTCACCTCTCTTCTCCTCTTGTTTTTTTTTTTTTTTAAACTTCTTCTCCTCTTGTTTGTAGCATCTCTTCTAACTAGTAACTGTGTACGTGCAATGCACGTTAATATTAGGTAAGATATTAATTGTATTGCACATTAATATTAGGCAAGATATAAATTGTATTAGGTAGGATATAATTATGTGGTTAATGCTGACGGTGACATTAGTAATTATATTAACTAGATGATTCCCCGCGCGTTGCAGCGGGAATATATTGTCAAAATAGACATTGGTGATTGCGTAAAATAATAATTTTGATGATCAGGGTAATCTTCCGGTCACATGGTGAGTTTAGGGAGAAGAGAAATTAACTTTTAACTCTCCTGTATTCAGTTATACATATAGGTGCTAGCAACTTGAATTCTCCATCAATCAAAGTTTGCAAGTACATTAAAAAAGATTCTGCCGTCACATAATTTCAAAATGCACCAGGTCCAGAATAGCAATTTACATGGCAAATAGTTTTCTATTTTTAACAATCTCTAAATCTCCTATAATTTAGATGCCTCTTCTCCATGAAGGCTGGAGGATGTCTCAGCATTGCGAGGCAATAAAAAATCCAAGAAAAGTACAGTTGTATTCCCATACATGCATGAGCATGACAAAGGCACAAATGGAATCTAGGAGGAATACGTTTTTACAATGAACAGATTTTGAGTGTTTTGCCTTGAAGGAGGTGCCAAAAAACGTCTTGCAACTGAGTACTTGAGCAGGAAGACGATTTCCAAAGCAAATTGAAATGGGGGAGGAACTTGACAGGTGCCCATCAGCTATGTGTGAAAAGAACACGTATTCATTCCACTTGGTTGACCAGGAAAGCCTTCAACTTTTAGTATGCCTACCAAAGACTAAGGCACATAATGGAACCAGCAGCCCTGTCGGCTTAGTAACGGTAGATGTTAGGGGACAAAGCGCCTTATTAAGAATAAAAAAGCTCATACTTATAACATTAAGCAATAGAGATTACTATTCCCTACAAAAATATTGGTCACATGATGTCATGATACATGAGAAAAAAGACAGATGTGCCATATAGCAAAGCAGGGCAAGAACTCAGCCCACTTTTGTTTTTTACATTTATTCTTAGCATAGGCGAATTATACAATTAGGAAAAAAAGTACTGCCATGACACAGTACATAAACAATTCCTTTGCATACAAAAGAACACAAAATTATCAATAGCAAACATGTTCACAGAGTTGATGGCACCTGGATTGGCAATGGCGTCTTGGCAAAGGAGAACACCCTCGGTATCACTGTTCTCTACAGTATTTCATTAAGATTTGCCCCACGTTACCTATAGTCAAAAGGTAACATTACTTAGAGATGTCAGAAAAATGGAACAGTACTTAGAGATGCCAGATAATTCTAAAGCAAAGGAAAGAGGAAAGTTAGAGCACTCACCTCACTACTACTTGGGCAAATATTGGGTTGTTCCCATAAGAAAATTAATAGAAATTGAATAATCAAATGAGTCAACAGTGGGGAATGAACATATCACTGCTAATGTAAATTCAGAAAATGATTTTGAATGCCATGCCTTTAAAAGAGAACTCTGCAATTCAGAAGGTAGCTCAACATTGAAATAGTACTTATGGGGTAGCAGCTTAAGTATCCCTAGCATACTATAGATTAAAAAGTGGTAAATTATCAAATAATATATGCATGATCACTTGGGGAAGTCAAATGGCTAATTACATGGTGACAAAGATGTAACGAACATGATAAAATATTGCAATGGATTATGAATGACCTACACAAACCACTGAGAAACAACAATGAAATAGGCATTGATGATTTTTTTTTAAAAGATGGTCTAAAGCAGCAGTATGTTGAATAACAAAGCATAAGAATAGGAGATCCTAACATAATGTTGACAACTGCAAATATAAAAACAGTGTTCGAACTGCTAAGTTTTCCTTACCTTTTGATTTTCATATCTATGTCATGATCAGCAGGTAGAGACCAATACATTGACTTACATCCACGGAAAAGCACTTGCCACTGTAGCCAAATTTAGTCAAATAGGTAAATGATGAGTTAAATCTGTGTTAATAGATGGAAGATATTTTTACCTCACAAATAAAGTCCAGAATAAACAATGAAATATACTGAGGAAATTAGAAAGCTTCGACAATTGGTGACTGTATTAGATACCATCAACTATAGTACAGAAATTAAGTAATCTTCCAGCAGAAAGCAACCATTTGGTGTCAATGATATGCTCGACGTGGTGTTAAATGACAAAACATGAATTCATTTTAATTATGTAATCCATGTCTTCATCTCTTGAGATGGCAATATAGGTCTAAAATTTAGACGGTCCAGTGCCGAAACATGATTGGTATGATACCAAATCCGCTCATTTTTATCTCTGATATTTCAAATGAAAGTTGCAATGTGGCCAAGTCCCTAGCCAACTTCAGGACAAAGAGAACCGATCTGCAACAGCAGTGAAATAATCAGTGGTATTCATCAGTAATTATAACTATCAGACTACACATGTGCTTTTGAGGTCAATAATGCAAGAGAAAACGATGAGTAATTGTGCGTGACTTGGTCAGCATGACACAGTATTGGAGCAAAGGCACAAGCACCAACCTGATGTTGGAGACAATGGGATGGATGGCGCTATTGTTTAAAGGGGAAATTTATCGAGCCAGGCGGCGTCATCGCTTCGGAGCAGCACGGCGGTGGTGGAGGTCGTCCTTGAGGAGGCGGAGTCATCAGACGTCGAAGTGGCTGGGGTTGAACGGATCGAGGCTGCATCATAGCAGCACGATCCCGATGCGTGTGCAGCTCCTCTCGGCAGTGGATCTTGCAGGCGCACCTGGATCCGTGGAGGGTGGTGGGCAGCGTGCCTGATGACAACCACAAACAGAGAAGCTCAATCCTTCTCGGCCCGAGGCGATGGTGCTCCTGAACGGTGGCAGAGAGTAGGAACGACTTCGCGCAGACGCATCGATCTGACCCGGTGGTGAATGAGATCAAACGGAGGGGTAAGAGAATGTGAACGGAGAATATGGAGGAGGCGGAGAGTCTGAGAGAGCGAGGACGATTGGTTTGTCTTTTGATGTACTCGTACTCCATTGAGGAGAATATAAAAGAAGCATAGCATGGAAAAGAAAGGAATGTGCGATGGGGACCTTTGGGAAAATCTTTTTTGGAAATAATATCACGACGCTTATCTCGTTTGTTACAGAAGATCGAAGAGCAAACGACTCGTGGATGGCTGTGTACTTTTTTTATGAGGGATGGCAACGTGCTAAATAAAAGTTGTACCACAATAATTATTGAATTTTTTTTCTAATTAAGCTGGCATGGGTGGGCCATAGGTGATGAGTTGGATAGGTTGCATGTCAAGATAAATAGGATAGTGGGGATGAATCTCTTAGGTATATAGGATTAGTAGAGGGTGCTAAATGTGTTTAATGTCGGAGCGACGTAGACGTTGAATATATGCTGTTGAACGGTTGAGATTTGTTGGATCTCCGCAACTCACTCTTTTTAGTATAGGTATATAGATTGTATGTAGGACTGGAATTGTTGGATCAACTTGCCTGTCCAGACATGTCTGGGCAAAAGTATTAAAGTAAACAAAATTATGTCATTGCCAAATTGCAAAGTGGTGGTGGTTAGCCATGTGACTGGGATTGGTTCCAAACTTAGTAAACAAAATTATGTCGTTGCCACATTGCAAAGTGGTGGTGGTTAGCCATGTGACTGGGATTGGTTCCAAACTTACAATTGCCAAGTTTATGTGAGGTGCATGCCATATTTCCCAGTTTTCAAGTTTGATGCCAATTTAAAAGAATGTGATTCCTGATCTGAGTAGTTGCATGAATTTGCATCTTTTCAGGACTAGACCTAGTTTGCACCTCTTCTTTTGCTAGCTGGTATCTGTGCTTAAATTTTGATTTACATGCTATGTTGTGGGATGGTCACTTGAGTTTGATGGAAATTAAAAATGCACGTTGACCATTTATCCAGTTTGAACTTTTATGCAGTCCTCATGAGAAAAAGAGGCTAAGGAATCTAAGCAAGCTGAATGATCCTTCTACGTGGGAGAAGAGGAGGCTGAAAGGAAAGCTTGCTGTTCAGAAGATGGTGGTCAACTTGATGGAGTTATATTTACAAAGGATGAGGCAGAGAAGGCCGCCGTACCAAAAGCCTGAGGCGATGGATCAGTTTGCTTCTGAATTTCCTTACGAGCCTACCCCAGACCAAAACCAGGTTTGCTCTCAACTAAAAGCTGTGTTCTTTTCTTCATGCAGTTAATGTTCTTGATATAATTGTTAATCTTTCATGGATATGGTTGGCAACCATATGTTCGCTTGTTGTTTGTTTACATCAAGGGTGAAACGTAAGGCAATGATAGTTTTGATTGCTTCTGAGGTCAGAAACACTTTGTTTGGGTTACTTCACGTCAGCTTGGAAGCTTAAATTCAGATCTTTTTACAGTTTAAACTTGCTTCAGAAATTTGAAATTACCTATTTATTTCCTGTATATGATAGATACTTGTTGTGAGCAACAGATTTCCATTATGCTGTAGTGTGGACAACTTCTAGATTTTGTGTGTCTGTTCTGACACAATAAACGTAAGGTTGTTGAATGATCTTGGTTGACTTGTGTAGAAATCCATCTCAGATATACATAACCTTTGGCACATTACTGATTACTATTCATTTCCAGTCATTGCCAATTTTTTCTTTTGCTTCTCACCTTCTTTAAACTTCTTACCATGCCTGGGGTTTCTTTCTTATCTACTTACACTGTTAGTGAATAATCTTAAAAAGAGCTTTTTTAACGGTGTTCATTCTGATGACAGGCTTTCATAGATATTGAGAATGATCTGACTGAAAGGGAAACACCAATGGACAGATTGATCTGTGGAGATGTCGGGTTTGGTAAAACGGAAGTTGCAATGCGTGCTATATTCATCGTTGTATCTACAGGATATCAAGCTATGGTTCTCGCACCAACTGTAATACTAGCCAATCAACACTATGACGTAATGACTGAGCGTTTCTCCAACTATCCTGACATAAAGGTCGCCATATTCAGTGGTGCTCAGGTATGCCACGATACAAATTGAGTTTAACCCATAATACAACTCATTATGTAAAATTATCTTTCTTTGTTTATGTTTCCGAACCATAATTTTAGTAATTATTTAACTATTTAGTTTGTGTAGTTCATCTTGACCCTAGAAAGCATTCCACTCTAGTTTCGTTGTAATACTCTAATTTGTGTATGTGGCTTTTGTTGTAGCTATACTAAATAATGTTTATATAATCTATACTACGTTATGCAATCTGTGGTAGCGCTATCTCGTTTCCACTTTTCATATTTCACTGACTGTTCTTAACTCAAATCATGGTTAATTTTGGTAACGTGTATTATACAATGCCAAGTACATTCGTTTGCTGAAGGGATTGACTATCATTTGCATGGCTTGGTATGTGTCTTCCTTGCAGAGCAAGGATGAAAAGGATGAGCTAATAACAAAAATCACGAATGGGCATTTGCAAATAATTGTTGGAACTCATGCTCTTCTTACAGAACGGATGGCCTATAACAATCTTGGTCTCCTAGTGGTGGATGAGGAACAGGTACTCTATAAATCGTAATGTCTCTCTCACGGTGATAGCATATCCTTGCCCTGTATTCATGTGACATCATTTTTGTGTGGTTGCCGGTCTAGTCTGCCAATGATACACATTAGTTTGATGGTTAAAATTTGGGTACTAATAACATAAAATTGTTCTCTTTTTAGGGTATATAGCAAGAGAGAGCTCTGTCGTTAGTAATCTGTTAAAAAGATCAGAAGATATAATATCTTTGAAGCAAACTCTGCCTATTTTTATATGCACACCTCACAAACTCCATCTTCTCCAACAGAAGTTCGGTGTACAACAAAAGGAGAAGATTGCATCATTCAAAGCTTCTATTGATGTTCTTACCCTGTCCGCAACACCCATTCCACGAACTCTGTATCTTGCTTTAACCGGTTTCCGTGATGCAAGGTATGATTTTATTGCAGTGCTTGCTATTTTTTACCTTTTCATTTCCATTGGAAGGGAAATATTGCTCTTCTTAAAAGAGATGATAGTTTTCTTGTGGGCTTTTTGTTCATCATAGTTTCTGTACTTTGGTTACATTCAACTTTTGAACTCCTTTTTCTGTTCTTAACAGAACTGTATGCTTGCTTTCAGTTTAATGTCTACACCACCTCCGGAAAGAGTCGCTGTCAAGACCTATGTGTCAGCATTTAGTAGAGAAAGTGCTCTATCAGCTATCAAATTGGAGTTGAAGCGCGGCGGTCAAGTTTTCTATGTTGTTCCTCGAATAAAAGGTCACATCTTCATTATCTTCAGATGACATTTTGTTTACAATACAATAATAAACCTTCATAATGCATGAACCTGAAGATATAAGTCCAAATTTTTAGTTTAGTGTTTTTTTATGTGTGGCTTGTGACTATGGAAAGTAGTTGACATATGTTTCCATAATTCAGCCGACCAGATGATGCTTTCATAAAAGTAGGCCAAGCTAAATTTGCAACAGCGTAGACCCTTTTCAAGGATTTGCATAATGGAAATTTTGATGTAAGTTACATGGCAATATGAAGTCAATGACTCAACATGGAAAAAATATATCATAAATACCCACTGATCGAAACATCATGAGTGAAGGAAACATCATGGATCATTAGCATTAAAATATCGGAAACAAGAGCTTATTATTGTATCGCCTACACAAAAGTTGTACTCCCTCTGAACGATCACTACTTCAGTGATCTGAACGATCTTATATTTCTTTACAGAGGGAGTACTTGTTTCTTTAGTGTATTATATTTAAGGAGGTGTTTGGTTCACGCATTTGTAACGCAGTCTAATTACAGTGTTAACAAATGACGTTAAATCTTGTTTGGTTTGGTTGGCTCGTAATCTCATCACGCGGGATCAGATCCCAGCCCAATACGAAACTGATTCCGGTAGGAAACCGATGTAAATCTGAAAACGATACAACCAGGCTCTCACATAAGCAGCTCCTCTACATGAATCGAACTATCCTCCATGATCTCCTCCAGTAACAACATTTGAACCAAACATGTTATGATTTTTGTCCATTACGTTTACAGTCCCGGTGCTATTCCATTATGTTTACATTTGCGTTACCTGTTGGGACCAAACACCTTCTAAATATTTGCTTGAACGAATGTTGCATTTGTTGTGCATGAATCATAATATAATTTTATAGTATAGAATAATTTAATCATATTGTATGAAGAATTGTGCTTGCCATAATCTATCGAAATGAGGGAACTTTCAAGTTTCCTCGCATTCATCGATGGAAGGACAATCGAACAAAAGCAGATGGGGAAAGAAGAAAAGAAGGGATGCATAAAGGAAAACCGCTGACGCAGACCGATCCAACATGGGGCGCGAGGCAGCTATGTTAGGTGCTAGGGCCGAGGCGACAAAGATATGGGGACTTGTGCCAAACTCTAAAATAGGCCCTACTGCTCTAGAAAAATAGAACTCACGCGGTCGATGGTCCTTGAGTGGTGGACGTTGAACTACTGGTTGATGGACGGAAGCAGGGGCGAGCAGCCTGGAGACGACACTTCGTCACGCCAAGATCAATCAGCAATTGCGCAGACGAAGAGGAAGAGACGCGCTCATCCAGGCAGAGGACTCATACGCAGACATATATGGATCACTCCTCAAAATTGGAAAATCACATTAATCAAATTCTTTCAAGTGTAACACTCTTAAAAATTCAAAACCCCGGCCATACAGTTTGGACCTTCGGGAAACAAGAATTAAAAAATAAATAGAAGCACTTGAGAAAGATTGTTTACTTGCCTTGCCATACTCATTTTCTGTAGCTATCCAGGTGAGTGGGCTACGCCGGCGCTGGCGCCCCGTGATGCTTCGACGGAGTGGCTAGGTGGGCGACGGTGCGAGGAAAAGCATGTGAAAAATTGGGAGGAGGCGAGAAGCCAACAAGCAACACGCACAGTTCTCACGATCAGACCAATTGATCTTGTGTGCCTCCGCGTCAATGCGTGGGCGCGTTGATGGCTGCGTGAGCCTGTAGATGGGCCGTGTGCACTTTCGTCGCTGGCTTCTGGCAGGTTTCCGGTGACCCCGATTGGGCCTCTGCGTCCGGTTTGTGTCTGGGCTGAACTAGGCCTATCTGAATAGCTCTACGAAACTTGGGCTCTTGTGCGGTTGCACGGGCCGCACGCCCTTTGGGCCTGGGTGCCATATCATAGTCCTCCCACCCGTTAGCTGACATGCGTAACTATTCGAAACCGCGACCGTTGCACTTTTTGCAAAGAGAAGGACAACCCGCCTTTTGGTGTCTTTGAATTGGGACGGTCATGGTAGGATGAGACACAATTGTTGTAGGACATGAGGAAGACTTGGTGGCGGCAGCCACCCCCAGCAAAGTGCTGACCAAGTTGTTTGACCACAACCCGCTGTGGGTTGCGGACTGTGCCTCGTAGCCATTTGCGGCCCATGAGCTGAATCGGGAGCTCCACTCAACCCATGCCTCATTCACCGAGTTGGGCCTCGTGCTTAGCATTGGAGGCCCACCATCTGCCGGTTTTGCTCTAGGGCACAGCTTCGAGCACCACCATGGGCAAGACATCCTTGGATCAATTCAACCCGTTCCTTGGCTTGGCTGAATAACGCGTGTTCTTACTGGACCTAGACTCCGAGAACCCGTTTGGAGGACTTATGATCTCGACGCCCCTTCCTCCGAGGAGGTGGTGCGTCACCTATTGCGTGAGAAGGCACTTGAATCGGGCGGATTCACGACCGAGTTCCTCCAAACATGTTGGGGCACATCAAAGGCAATGTCATGGCTGCCTTCACCAAGTTGCATTCACTTAATGGGCGTGGTTTTCAGGGTCTGAATGAAGCTTTGTTGATCTTTGTGCCCAATCGGCCGGATGCCTCTACTCCGAAGGACTACCGCCCCATTGGCCTCACCCATCCCTTTGCCAAATTGGTGGCAAAGACCTTGGCTGCAAGCTTGTCACCGAGATTGGCTTCCTGGGTTAAGGAGAGCCAATGTGCGTTCGTTAAGAACCACTGCATACATGATAACTTCATGTTGGTTCAGCAGACGACATGCTACCTTCACTGGCTTAAGGAGCCTCGTGTGGTGCTCCAATTGGACCAGACGCGCGTTTGGCTCCATATCCTGGGCATTGCTCTTTAGGTGCTTTGTCGGGTAGGGTTCGGACCTTGCTTCAGCGAGTTGGTTTCCATCCTCCTTTCCACGGTCAGCACACGGGTGTTTTTGATTGGAGAATCGGAGCTGTGATAGGGGGTTCCGCTCTCCCCCATGCTGTTCGCATTGAACCGGCTATGGAGGTCCATATGCTCCAATGCCTCACACCGCGGGCCTTGACGTCCAGTTGTTGAGATCAAGGGCTAAGGAATAGAGGGGGTGAATAGTTCTCTGAAAATCACTACTCCAAATTTTAACCAAGCTGGCGGTGCTTAGAGCAACTACTATTCTAGTTGATCCTTGTGACTAAAGAAGCAAACGAGTTAAAGAGTATGGCAGCGGAATAGAGTACCTTGCAAGAAAGTAAATGGTGATTCAGAGGATGCAAACACAAGGGGCTCAATGATGTTTTTCCCGTGGTACGGATAGTTGGCGCTATCCTACCCCACGTTAATGGAGGCTTCGAACCAAATGGTTCTAGGATCACTCGGGGATCTTCGGTTGTGTCACCCACCAAGGGCCCACCAAGCACAACCAAATCCACCATGGCTTGCACCAAGAAGCCTCACTAAAGGTTCTAGGATCACTTGGGGATCTTCTCAAAGTAGGTGATCTCCTTGCCCTCACAAACTCTTGAGTTCTTCACACATTGATGACGAAGGCTCTCAAGTGACTCCTAACCGTTTAGGAGGTGCACACCCTCCAAGAGTAACAAGTAAAGCAAAGTCAATTGGTAGTACTTACTCAAAAGATCTTCAATCAAAGTATCTGTCATGAACCCATAGGGATCTCTCTCACAAAGGATGTGATTGTGGTGAAAATGATATGAAATTGAGGTGCAGGGTTCAAGAAAGGGAGTAGATTTTGGCTTCAAGAATCAAGAAGTGTTCTTGGAATCACCCAACACTTGTCTTCTCGTCTTCTTTCTTGCCTTGGAGCTCTCTCTATCTCTTGTGGCAGTTGGATGGAGTGAGGAGTGGGGTGGTTGCTTCCTTGCTGCCACGGAGGGGTATGGGGTTCTATAAATAGAGACAGTTTAAAATCTGTCCGTTATCTTGAAAAGATAACTAGCCGTAAGTAGTAGACGAAAATCTTCGGAACTTCCAAACACGTTTAAATATTTGACATAAAACACAGTACTTGGAAGTACCGGCAGAAAATAGAGCGGTGGTTCCGAGCAGTAAAATGTGGCTCTTTTCTGCGAGAATAAAACTGGCTCAGAAGTATTGGGTAAAACTGTTTGCTCGGTAGTACCGCAGTAGACAAAGCAACCCTCAAATGGGAATTGTGCAGAAAAGCCAAAGTCACATCTCAGAGGTACCAGACAAAACTTTCACGGAGGTCCAGGACCTATATTGTGACCACATAGAGAAGCAAACCGAGACGGCTCAGAAGTTATGGCCGGAGGTGCCAGAGCTAACAGAGAATGCCTGAATCAGAATTGGCTCGGCAGTACCGAAACAAAAAAGGTGTGGTAGTTCCGGCGCCCTGGATGGGTTTGATCTCTATGGAGGAGTAAGTCTTAAGTGGCCCGGTAGTACCGAAAGAAAATCTTCGGTGGTACTGGGGCTTAGAGATACTAGAAATTTGATGGATTTTATAAGAACTTTGGTCTAGGATCTTTTCTTGGAGTTCAATTGTGCCCCTCTCAATAGAATGGTTGTCCTATACTGAACGTGAATCTTGGATTCACCAAAAACCTAGAAATTACAATCTACAAGCTTGTGGTAGACAAAAAGTTATAGGTAGAGGTCACCGTTGACTAAAATCATTAGTCCTCTCAAATGGTTTTGTCATAAATCACCCAAACCCAATAGGTGTATCTGACAAATGCACTTTCAATCTCCCTCTTTTTGGTCATTGATGACAACACCATTGAGTATATATAGCATAAATATGATGAAAACGTGCAGATTTAGGTACTTGTCATATCATTTGAGCTCCTCCCTATTTGTGTGCATTATTTGAAATTTGCTTTTAGAATGCAAATGCACATTCATTAGGTAGTGTGGGTACATCAAATCTATGACGCATTCCAAAGGAGTGCATTGTGTGTACAAGAAAGTAAACAAAATACCACTTGAGAAACAACACAAGCAACACATTTGAATTACATTGATGATAGGATAAACGCATAAAAGAGTAGCATTGCATGTCTCACATAACACAATAGTATAGTTTACAAAACATGCAAGAAGATTACACATGATCTTGCAAATAAGAATCAAGTCTTGTAACTAACAAAACACAGCATACTAACAAACCCTCTCCCCCTGAAACAAAGAGACCCCAAAAGCCTATACTCATATCTCCCCCTTTGGCATCAAGACACCAAAAAAGTTTGAGAGAGCAACTATCAAACCCAAAATGCTTCCAAGAAGATACATGACCACTTCTGTAAGTGACCTGGTCAAGCTTCCTACGGAAATATGCGATAAGCAAGAATATGGGATAAAGGCTTTGGCACAAAACTGGCGTGGTCAACTGGTATTTAGAATTTCTTTTATACTTGGTTCCTTGTATGTGCAGTTCACTAGTGTCAACTGGTCTTTATGGCTTTATCAAACACTTCTTCAACATGTTTAGTTGAACCAGTTAGCCCATGGTTATAGTTATGCATATGTGTCTTGAACCTTGAAGACCCAAAACAGCGTAACGTGCTGAAGATAGCCACATTACATGTCTGCAGGAGGTTGGTAGACATCAGTTGAGATGAGAGATTAACTGGAGAGAATAGTTTGATTGTTCTTGCTTGACTCAAAAGCAGATACATGATGTCCTTATATAAAGGATGCTCAGGTTTTTGACCCCTCCTAATACGATTGGAGCTGGTAGACCTTTTCAAATACGGCTGGACTCTTCAATAATCCAATTCATCTGTCACCATCTCTGCTGCTATTCTCTCTCATGATCTCCCATGCTGCTGCTCCTTGATACAGTGGACTCATGTCCACATAATATGGTTGCCCTTTTTTAATATGTTATGAACTAATGATGCACCGGATCTAATCTGAGATGAGGCGCATTTATTTAAACTAGTTGGTATAGCAATGCACTTTGGTCTTTTAAAGTATCTATGCAGTAAACATGTTTCATTTCTTATTCAAACAGCCATAGACGATGTATTGCAATTTCTCAAGGACTCTCTTCCAGATGTACCGATGGCTATTGCTCATGGAAAGGTTAGTCGGCTAAGCTGATTCAGAATGCAAGAATTCTGCATTTACAACATAATATCTTGAATACTATCTACATTTGTGTGCACTGCTTTGTGTTAAAGGCCAAAGTGCAAGTTTCTAGTAATGAAGTTTAGGCTATCTTGTTAGGAAATCCGCAACTTGTATTTCCTGGGGGCCATTCGCCGTTATATATACATGTACAAGTGGTAAATATGCAGGAAACCCCTCATACAATGGGGAAAATATACAGGCTATACATGGAACATAATATAGCTCTTTAAAACATTTGATGTTAGAACTTCAATACTTAATTTATGTTCTTGTTGCATAGATGAATGGTGCTTTGGCTTCAATGACCAATCTTATTGCTATATATTTTTCCACAGAAAGTGTCAAAGAATATACAACTTGCTATGGAAAAGTTTTCTTGTGGGGAAATAAAGATTCTTGTATGCACACATATCATTGAAAGTGGAATAGATATTCCAAATGCCAACACAATGATAGTCCAGTATGCAGAACTATTTGGGCTCGCGCAGCTGTATCAGGTGGTTTTAGTTCTCAGTGTTTCACTTTGCCTTTTTTTTTTGGCAAAAAATTTATTGTATGAAATCTGAGGTCTGGACCTCGAGTTCGCTGCTTTTCTTTTCAACCGCAGTTGCGAGGAAGAGTAGGAAGATCAGGCAGAGAGGGTTTCACATACCTCTTCTACACTGACAAGTCTTTGCTTTCCAGAATTGCCATGGTGAGCTGCTGCAGCAGTGCTTTATAATTTTTTTTTTCTAATATATTTATGCTCATAGCATTCAATGTACCTGATGCTGAAAGCATATTCAAACATCAACATAAAATGTTCTAACCACCATCTCCAGCTTCTCCTTTCTTTCCTGCAGCTTTAAGGCATAATATAATGTTCTCCAGCCCTTACTGAGCTCTGCATGAGTATTAGTTCATTGTCTATGCATTTTTCTTATAAGTGGGGTCACCTTCTCTTGGTGGTTCTAGAAGCAGCACTCAGTTTGATTATAGAAAGTTAGAAATGTCTTGCATGACAGATTACAGATAGCCAATCATAATTATAAACATTAGTTAGCTGGCCTATAAAGATGATTCATCATCTCATGGACCTTGTAACATCCCGGGGTGCGACAAGTGGTATCAGTGCCCAGGTTCCGAAACCCGTAGCCGCTCCGTAACGAATGGTTTCGGAGCGGTAGGGTCCGCAAAGCATGTAGGATAACCTCGCTAACAGTCACAGTTATGTCTAATGCTATTTTGCAAAATGCATAGACAATGTTCTGTTTAGGACAGACAATAAATTCCAACTTCATTGACCCAAAATATAGCTAACTTTAAACAATGTGTTTTCCCTGCAATCTAATAGATCTTTTCATATCTTCATCTGTAAACTTAATGTTTCCATCTGCAGGATAGACTTGGAGCTATTGAAGAGCATTCGGATCTCGGTCAAGGTTTCCATGTCGCGGAGAAGGATATGGGTATTAGGGGATTTGGAAGCATGTTTGGTGAGCAACAATCTGGAGACGTTGCAAATGTTGGCATCGATCTGTTCTTTGATATGCTTTTTGATAGCTTGTCCAAGGTATCGTCATTTTACTCAACGGCAAGTTCTGAGAGGTGTGCCTCTCATTTTAATTAATACTAGATGATACCCCCCGCGTTGCTGCAGGAATTAGTTGCAATATACTTCAATGAGATTTGGTTGTAGAAAACATGAATATTAGAACTAAAGCTGAAAACAACAACAACAACAACAAAGCCTTTAGTCCCAAACAAGTTGGGGTAGGCTAGAGGTGAAACCCATAAGATCTCGCGACCAACTCATGGTTCTGGCACATGGATAGCAAGCTTCCACGCACCCCTGTCCATGGCTAGTTCTTTGGTGATGCTCCAATCCTTCAGGTCTCTCTTTACGGACTCTTCCCATGTCAAGTTCGGTCTACCCCGGCCTCTTTTGACATTATCAGCACGCTTTAGCCGTCCGCTATGTACTGGGGCTTCTGGAGGCCTGCACTGAATATGTCCAAACCATCTCAGACGATGTTGGACAAGCTTCTCTTCAATTGGCGCTACCCCAACTCTATCTCGTATATCATCATTCCGGATTCGGTCCTTCCTTGTGTGGCCACACATCCATCTCAACATGCGCATCTCCGCCACACCTAACTGTTGCACATGTCGCCTTTTAGTCGGCCAACACTCAGCGCCATACAACATTGCGGGTCGAACCGCCGTCCTATAGAACTTGCCTTTTAGCTTTTGTGGCACCCTCTTGTCACAGAGAATGCTAGAAGCTTGGCGCCATTTCATCCATCCGGCTTTAATTCGATGGTTCACATCTTCATCGATATCCCCATCCTTCTGCAACATTGACCCCAAATATCGAAAGGTGTCCTTCTGCGGCACCACCTGCCCATCAAGGCTAACATCCTCCTCCTCCTCGTGCCTAGTAGTACCGAAAGCGCACGTCATGTACTCGGTTTTAGTCCTACTAAGTCTAAAACCTTTCGATTTCAAAGTTTGCCTCCATAACTCCAACTTCCTGTTGACCCCCGTCCGACTCTCATCGACTAGTACCACATCGTCCGCAAAGAGCATACACCATGGGATATCTCCTTGTATATCCCTTGTGACCTCATCCATCACCAAGGCAAAAAGATAAGGGCTCAAAGCTGACCCTTGATGCAGTCCTATCTTAATCGGGAAGTCATCAGTGTCGCCATCACTTGTTCAAACACTTGTCACAACATTATCGTACATGTCCTTGATGAGGGTAATGTACTTTGCTGGGACTTTGTGTTTCTCCAAGGCCCACCACATAACATTCCGCGGTATCTTATCATAGGCCTTCTCCAAGTCAATGAACACCATATGCAGGTCCTTCTTTTCCTCCCTATATCTCTCCATAAGTTGTCGTACCAAGAAAATGGCTTCCATGGTCGACCTCCCAGGCATGAAACCAAACTGATTTTTGGTCACGCTTGTCATTCTTCTTAAGTGGTGCTCAATGACTCTCTCCCATAGCTTCATTGTATGGCTCATCAGTTTAATTCCACGGTAATTAGTACAACTCTGAACATCCCCCTTGTTCTTGAAGATTGGTACTAATATACTCCGTCTCCATTCTTCTGGCATCTTGTTTGCCCGAAAAATGAGGTTGAAAAGTTTGGTTAGCCATACTATCGCTATGTCCCCGAGGCCTCTCCACACCTCAATGGGGATACAATCAGGGCCCATCGCCTTGCCTCCTTTCATCCTCTTCAAAGCCTCCTTGACCTCCGACTCCTGGATTCGCCGCACAAAAAGCCTGCTAGTATCAGCAAAGGAGTTGTCCAGATCAATGGTAGAGCTCTCACTCTCCCCATTGAACAGCTTGTCAAAGTACTCCCGCCATCTATGCTTAATCTCCTCGTTCTTCACCAGGAGTTGATCTGCTCCGTCCTTGATGCACTTGATTTGGTCAACATCCCTCGTCTTCCTCTCTCGGATCTTGGCCATCTTATAGATGTCCCTTTCGCCTTCCTTCGTGTCTAACCGTTGGTAGAGGTCCTCATACGCCCGGCCCCTTGCTTCACTCACAGCTCGCTTTGCGGTCTTCTTTGCCATCTTGTACGTCTCTATGTTGTCTGCACTCCTATCCAGATATAGGCGTCTGAAACACTCTTTCTTCTCCTTAATTGCCTTCTGGACATCATCGTTCCACCACCAGGTATCTTTAGCTTCTCTTCTACTTCCCCTGGACACTCCAAACTCCTCCGAGGCCACCTTACGAATGCAAGTCGCCATCTTCATCCACATGTTGTCTACATCACCTCCTTCCTCCCAAGGGCCCTCCTTAATGACCCTCTCCTTGAACGCCTGAGCTACCTCCCCCTTGAGCTTCCACCACTTCGTTCTAGCGACTTTGGCACGCTTGTCCCGCTGGACACGAATCCGAAAGCGGAGGTCAGCAACCACAAGCTTATGCTGAGGGACAACACTCTCTCCAGGTATCACCTTACAGTCTAGGCATGCACGCCTGTCTTCTCTTCTCGAGAGGATGAAATCAATCTGGCTAGAGTGTTGCCCACTACTGTAAGTCACTAGATGTGATTCTCTCTTCTTAAAGAGGGTGTTAGCTATGATCATGTTGTAGGCTAGCGCAAAGCTTAAGACATCTTCTCCTTCTTGGTTCCTGATGCCATAGCCAAAACCCCCATGCACCCCTTCAAAACCTGTGTTAGATGTGCCCACGTGGCCATTGAGGTCTCCTCCTATGAAGAGCCTCTCGCCAATCGGTACACTCCTAACCATGTCCTCTAGGCCTTCCCAGAACTCCCTCTTGGTGTTCTCATTGTGGCCTACTTGCGGGGCATACGCGCTGATAACGTTGAGAACTAAGTCCCCAACTACCAGCTTGACCAGGATAATCCGGTCCCCACGTCTCTTGACGTCTACCACTCCATCCTTGAGGCTCTTGCTGATCAAGATGCCTACTCCATTTCTGTTTGCAACCGTCCCCGTGTACCACAGCTTGAAGCCGGTACCCTCCACCTCCTTCGCCTTTTGTCCCCTCCATTTGGTCTCTTGGACGCAAAGGATATCAACGCCTCTCCTCACCGCGGTATCAACTACCTCCCGAAGCTTACCTGTCAGAGACCCTACATTCCAGCTACCTAAGCGAATCCTCCTAGGCTCGGCTAGCTTCCTTACCCTTCGCACTCGTCGAGTCAAATGCGAAGACCCTTGCTCAATTTCCACTACACCCGGGCGCCGATGTAGCGCGCCACTAAGGATGCGACGACCCGATCCTCGCTCACTTGCCACCGTATCCAGATCAAGATACGGCGCGCCACCTGGGGGGTGACGGCCCGGCCCTTGCCCATTTTTCACCACACCCGGGTTCCGATGTGGCGCGTCGCTGAGAGGGTTACGCCCCAACGAAAATCTTTTGGGTTTCATCTCCATAAGAGTGGCTGAGTTTTGACGTTGGCTCGCCAAGCCTATCACAACCCTCCTCCTTTATCCGGGCTTGGGACCGGCTATGTTGAGACAACATAGGCGGAGTTCTAAAGCTGAAAACATATATGATTTATTGTACTTGATTATTGTATAGTTATAAAATATTTATTGAATATAAGTAGCATACTAGCGCAATATAACATTAAATTCCATGCATGATTGCATGTTGAGGTGGATCTTTTCCATGCATGGTTGGATTTGGAGGTGCGCCTTATCCCATACATGGTTGCATGTTGAGGTGGCATGCTTGCATGTTGAGATAAATAAGTTAGTGGGGATCATCTGTTTAGTTATACATGATATATTGCTTTCCATTATCACAAAAGCTACCTACTTGTTCTATTATGGAAAAAGTCCAGTTTAGTCCCTCAAACTATTCATAAGGAGCGTTTTACCATTTAGTCCATTTTGTGTCTCACCTAACCACCTCAACTTTTAAAACTGTATCACTTCACCTTTTACGATGATTTCTAAGGTGTTTATGCCCATGTAGCAGCCACTGAACCTGGTTTTGCATATGTGTCAGCTGAATCATCCTTTCGTCCTCTCCAACTCCCATATCCCCCTCGCAAAATCTGTTATATGTCGCCGCTGATTTTTTTGTCGAGCATGTGTTCTCATGCTCACGTTGATCCAAGCATCAGATACTACATCAACATGCTCTTTGCTGATGGGCCATAGAATTTAGTGCCCATTCTCCAACTAGAAAGGTGAATCCAAGCATGCATCTATCCCTTGTTCTCGGACCCCCTCACTGGTTAGGACAGCGAGGCTGCCTGTTGTGGCCCCAAAGGCACTTTGTGTTCGTGGGCGCTAGTACCTTTAGAAAACCATTATAGTCGGTAGAGTGAACTGGTGTTGGAAGTAGGGTTAAGTGAGATGGAAAATAGTTAGGTGTCAAGTACCCCTCGTTGATAGTTCCATGGAGTAAAGTGGACTTTCTCCTTCTATGATCATCGTGGTTCCATGTTGCCTAGTGGATTTGGCAATCAGTTTATTTTTATATCCTCTTAGACAACCAACACAAAAACTGAACCATTTCTTTGCACCATTCACCGTCCAAGTCTTGGCACATTTTATAAGCCATATCTGGTTATGTAAAGGCTGTTCATAATGCAAGCTATTATTCTACTTCCCATATATGTATTTATGTATTTGCATCGGTGGTGCTAAACCGCTAGTTCATGTTGGAACTGATCTTGTTATTGGTGTTAAGCGTATAGGATTAGATCATGTTTAATTTGTTGTATGGTGTCATAGCCATGTAGAGTTGCAACAGTGTTACTAAGTTAGGATTAGTTGCATGCTCGGCAACATGGTGTAGCAACCGAATCAGCAGCACAGAGATAGAGCGAGTGCACGCGAGCGGATCGGAAAGCCAGGAGATGAGTGGCCGTGTGATGTAGGGTGGAACCCTAGTTCATGATCTTTTCACACTTCGAGGTGGGGAAAGGAGCAAATCAAGAGAAGAACACAAGACGAACACTCAATTTACAAAGATCCAATAACACATGTGCTAGATCCACATACACATAAGGGATACAAGGGTCCAAATCCAACACAAGAAGGCAAAAGAGGAACTAGTTCATCCCAATCCAAGAGGAATTGAGGTCTTGGTATCCAAGAGGATCTTCCCACAAGGGGATCTTGAATACACTAGGGGATCTTCTCACATGGAGGCCTTGATCTCCATGGGAGAGGTAGTGGATGAGCAAAACTCAATCTCTAGATGTGAGCTATCACTTTGCTAACCCTAAAACGGAGGTAGGGGACGAGTATATATAGTCTAGGTGAGGAAAGGGGTACATGGGCCTCGGCCCGAGTCATGCACGCAGGCAAAGGCCGGATGATCCGGGTGGCGGCCCGGATGATCCGGGTGGTCACCCGGATGATCCGGCTGGGTCGCTGTGGCCGTGGCTAGCCCGGATGTCCGGGACCTGGTCCGGACGTCTGGCTTCGTCCGGATGATCCGGGAGAGGTCACGGATGATCCGGCTTCGTCGGAGGGCGTGCTGTTGCTTTCGGCCGCTCTACCCGGATCGTCCGGGGGAGGGTTCGGATCGTCCGGGCATCGGCCGGATCGTCTTGGAGGAGGCCCGGATCATCCGGGTACGTCCTGTCTTGTGCCGTTTGCTCTCCGACTTCACGTTCCTCTTCCTCCATCGCTCGGCCTTGGTACTTAGCTTCTCCATGGCTGGTTCCTTGGTATCTGAGTATGCAAAGTGTCTCCGCTTGAGGTAGTAGCCATGTCTCATGTGATCCGAAAGGGAGTTGAGCGAGGAGGGAGTTCACCTCGGCTTCGATAGCTCTTGTCATCGGTCCACTTGGTGCCTTGGGTGGTGATGACGTGTCCATGGGGATGACCGAAGGATGCTCCGCATCATCTCCCCCCCCCCCCTTGGGAAGGATCCGCTCTCGGATCGATAACATCATCACCTTGGAAGGGAGATAGGTCCGTGACGTTGAAGATGTCGCTCACGTTGTACTTGTCACGTGGGATGTCGATCTTGTAGGCATTGTCGTTGTAGCGTGCTAGCATCTTGAACGGTCCATCGGCTCGAGGTAGAAGTTTGGACTTGCGCTCGTTGGGGAAACGGTCTTTGCGGAGGTGTAGCCACACAAGATCTCCGGGGTTGAACACCATGGGGTGCTTGTTGATGTTGAGCTTGTTAGCGAGGCGGTGTACTTGGCGTTCGATCGTGTGCCGTGTATCTTCATGCATCTTCTTGAGGTAAGCTGCTCTTGCGCTCGCGTCCAAGTTTGCTCACTCTTGTAGTGGTAGTGGGAGGATGTCCAATGGCGACAATGGGTTGAAGCCATAGACCACATCGAAGGGGGACTTGTTGGTTGTAGAGTGTCGTGCTCGATTGTAGGCGTACTCGGCGATGGGCAAGCATTCTTCCCACTCCTTGATGTTCTTCTTGATCAACACGCGGAGGAGGGTGGAAAGTGTCCGGTTGGTGCCTTCTGTTTGGCCGTCGGTTTGTGGGTGATAGGCCGAAGAGAAGAGTAGCTTGATTCCGAGCTTGGCGCATTGTGTCTTCCAAAAGTAGCTTAGAAACTTGACGTCGCGGTCCGATACAATTGTCTTGGGCACTCCATGTAAACGCAAGATTTCCCTATAAAAGAGATTTGCAACATGTGAAGCATTGTCAATCTTGTTGCATGGAATAAAATGTGCCATTTTAGAAAAAAGGTCCACAACAACAAATATCAAATCTTCTCCATTTTGAGTTCTAGGCAATCCAAGCACAAAATCCATACTAATGTCTTCCCATGGGTGATACGGAATAGGAAGTGGCGTATGTAGACCATGAGATTGAGCTTGTGACTTAGCTTTGCGGCAAGGATAGCCCTGGTTGGTGTAGCGTGCGACGTCACGAAACATCTTTGGCCAATAGTACTTGTTGGAGAGCGTCGCAAAGGTCTTGTCGCGGCCGAAGTGTCCCATAAGTCCTCCATCGGGAGCCTCTTGCAAAAGCAACAAACGAAGAGAAGACTCGGGTACACAAAGTTTGTTAGCCCGCATAAGATAGCCATCCTTGAGATAGTATCGCTCCCAATAAGTGTTAGCTTGACATTTAGTCACAAAAGAAGGATCATGCGCATACAAGTCTTTAATGTGCTAAAAAAACCAATAACATTCAATTCAAGTTGGGTAACCAACATGCACTTGCGGGAAAGAGCATCCGCTACTACATTCTCTTTACCCTTGATGTACTTAATGACATAAGAAAAAGACTCAATGAATTCACTCCATTTGGCATGCCGTTTATTCAACTAGGTTTGACCTTTGAGGTACTTTAGCGTCTCGTGATCGGTATGTATGACAAACTCACATGGTCGAAGATAATGCTCCCAAACATGCTATACTCTAACCAAAGCATATAACTCTTTGTCATAGATGGGATAATTAAGTTGCGCTCCGGAGAGTTTCTCACTAAAGTATGCAATCGGTCGCTTTTCTTGCATTAACACGCCACCTATACCATTACCACTAGCGTCGCAATGTACTTCAAAAGTTTTCTTAAAATTAGGCAATGCAAGTATTGGTGCATGTGTAAGCAAGGTTTTAAGCTCATTAAATGCGGCATCTTGGGAAGGTCCCCAAACAAATGGTGCATTCTTCTTACTCAAAGCGTGCAACGGGGATGCAATAGTGCTAAAGTCCTTAACAAAGCGACGATAAAATCCTGCTAGGCCAAGGAAACTACGCACTTGTGCTAAGTTGGTCGAGTTTTAATAGCGTCAATCTTAGACTCATCAACTTCAACACCCTTAGAAGAGACTACAAAGCCCAAGAAAACAAGCTTATCGACACCAAAAGTGCATTTTTCCATGTTCGCATAAAGTCGCTCGTTTCTAAGAACTTGCAAGACGTCTCTAAGATGTGTGACATGTTCATCAAGAGATTGGCTAAAAACAAGAATATCATCGAAATATACCACAACACAAATGCCAATGTAGTTGCGAAGAACATAATGTATGACACGCATAAATGTGTTAGGCGCTTGAGATAATCCCATAGGCATAACTAACCATTCATATAAGCCAAATTTGGTTTAAAAGGCCGTTTTCCATTCATCACCCTCTTGCATGCGAATTTGATAGTAGCCACTTTTAAGGTCAATTTTGGAGAAAATGGTGGCTCCACTAAGTTCATCAAGCATGTCATCAAGGCGTGGAATGGGATGACGGTATCTAACGGTGATAGCATTGATGGGACGACAATCGGAACACATGCGATAACTACCATCTTTCTTAGGCACAAGAATAATCGGAACGGCACATGGACTTAAGCTCTCGCGTACATACCCGTTTTCCATGAGATGTTGTACTTGCCTTTGGATCTCTTTGGTCTCGTCGGGGTTGACGTGGTAAGGTGCCTTGTTCGGTAGAGGTGCGCTGGAGATGAGGTCGATACGGTGTTCGATTCCGCAAAGTGGAGGAAGTCCCGGAGGTAGCTCATCGGGGAACACGTCCGCTAACTCCTGCAAAAGATGAGACAAAACCAAAGGTAGATGTTGTGAAGTATTAGTCCTCACCGCTTCATCTTTGCACACAAGTACAAAGTGAAGAACACTCGATGGGCTCTCACTCACATCCCTCAAATCTCTTTTGGTGGCTAGGAGAACCAAGTTTTTCTTGTCGCTCATCGTGGAGTCACTCAATTTTGGCTTGTGGCGCTCACTCTCTTTGTGGTGGTTCACTCTCTCACTAGGCTCTCCACGATGGCTCGATGCTTGCTTGTCGGCGATGACTTGACTTGATGACATGGGTCTAAGTACGTACTCCTTGCCCTTCATCTTGAAGCTATAGTGATTGGTTCGGCCGTTGTGGATGACGCCGCGGTCGAATTGCCAAGGTCGTCCTAAGAGATGGCACATGGACATTGTTACCACATCACACTCCAAGGTGTCTTGTATGCGCCAATCTTGAAGGACACTTGGACGGTGTGCTCTACTTAAATGGTGCCCGAGTCACTTAGCCATTGGACCTTGTAGGGGCGAGGGTGCTTCTTCTTGAGCAATTGTAGCTTGGAACAAAGTTCTTCACTTGCCAAGTTGTGGCAACTTCCGCCGTCGATTATCACCTTGACGGATCGTCCTTGGATGCCCGCTTTGGTATGGAAGATGTGACAACGTTGGTCTTCGTCTTGTTGTTGTTGAAGTGTCAAGATCTTGGAGACAACGAGAGCGGGGCTCGGATCATTGTCGCAAAAGGCTTGAGCATCTTCATCTTCATTCACTTGTCGGTGCATGGCCACGTGCTCAAGTGCTTCCATTTCGTCTTCGCTCATGGAGTCGTAGGTGCCGTCATCATTGGCTATCATGGTGCGCCGTGTGGGGCACTCAAAAGACTTGTGGCCTCGGCCCTTGCAAGTGAAACATTAGATTGAACTTGTCTTGACGGTACCATCCATTGTAGGAGTTGATGAGGAAGCTCTTGGTTTGGATGTGCTTGAAGTAAGACGACTCGAAGATGTCGTAGGTTGCTTGGAGCTTGACTTGTCACCGGTAGTGGGTGTAGCTCGAGTCGTTGGAGAAGGTGTCGTAGTCGGAGAAGCTTGAGTGTATATAGGTCTTGGAAGAGTACTTGGAGTATGTGAAGTCTTCTTGGACTTGTCGCTCTGCTTTGGTTGCTTGATGCACTAGCTTGAGGAGGTTGGAGTACGGTTGGAAATCCGCGATTTTCTTGATTGGATGGTTGAGGCCGTTCAAAAAGCGTGCCATTGTTTATTCGTCATCTTCCTTGACGTTGGCTCGTATCATGGCAATCTCCATCTCTTGATAGTATTCTTCAACCGGCTTTGTGCCTTCTTGAGTAGTCAGAGCTTCTTGAAAAGATCACGGTTATAGTGTGTAGGCACGAAACGAGCTCTCATGACATCCTTCATTTGGTTCCATGTCGTGATGGGTGGATCGCCTTTCTCGCGGCGTCGCTCGATGACTTGCTCCCACCAAATGAGAACATAGTCTTGGAACTCAAGGGATGCCATGGCGATCTTCTTTTCCTCTTCATAATTGTGAAGGCGGAATATCTTGTCGACATTCAATGCCCATGAGAGGTAGTCTTCGGGATCGTTGTTTCCGGAAAACTTAGGCATGTGGAACTTGAGCTTGCCGTAGCGTTGCTCCTCATTGTGTTGATGGCGATGGCGATGTCGCTCTTGTCTTGGAGGTGGGTCTTCTAGCTCTTGCTCTTCGTGCTCCGCTTGATTAACTTGGCGTTGAGGGTGTGGAACACGTGCCCGGTTCCTCATTTCTTGGCGCTCCTCAAGACGCGCGGCTTTGTCTTGTCGCTCTCATCGGAGGACTTCTTGTTCACGCACTCGGCGGTTGCGTTCGTTGACGGCGCGAGTTGCTTCGCGTAGAGCACGTTGAGCTTCAAGTGCTTGTTCCTTACGGCGTTGTTGTTCTTGTCTTAGAGCGTCGCCGTCTTGGTTTTCTTGGCGTTGGCGTTGTGGAGCTTGCTCTTGGTTCATGGCGTCTTGTTCTTGACGACGATGTCGGTCGCGCTCACGAAGGCGGTCTTGCAAACCATTGCCATGGAATGGATTTTGTGAAGCTTGATGATCTTCATGGTCGTCTCGACAAGGAGAACGATGTCGTGGAAGACTTGCGTCGGAAGATGTGTCCGAAGAGTGTCGGCTTGAGTGGCGCCGTCTTGATGAAGAAGTTGTGGAAGAAGCGCGATTCACCATCATGGCGCGAAACTCTTCCATTTGAGATGATAGCTTGGCGTCAAGGTAGTCTCTTGTTCTTGTTTCGGATTGTCGCAAGTCGGTGGCGAGTTGCTCGATGTGGTCGCCCAAAGCTCAGTTCTCTTGATGCAAAGCTCTTTGAACGCCGAAGAGTTGAACCTTTGAGACGTAGTCGTTCGGTGCATCTTGCTCATGGAAGAGTGGGTTGGAAGAAGTGCTTGGCCTATCCATCATGCTCAAGAAAATGTGAGTGGAAGAAAGAGAAGAACTAGACCAAATTTACCTTTTTCAATGTTGAAGATGGATCAATGATCACCTAATATGGTATTATGGAAATAGGACAATTGGTACCGGATCTTGTCAAGCTCACACCTACACAAGTAAAGCTTTTGGAGGAGCTTGGTTAGGATAAGTGGCACAAAATTGATGCAATTGTTAGCAAGATATCAATAATGTTGATAAAGATTCACAAAATCGCAAGTGAAGCAAGTAGATCAATAGCAAGTAATGGAACACGGAAACACACACACGGATAGATAAGTGGGGTTGTGCAACCAAGGAATGAGCACAAAATGTGGAATCCACGGAAAATGCTCGTGTTGCACAACACTAGAGGGACGTAGCACGATTGCTCAAAGGGCGGATACAAAACTTGTGCACAACCTATGAGAGACAAAACGTAGCGTCTTCCTATCCCATGTATGCTATGTATGTATGGTTTCCGGTGAACTTGCACACGATGGTCCAAGATGATCAATGATGTCAATATGTGATGCAATGTGGCGATGCTATGGCTATTGCTTACAAGCTCTTGTTTCTCTTTTCTCCTTGCTTAAAAGCTTTTCTCTCTTCTTTTTCTTTTGATATTTTCTTTGGCCACTTATGCGAAATGCATGAACCAAGATAGCAATTATGTATATGCGGGAACAATTGATGACACAAGAGATGATACTATGATATATGCACGCAATGATAGCTATGCGGAATATGTATCACTAAAGTGCACAAGTAGTGTTGCCCGACAATACTCAAACGGCTAGTCTCGTAGGCAAGTGACGCAAAAGATGGTCTCGTGGTTAACAATGTAATGGCAAGGAAGAATGTTAAGATGTCGTCAAGGTTACCGTCCTTGCTTACGGTCGTGGTGTCAAAATGATGGAGTGGTCGTTGTCGATGACGAGTCCGAGGCGATGATGAGTGGCGGTAGAGGTGATGTCGAACCGTTCCTAGTTAGCCGAAACACCCTAGGAAACGGAAACCGTAACTCAAAATCTCAAAAAAAACTTGGCAAAATCGGTTGGAGTGAAAATGGGGAGGCTACGGGTGTATTGGGGTGTTTGCGGAAGGCTAAAGGTGATGGTATGTGGCTGGGTATGCGGAAGAAGGTGGTGGCATGGTCTTGTTTTTTTCTTTTTTCAATGCAGTTTCGACAGCTGAAGCCGGATGATCCGGGTGGGGTTCCGGATCGTCCTGGAGCTCGTCCGGATCGTCCGGGCAGGACAACCATGGCGATTTGAGGGTCGGGTTGAACACGAAAATTTGGGGTAAAAGAAAATTTTGGGCGATTTTGGGGTGGATTTCGTGGTGGATAGGGTGGGAAAAGGTGTGGGAAAGCTAGATCCACCTGCAACACTCCGAATCCATGGATCAAAATCAATAAAACATCATCAAAACCAACAAATCACAATTTTTTTGGTGTGGCTCTTTTTGTGGGGATTTTCGAAATTGGGCAAAAACAAACAAAATTAGGCTAGAAAGTGGGGGTAGGGACTCCAAGATGTGAATCAACCTTACTCTGATCCAAGATGATGTAGGGTGGAACCCTAGTTCATGATCTTTTCACACCTGGAGGTGGGGAAAGGAGCAAATCATGAGAAGAACACAAGATGAACACTCAATTGACAAAGATCCAATAACACATGTGCTAGATCCACATACACAAAAGGGATACAAGGGTCCAAATCCAACACAAGAAGGCAAAAGAGGAACTAGTTCATCCCAATCCAAGAGGAATTGAGGTCTTGGTATTCAAAAGAATCTTCCCACAAGGGGGTCTTGAATCCACTAGGGGATCTTCTCACATGGAGGCCTTGATCTCCATGGGAGAGGTAGTGGATGAGCAAAACTCAATCTCTAGATGTGAGCTATCACTTTGCTAACCCTAAAACGGAGGTAGGGGATAATATATAGTCTAGGTGAGGGAAGGGGTACATGAGCCTCGGCCCGAGTCATGCACGCAGGCAAAGGCCGGATGATCCGGGCGTCGTCCGGATGATCCGGGTGGTCACCCGGATGATCCGACTGGGTCGCTGTGGCCGTGGCTGGCCCGGATGTCCGGGACCTGGTCCGGACGTCCGGCTTCGTCCGGATGATCTGGGAGAGGTCCCGGATGATCCGGTTTCGTCGGAGGGCGTGCTGTTGCTTTCGGCCGCTCTACCTGGATCGTCCGGGGGAGGGTCCGGATCGTCCGGGAGGAGGCCCGGATCATCCGGGTACGTCCTGTCTTGCGCCGTTTGTTCTCCGACTTCACGTTCCTCTTCCTCCATCGCTCGGCTTTGGTACTTAGCTTCTCCATGGCTGCTACCTTGGTACCTGAGTATGCAAAGTGTCTCCGCTTGAGGTAGTAGTCATGTCTCATGTGATCCGAAAGGGAGTTGAGCGAGGAGGGAGTTCACCTCGGCTTCGATAGCTCTTGCACGAGCTCTTGTCATCGGTCCACTTGGTGCCTTGGGTGGTGATGACTTGTTCATGGGGATGACCGAAGGATGCTCCGCATCACCGTGACTTTGCTTTAGTTAGACTTAGTCATGTACGTGTGTATTAAGTGACCAAGGGACTAGTGCATGTGGAGAGATGTGGCCTACGTGCACATGTATTAGTGTGGTCAGGCTGTGTTGGTGTGAGGCTGCATGCATATTGTTTGTTTGGCCGAGTCGTGTGGCCGTTGAGAAGCCGTGCAAGTGCTGGACGTGTGCGTGTGTAGCTAGCGCTGAGAGAAAAGTGGATCAAGTAGTTGTGGGCTTGACCATGTGTGTGTGCGCGCGTGAGTTATATAAAGCCATGTAACCAGGTTGGTTAGTATGTGAAGAGAGGAAAACGCTTTGGCTAAGAGGCATCAGCCAAGCATCAGAAAAATTCCTGCGTGTGTGTTCTTCTTTTGTTCACCACCCTTGTGTTAATCTCCTGGGCTATAAGACAACAGTTCACCTGATGCTGTGTTACGATGCTTATTGGGGTAGTCGTCACATGGTTATGTATTTCCTTGCGGTTTCTTGTGGCGCATATACATCCCATAATGTCTATATCATGGTCAGCTTTATGTCTTGTACTTGTTCATCGGAGGAAAACCAATCATTTCCATCTTTGCCCTCATTGTGCAATGTATTTGTATTTCGGTATTGTTATTTTAAAGATGTTTAACTCATTCTGTGAGCCAAATTTCCTTCTAAAAATTATGTCATGGTGTGTTTCTTGATGTGATTATTTTGAGTCTTGACAATTGTTTTTCTGTTTTTAGGTTGATCAATTTCGTCTTAAACCCATTCCTTACAAAGATGTTCAGGTAAACCTAAAAAATCTCATTTGTTGTGTCAAATAGCTTCATGTAATCATGACTAATTTCATTCAAATGATTTTACCTTCTTGTATTCATGAATGTTACATCTGATTTGCTATATTCTTTCCACAGCTGGACATTAACATTTCTCCACATCTCTCTTCTGAATACATAAGTTATCTTGAAAATCCTGTTGAATTGCTCAATGAAGCAGCGAAAGCTGCAGAACAAGATATATGGAACTTAATGCAATTCACAGAAGATCTTCGTCGACAGTATGGGAAGGAGCCCGGTGATATGGAGGTCTGCTGTTGCTAAAATTTCATGTGGATATTAAGTGTTGATGATGTTAACTTTTTGTGTCTTAATGCCCTTCTTTTTGTGTAGTTGCTATTAAAAAAGCTCTATGTAAGGCGGATGGCAGCAGATCTTGGTATCAGCCGGATATATCCATCTGGCAAAATGATCATCATGAAAACAAACATGAACAGGAAAGTTTTTAGGCTCATGGAAGAAACCATGGCTTCTGAGACGCATCGCAATTCTTTGTCATTCACTGGAAAGGAAATTAAGGTAAATATCAACAGTCTCCACATAGATCCACTGTGAAAAGTAACGGTGTGCTAGGGACAATGGTATGTAATACGGAGTAGTATGTGAGCAATTTAGTATTCCAAATTGGGAACATGCTCCCCTTGACAAGACTACTCTTGACAAGACTTTTATAGTCCACACAAGCAACTGCAACATTTATTTCTATACCCCATAGTAACTGATATTTGATAATCAAACTGAAGCTATAACTTTGAGAGATGGAAGGGTCAGCTAAAAGATACGGTATATATATAATTTTTTTTGCGGGGGTATATATATAAATTCAAGCTGGCGCCTTTGATTCTTTGTACAACTGGTACTTTTTCTCCAGCTTCAGTCTAGTTGGTTGAACTGCTTTTCAAGAATCAACTAACCGACAAATCCATAGCCCAGGTATGCGCCAGAGTTGCCACAACGACCGTAGCTATCAATGGAGGTGCCAAACTCTAGCGGTTTAAGTATCCATGGTCACATCCGCCACCTCGGCCACCATCATAGCCATTGTAGCCGCCGCCTCCGTAGTTTCCCCTGCAACCAGTGGCGATTCTACTGGACAGGCTTCAACAGGCTTGAGCTCGCCCTCCGAAATTGAAAAACGGAAATTTATTACTAGTTCCCAGCCCATCCCAGCCCACTGTATATCCGGCTGCTTCCCAGTTCCAGCCCTCCTACTTAATCGAACGCGTGTTACACACAATTAGCTAGCAGCCATCCCGCACACAGCGCCCAACGCCACACCCGCACTCCCGCCTCCATGAATCCTATAGCAGCAGCGTGCTGGGCAGATGCGGTCTGCTGGTCACCAGACACCGTTGTTCTTTGTAACATAGAGGACTCTGTTGTTCTTTGTAGATCCATACCCCACTACATGCCTTTATTTATAAACTTTTAATCAATTAAAATTTTCTATTTTCTTTGTAGATTCGCAAATGAAGAAAAAAGCACTGCATGGTTTGTTTGCCAGCATTTCGTTGAGGTTGCTTGATGGTGTGTGTGAGTTGTGTGTTGTCTTCGTGCTAAAAAAAATTAGTGCCCTTGAAGTTGAGCCTGCCCTTCATTTTTGTCCTAGATTCGTCACTGCCTGCAACCATCGGCATAGGCAGTGTTAAGCTTCATGCACTAGCCAATGCAACCAAAAGTCCGAACTGATGGAAAGGGCTAGATAATCCATATATACACTTCAACACCCCCTCTCACGTGTGACGCGGAAAGTCAACACGTGCATAGACTCAAAGGTATGGCTCAAGAGGCCTATACGTGGACAAAGGGGGGCAGCAACAATTTTTCGATAAACTGCGAAAGCCAGGACTTGAACTCAAGACCTTGGTCTCTGATACCATGTTAAGCTTCATGCAACTAGCCAACGCAACCAAAAGTCCGAACTGATGGAAAGGGCTAGGCAATCCACATATACACTTCAACACCCCCTCTCACGTGTGACGCGGAAAGTCAACACGTGGATTGAGGTATGGCTCAAGAGGCCTATACGTGGACACAGAGGGTGCAACAGTAATTTTAGGATAAATTGCGAAAGCCAGGACTTGAACTCAAGACCTTAGCTCCGATACCATGTTAAGCTTCATGCACTAGCCAACGCAACCAAAAGTCCGAACTGATGGAAAGGGCTAGGCAATCCACATATACACTTCAACACCCCCTCTCACATGTGACGCGGGAAGTCAACACGTGAATAGACTCAGAGGTATGGCTCAAGAGGCCTATACGTGGACATAGAGGGGGCAGGAGCAATTTTTCGATAAATTGCGAAAGCCATGACTTGAACTCAAGACCTTAGGCCCTGATATCATGTTAACCTTCATGCACTAGCCAACGCAACCAAAAGTCCGAACTGATGGAAAGGGCTAGACAATCCACATATAGACTTCAACACCCCCTCAACACGTGGATAGATTCAGAGGTATGGCTCAAGATGCCTATACGTGGACAAAGGGGGGCAGCAGCAATTTTTGGATAAATTGCGAAAGCCAGGATTTGAACTCAAGACCTTAGCTCTGATACCATGTTACGCTTCATGCACTAGCCAACACAACCGAAAGTCCGAACTGATGGAAAGGGCTAGATAATCCATATATACACTTCAACAGGCAGTACTCTCATTGGAGTGGCCACCTCTGCCTTGTCGTGTAGCCTACACCGTAGAGCGTGAGTCTGTCACCTCGTCCTTCGGGTAACTTCCATCGCTGTAAAATTCGCCCCGCTGTTGTTGGTAGCTGGTGCCATGGCCACTGTAACCCACACCGCGATCATGGGAGCATCATCGTTGTTACTGTGGTCTCCCTGGCCATGTAAGCCCCCACGAGGGCCATAGTAGCCATTCCGAGAGCCATCAATGTACGTGTCACCGCGACCCCCTTGTCCATCTATGTCGGGAGCCATGTGAGGAAGGGCCCACCGCCCACGACCATCACTGGCATCTGCAGATACCTGATCTAACATGAGCACCGATGCGTAAGCTCGATGATCTACCATTACAGGTGTTGAATATTTGAGCAATTTTCTATATAAACTAATCGAAAAATGCGATAGATAAATCATGATAAACTGATTAATAAACATGACAACTAAACGAGCAAAAGTGCTAGACATATAATCAGGCATGTACGATAAAAGCACAATGTCCAGATCAATTGCTAGTACCAAAAATCCAGAAACATTCCCTAGCATAAGGGGAAAGAACAAGTGCGGTGGAAGAAGAGTCGGAAGCATAGGTAGCCCCGTGAGAGCACTCCCCAAAGATCTGATCGCCCCTCTCTCGTATAGGATCACAAGAGGGCTGCTGTCTCACTTTGTGGTGCACGCTGAGAAGTGAGATGGGAAAGCGGCAGGCAGGCTCTGGAACGAGGCAGACACATAGAAGATGAAGTGGCTATGTCTATGGAAGGGAAGCGGCCTCTAATAGAGTCTGAAAACGGAACTAATGGTACTAATGAGGAGACGAAGAGAAAAATCCCAATAATTGTTCAGTTCAGTTTTCCATCAGTGCAAAATGTTTCGATTTGTTTCTTGTGTGACAAAAACAAGACGACGCGCACACGTGGCATAGTAGCATGGCTTGGCTCGATCACGAAACACGACGCCCATGTGAGGCGTTGTTGGACCGGTATGGGCCCAAGCCCATCAGCCGTGTCACTTAGGGCCCAAGCCCATGAGGAGGAGCTGACCTAGAAGAGGCATCCAGTCCTCCCGTTCCCAGTAAGGCCGCCACACACATTCAACCTTACGTGAACCACCAGACAGAAAACAGTGCGCTGTCTGAAGGTACTCTCCCCTCCCTCGATTCAACATGGTATCAGACCGGGCGGTGGCGTAGCCGCTCGCCGGCGAGGTGGCGGGGTCCGGCGGGGCCAGGCGAGGAGCGGCGGCTGCGTGCGCGGCTGCGCGCGGGCGCGCGAGGCGCGGGCCAGGCTGCGCGCGAGGCGCGGGCGTGGCTGCCAAGAGGAGGTGCTGCGCGGCAGGGGGAGGAAGCGGAGGTGCTGCTTGTTCTCCTCGAGGAGAGTGAGGCGAGCTGCGGCTGCTGCTTGCTACGCGGGCTGAGGCGCTGCGGGAGGAGCAGGGGAGAAGAAGGAGGAGGTGTGCGTGCGTGCTTGTTGTTGCTGCTGCTGTGTGGACGTGGGAGCAGAGGTGCTTGCTGCTGCGGCTGACTGGAGAGGCAGAGAGGCAGGTCAAGCTGCTTCTGTTGGTGGTCTTGCTGCTGGAGCTGCTGGGGAATGAAGGGGAACTGAGGCTGAGTGCTGTTGCTGCTGGGTGTTGTGCTGCTGCAGTTGCTGCTGTTTGAGGAGAGGAGGCAGCTGGGAGCCTGGGACTGCGCTGGATTGCTGCTGCTTCTGCTGGAAGTGTGTTTCTGCTAGTGCTGTTGCTGCTGTTTGCAGAGGAGAGGAAGTCTGCTGTGCAGCTGCTGCTGCTGATTGTAGAGGAGAAGAAGGGCTTGAGGGGGAGAGCCTCACACTCAAGGAGAGGCTCTTCCTGATGGAGCAGGAGGTCGGCAGGGGGTGCCGTCTTGTGACCATTGAGGCGCGTTTTGCAGGGGCTGATGGTGCTGCTGGCAGCATCAAGAATGCTGTTGTTTTGGAGGAGATGGATGATACCATAGCTGCGGTTGGTGCTCACCATGCAGTCAAGGAGTCTCTAGGGAATGATGACATGAGAAGGGGTGATGTGGAGCTAGAGAAGAGTGGTGAGGACAGTGCAGAGAAGGTCGGTGCCGGGTCAGAGAAGGAATACAGCATGACTGTAGCAGAGGTTGAGAGGCTCAGGGAGGAATTGGAGAGCTTCAAAAGGAAGGTGGAGGAAATCCAGGCTGACAAGGAAACAGCCGAGGGGGCGACACGTGAGAAGGATGCTCAGACTGTTAAATTGAGGGCTGAGTTGGAGGAGCTCCATGCTTTCATATCACAGCTCCAAACTGTAGGCTTGAATGCTCGCTATGGAGGCTGTGCTCACTGGGCCTCCACTGATGAAGATAATCCGGAAAAGGCATCTCTTGCTACTAATGCGAATGGTTCAGAATGGGTTCTAGACTCTGGAGCATCTCAGCATGTTGCGGGCAAATGCTGCGTGTTTGAGTCTTACAATAAGCATCCTCCTCACACGGGCACTATGCAAACTGCTGATGGCACAAATGCTGATGGCACAAAACAGCCTGTCATAGGGGTTGGTACAGTAAAGTGCACTCCGACCATCTCCTTATCCTCAGTTTTGCATGTGCCAGCTTTTCCTGTCAATTTGGTCTCTTTCAGTGCTCTCATTGATCAAATAGACTGTCGTGTGATCCTTGACCAATTCAGTTGCGAGATTCAGGAGCGACAGACGAGACAGACGGTTGGGACTGGCACCAGGCGTAGGGGGCTTTGGTATATGGACCAGGAGGTGCAGCCGGACTTGGTGTGTACTGCGACCATGGAGGACAAGGAGAAGCAGGCGATGATCCATCACTGTAGGATGGGACATGTATCTTTTGATAAGATGCGCAGAATATTTCCGGATGTTATGTGTGGAATAGGCAAGGGCAAGCTGACATGTGATGCTTGTGAATATGCAAAACACACAAGAGCCACATATGTGAGTAAGGGGCTTAGGAGCATATCTCCTTTTATGCTTATTCATTCGGATGTATGGAAGAGCCCAGTTGTGTCAATGCATGGAATGAAGTACTTTGTTACCTTTATCGACTGCTATACTCGTAATACTTGGATTTATTTGATGCGTCACAAGGATGAGGTGTTTAGCTGTTTTCAGAATTTCCATGCCTTGGTGAAGAATCAGTTTAAGGCGCAGGTGCAGGTGATCAGGACTGACAATGGCACAGAATATGTGAACAACACCTTTGGGGTCTTGTCTGACCAAGGGATTCTTCATCAAACTTCTTGTCCGGACACCCCCCCTCAGAATGGAGTGGCAGAAAGGAAGAATCGACATATTCTTGAGGTTGCTCGGTCGTTGATGTTTACCATGAATGTGCCCAAGTTCTTGTGGAGTGAAGCTGTTATGACAGCCACATACCTGATCAACCGGACACCTTCAAGGATACTTGGCATGAAATCTCCGTGTGAATTGCTGCTTGGAGAAAATAAGTTTGTTGTTCCCCCAAAGTTGTTTGGCAGTACCTGCTTTGTTTGTGACCACCGACCTTCTGTTGGGAAGCTAGATCCGCGGGCAGTGAAGTGTGTTTTTCTGGGCTATGCTTCTAGTCAGCAGGGGTACAAATGTTGGTGTCCCTCTGAGAAATGCAGATTTGTAAGTATGGATGTCACCTTCAGGGAGTCTGAGCCATTCTATGGTGAGCCCACAGATCTAAGTGTGTTGTTTCAAGGGCTTGACCATTCACACTCTGTGCAGGATGGTCAAGAGGGGGAGAAGGCTGCGTCTCACACTCAGGAGGATTCTGTGGACACCAACACTGATGATGATGTGCAGGTTCAAGTCCAGCCAATTGAGGGTATAACGTCTCACACTCAGGAGGATTCTGTGGACACCAACACTGATGATGATGTGCAGGTTCAAGTCCAGCCAATTGAGGGTACAATTCCGGTTGGTACTCTCACTGATAGTGATGTGCAGGTTCAGGTCCAGCCAACAGTGGGTTCCATTCAGATTGGTAATCTCCAGCTCCCTGTTCGAGATCGGTGGCAGCAGACCCCCCTAGTGTACTCTCGACGAGAGCCACAAGTGCCACAAGTGCATGACTCATCTGACACTCGTCTGGTATATTCTCGGCGGCAGCCACTTGTGCAGGAGGAGCAGTCAGTGCAGGGGGAGCAGTCAGTGCAGGGGGAGCATCAAGGTAGTGGTGCAAGCTCATCTGACACAGTGGAACTGCCTATTGCGTTGCGAAAGGGGACACGTGAAGCGGCACAGAAGGCCTTACCACCGGAGGTTTTTGATGATCATGATATTGGAAATTTTGTGTCTTATGAGGCTTTGTCTCCTTCCTATAGAGCGTTTGTTGCCTCTCTTCAAACTGTGTCAATCCCAAAGGATTGGAAGGCTGCAAAGCAAGATCCGAAGTGGCGTGAAGCGATGATAGAAGAGTTGGAAGCACTGAGGAAGACGTGGGTGCTAACCACATTGCCGGCAGGAAAAAAAGCAGTGAGTTGTAAGTGGATCTATACGGTGAAGCAGAATCCTGAGGGGAAGGTGGAACGGTATAAGGCCAGATTGGTCGCCAGAGGATATAGTCAAACTTATGGAATTGACTATGACGAGACGTTTGCTCCAGTGGCAAAGATGAACACAGTAAGGATATTGGTTTCCTGTGCTGCAAACTTTGGGTGGAAATTGCATCAATTAGATGTCAAGAATGCCTTCTTGCATGGTGAGTTGCAGGAAGAAGTGTACATGGAGATACCACCAGGTTTTGGTACTTCACAGACCACGGGGAAGGTATGCAAGCTGAAGAAATCCTTGTATGGACTGAAGCAATCACCAAGGGCATGGTTTGATAGGTTCAGACGTGCTGTCCGTGCTATGGGGTATGGTCAATGTAATGGAGACCACACGGTGTTCTACAGACACTCACTCTCTGATCGGAAGATCACCATCCTTGCAGTTTATGTGGATGACATTATCATCACTGGAGATGATAAGGAGGAAATAGAGAGATTGAAGGGGTGTCTGAGTAAGGAGTTTGAGGTAAAGGATTTGGGCAACCTAAAATACTTCCTTGGCATTGAAGTGGCTCGGACAGAGAAGGGAATCTCTATGTGCCAACGGAAATACACCTTGGATCTCTTGAGTGACATGGGCATGATGGGATGTCGTGCAGCCTCTACTCCGATTGAACAAAATCATCAAGTGACAGCAAAATCAGGTGAGCTGGTGAATAAGGAAGATTATCAGAAACTGGTTGGGAGGTTATTGTACTTGTGTCATACAAGGCCTGACATTACGTATGCCGTGGGTGTGGTGAGCAGATACATGCATGAACCAAGGAGTGGGCATCTTGATATTGTGCACAGAATTCTGAGATACTTGAAGGGGACTCCGGGTAAAGGGTTGTGGTTTGCGAAGAGTGGACATCTTGAGGTGGATGGCTATAGTGACTCTTATTGGGCCAGTTGTCAAGATGATAGAAGATCAACTTCTGGCTACTGTGTGTTTGTGGGAGGAAATTTGGTGTCATGGAGAAGCAAGAAACAAACAGTTGTGTCTAGATCAACAGCAGAAGCTGAGTATAGAGCATTATCTCAAGGGTTGTGTGAGATGCTCTGGGTGAAGTACCTACTGAGCGAGCTGAAACTTCTGAGGAAGGGCCCCTTGAAGGTGTGGTGTGACAATCAGTCAGCTATAGCCATTGCTAATAACCCAGTTCAACATGATAGGACAAAGCATGTGGAAATTGATCGCTTCTTCATTAAGGAGAAACTTGATGCTGGGATCATCAGCCTTGGTCATGTCAGCTCTGGGCAGCAGTTTGCAGATTGCTTGACAAAGGGATTGGGAACAAAGGACTGTAACTTGGCATGTGACAAGATGGGAATGATAGATATCTACCACCCATCTTGAGGGGGAGTGTTGGACCGGTATGGGCCCAAGCCCATCAGCCGTGTCACTTAGGGCCCAAGCCCATGAGGAGGAGCTGACCTAGAAGAGGCATCCAATCCTCCCGTTCCCAGTAAGGCCGCCACACACATTCAACCTTACGTGAACCACCAGACAGAAAACAGTGCGCTGTCTGAAGGTACTCTCCCCTCCCTCGATTCAACAGGCGTGGTGAGGCAGGCGGCGGAGGAGGAGCGTGCGTGTATGTGTCCCTCTTCTCAAGCTCCTAACGGTGTGTGAGGCAACCAACCTTATATGTTGGTCCAACACACCCTCCGGTTAGGCAACCAACCTTATATGTTGGTCCAACACACCCTCCGGAACCGGGGTGGGACTAAACTTTCTACTCTCCCTTGTCATGAATGAATGGGCCACATGGGCCTATGGGATTTCCTAGGAATTATTGGAAATAGTAAAATGGGCTTAAAGCTCAATAATTTCACGACAAACGGAGCTCGGCCTCTACATGGCGTGCTAAACCCCAGTGATGAACAACATGGTCGCTGGCCATGCGCACATGCCTCCTGTCGACCCACATCAGATGCGACCAACGAGGCGAAGTTAAGTTGGGTCTTCTACCCTGCAACTCGGCTAGCAGAGGAGGCGTGGGCTAGGCCGTTTGCCCTACGTGAGAAACCATCAAGCTTGGGATGTGCTTGGCCATCTGCCCGACCGAGGGAGCTAGAGAATTCAAATGTACTTGCCGATGGGACGAGATCGTCGTCGACGCTTACGATGAAGCCACGGTGGGCGTCCTGCACGTCACCCGTGCCGTCTTGCTCCCTTCAAACATTGTCCGAGTCTCCAGCTCAAGCGCTTCTCCGAGCATTGGCGTCAGAAACACAACATTGGGATCAAGCCACACCAGCTCTCTGACCAGTGGGGACACGCGAACTAGAGCATGTGCCGCATCTAGCTCGCTTGCCACTGACAAAGATGACGATGTGACGAACCAAGCAGGGTCGGACACCGGGATCAGGTCCATCACGGCGACATCGGCTGCGGAATAGCCAACTCGCAGTGCATCACGCACCCATTGGGAGGGTGCCGGTGAAGATATTGGCGACGCCGAAGGTGAGGAGGACGTCTATAGATGCACGTCAGTAATATTGCCCTCGGTGTTCTTGTCGGAGTCTAACGATGGAACCCAAAATTGCCTGCCCAATCGCCCTAACGTCCCTCTGGAAAATGCGGTCATTGGACACTTCCCTCCGCCGGCCAAGAATTGCTTAACTCGCTTTAAGTATTTTGTCCACTGATAAATGCAATGAACATGTTTCTTTTTTGGATTTATCGTACTCCTGTGGCATGTAGTAACTTTCATGGTGAAAAATGTTAGTTTGTTCGATTCTGTTTGGTTTTAAAATCTAGTTCAAAAAGTAGTAGTGGAACCAACCACATTCCATTGTCATATCCTACATGGACCATCCAAGTGCAAGAGACAAAATAATTTTGTAGTTTGATCATTGAGTGTAAAAGGTACACCGTGGGTTACTGGGCTTTGAAGAAAGAAAATGTTATATTCTAGACTAACATTAGATATGTTGATGGTTAGCCTAGAGTATGGTATCATGCATGACATGATTTTGATTTTCCTTGCGTACATCGTGCATGTCTGTAGCTTTAGCAGCTTAAATGATACTCCCTCTGTAAATTGAGCATAGTACTAATATTTATTTGAATACGGACCTAGTACTAATATTTTGAATAATTGAATATTGGTTTTTATAGTAAAAAGAAACATACCAGCTGTTTCAAAACGGTGAAAAATGGCAGAGAGGAAATTCCGAACATCGATGCTCTCAAAGTTGATGCAGAAATGGTTACTGGTGTTGTCGTGGCCGGAGACATAGTTTCGTGCTAGACTTGATGATTCTAACCTGCTGGTGAATCGGAAAAAAACTAGACTGGGGATTCTTCAGATTTCCAAATTGCTTCATCTTCGTGAACAGTGAACAAAGAAAAGAGACGGGAGTTGTGAATCTTTAGCTTATCTAATTGTTCCCTGGAGGTATTCCGGGGGAAAAGCTTCAGTCCAGCCATAGTACACAAAGACGGGGCGGCAGCGTTGCCTGATGAACCTGATTGATAACCTGCACCAAGAACTTCGCCTTAACATTCCGCAGAACTGCATGCGATTTTTGAAGGATTAGGACAGAGGGTATTAATTCGTAGGTGAGTCGGACCCTCGTAGATGTATGTCGTGTTATCGAAGGAATACATGGCTATGTTAGCGTAGCACAAATCTAGGATCTTTATTAGCACTCAATCATTGAGAAAGATGGTTTTGATCCTTTCACATTGGTTATTGTCTAGGATTAAAGTGCAGGCGTGAAAGTAGCCTGAGCCTCAAAGATAGGGACCTCAGGACTTGAGTTTATCTCTACCGGTTTAAATATTTTATTCCAGGTATTACCTTATTATTAACAGGTTTGCTATTTCGTAGGCTGAACTTCTGGTCAATCTGCCAGACACACTACTTCTGAACTGGCTTTTTCATTGCTTAGCGGACTGCTATGCAATAATGCCAGCCCTTGTGAGATACTAGATTCTTTGATTGAAATGAAGGTTATGACAACCACTATAACCTGGAATGAACTATTCATGTTCGAGAAAATGAAAAGGCAAGACACAGATATTCAATTAATCGGTCAATTTTCATTTAATTGGCCATGGGACGGTCTCTTCTTGTGTTGGTGTTGTCACTTCAGGCAATTAATCATCCATTGGAAGATCTCTTCTTGTGTTGGTATTGTCACTTCAGGCAAATGTGTACCAATAATATGCAACATTGCTAAGAAAATCTGTGAAAGTGTAGTGTGACGGATTATACCTATACAGAAACTGGTATATTATCTTAAAGCTCCAGATTCTCCTCCAGTCCCCAGTACTTTCATATATGCCATTCGATATCTGACTTCCTTGGGAAAATTTTCAGGATGCCCAAATGGAAAGGCGTGAACTACATTTCTGCATCCACTGACAGTTTCGCTTAGCTAGCAGTGGCTGGTGTGATGCACAATTGATATCCTGAAATGCTGTTCGTCAATGGCGTTAAAGAATTCAGGTTCAGATTCTTATTGCAGAGAAGATCTCCAAGATTCTTCTGAGGCTTTCTGATGGAGAAAATCCAGCATTGCGACTAACAGGTGCATAGGGTTCATGACTGGTAACGTATAGTTTTGTAATCCGAATGCGCTGTATTAGGTGGGGAGATTGAGTGATTGATTACTTGATCCCTTTGATTCAGCAAAGGGTTGGTTTCTCTCTTTTTTAGGGGAACTAAAACTTTATTGATTAACTCGTTCCAGAGGTATGATTACAGTGTCGTGCGGCTCAAGTACCCACACATGTCTACCTATGTCTAAGTACAAAGAGTATTTCGCTAGACTATCAGCTTCATGATTTCTTGATCTGCTCTCATGACTGAAATTGCACTCCTCAAAAGCTTGTGCATGTAGTCTGACCTCCCTGACTATAGCTTCATGGGCATCTCCTGTGTTTGCCTTTTAAGTCTTTGACTACCTGAAGACAATCTTTTGCCTCTGTTTCAAAAAAAAAAAAAACTACCTGAAGACAGTCCGACGAAACCATAATCCTTTTTAGCATTAAAATCATCAGCAAGGGCCAATGCTTCCCGCACTGCTAATGTCTCCAAAATCGTCTGGTTTGAAATCCCTGTCCAGGTGATCGAAGATGATCCCATAAATTTTCCTTATCATTCAGGCAAACAGCTGCAACCGCTCCACGGTCTCCATGCGTAGATGTAGCTCCATCTATGTTGAATTTAAATATACCTGGAGGCGGACAGACCCAGGGTTGTATCGTCGGCTTGGGTAATCTGGGAGCTGCCGCTTTTGGAGCAACAACATCAAGCTCCGCAATGAAGCCGCTTTTGGAGCAAGAGCATCAAGCTCCGCAATGAAGTGTTTGATGAGTAAGTGTTGACATGGGGGGCTGGAACACATGTTCATAAACTGATTTCCTACGGGCGTGCCAAATCGCCCACAATGCCACCGACCATGTTCGTGAAGTCCCACATGTGATAAAGAGTCATGCATTGTGAACAACCATAACTTTGCATTTTCTTCCCTGATCATTATCATATGCTCAACCATCTCATCATTTTGCAACGCCCAAACAGATCGTGAGGATGAGCACTCAATTAATGCGTGAAGCCATGAATCCGGCTGACCACACATCACACACATAAGAGAATCTGTCATATGGTGATGCTCCATAACATCAAATGTTGGAAGAGAATGCCTGGCGAGCCTCCATAAAAATATCTTAAGCTTTGATGGGACCTTACAATTCCACAAATCGGTCCAATCATTTGTCTCCTGCACAGAATTTGAATGCCCACTTTCATGATACATCCAACCTTCACGTCGTAATTTCATGTTCAGTAGCATTTTGTAAGCCGGTCTCACGGAACAAAGACCTTTCTTTCGTGTGACCGAGACCAGAAACCATCCATCCTTCATGTACACAAAGGGATGCTCAAAATAGCAGACGCATCTACAGGCAGAAAGGACTCCCAGATGAGAGACTCCCGCCATGTTGCACTAGTCTCATCAATTAGCTCCTTAACCATGACCGGCGAAGTATTCTGTTGGCTAGTAATCGGCTTCATGGTGCTTTCACGTGGTATCCAATTATGGCCCCAAATCTCAGTCGTTGCCCCATCGCCGATCCTCCTTATTAGACCTTGAGCAAGCACATCTCTTCCTTCTATAATACACCGCCAAATTTGAGAAGGGTGACCCAACTGTAGCATCTAGAAAAGAGGTGTTAGGAAAATATACTGCCTTTAGTATTTTGGCACCGAGGGAAGTTGGTTCTTACATAATCCTCCACAGGAGGGCTAAATTAAATAACTCCAAATCCCTAAAACCCAGGCCACCCAAAAATTTGGGCCTCGTCATCATATCCCACGAGACCCATGCAACACCCCTTTTCCCTCCATTACTTCCCCAACAAAATTTCCTGATCAGAGAATTCATGTGCTGACATAATCCACGTGGGAGCTTGAAGCAACCCATGGAGTAAACTGAGATGGCTTGCACCACTGACTTGATTAACACTTCTTTACCACCGACTGATAACAGCTTCTCAAGCCATCCTTGTATCAAAATTTTAAATGAACAGTCTTTGACCTTCCAACATCACTTGGCATACCCAAATACTTCTCGCTAAGAGATTCATTGTTAACATTGAGAATGCCCTTGACCTCCTCTCTTACTATTAGGGGACATTTTTTGTTAAAGAAAACTGAAGATTTTTCCTTATTAATTTTCTGACCCGATGCTTTGCAGTATACATCCAACAAGTGTGATACCTCTTCCTCACCTTCTCGAATTGCTATGAAAAATAGCAGACTGTCATTAGCGAAAAGTAAATGGCTCACCAGTGGTGCCGATGGAGCCACTGTAATGCCACCGACATGTGATAACTGATTGTTTGATTTAAAGAGGCACGAAAGGCCCTCTGCTGTCAACAAGAAAAGATATGGTGAAAGAGGATCTCCCTGATGGATTCCTCTTGAGGGTTTAAAACTTTCAAGCCTTTTTCCATTAAACATCACCGAGAAAGAAACAATGCTTAGCATATACATAACCACTGCGATCCACTGACTAGCAAAACTGAAAGCACATTTGCTCCCTTGGTGGTTTTGGTAATTCATGCCAACATACATATTTTTGGACTAATGCTTCTATCTAGTGAATTTCAGACAAGTTCAACAATGGCATGGCAAGGACAAGGAGATGTGGAACCCTTCAAAATGCTAAGGACATACATTGACAAAAGCTAAAGACTCTTCATTTTTCGTTTAGTGATCCAAGATCACATTGAGTCCATAGGAAAGCCAATACTATTAAAAGGGGATGAGGCTTTGATAATGATATATTTGCTCAAGTGCTTAGTGATGTTGCTCCAAAACCCTCAGCCACTTTCTCCATCCAAACTTGTCCAAATTTCCAAAGTCTAACTCGGTTCCACCGAATCCTATTCATCTGGACCCATCGAGTTCATCAAGACAGTGCCACAAGCCAAACCCTAACAAATCGGATCCACCGATATGGATCTCGGTCCCACCGAGATGGCCTGGCCAACTCTCTGTCATCTGTTGCAATTATTTCGGTCTAACAGAGTTTGCAATCGGTGCCACCGAGATGGCTTGACCAACTTTCTGTTGCCTTGTTGCTATATTTTCGGTCTCACCGAGATGTTGCAATCGGTGCCACTGAAACGAGGTTTGCCCTACCATTGCACATCGGTCGCTCCGAGTTGTTTCCATTCGGTCCCACCGAAACTTCAAAAGTTCACATCTTTTGCACAGGCCGGTCTCACCGAAATTTCCAGTCGGTGCCACCGAGTTTGGTCAAAAGTGTGTAACGGTTGGATTTCGTGTGGAGGCTATATATACCCCTCTACCACCCTCTTACCAAGTAAGAGAGCCATCAGAACGTGCCTACATTTCCACCATACATTTTCTGAGAGAGAACCACCTACTCATGTGTTGAGATCAAGATATTCCAATCCTACCATTTGAACCTTGATTTCTAGCTTTCCCAAGTTGCTTTCCACTCAAATCCTTCTTCCATAAAATCCAAATCTGTGAGGAGTTGTTTGAGTGTTGGGGAGACTATCACTTGAAGCACAAGAGCAAGGAGTTCATCATCAACACACCATCTATTACCTTTTGGAGAGTGGTGTCTCCTAGATTGGTTAGGTGTCACTTGGGAGCCTCCAAGATGTGGCGCCCCGCCCGAATACCACTGTAGCCAGACGGTCACCGCACACACCAGCCCAGGGAATCACTCATGCGTGCGCGTTTACAACAAGTATCATGAACATATGCACAACTGTAATAAGAATATATTTATTAGCCATTGTGGCTGGGATAAATACATCATGGTTACAACGCTGGGGCAGCGGAAAATACTAACTAAGGCAGCACGGACTTGGAGAGGCTCCAATCCACAGGGATCTGACAGGGTTACTCTTCTAGCCTGCGAACGCTCCAGCTCCTCGACGGATCCTTAGCTGAACCTGGCCATGTTGAAGGCCGCTGAGTACTTTTGAATGTACTGGCAAGCAAACCAAATAACATATACACCAAGCAATGCAATCCATGGCATTCAAGCATGCATTTGTTATCTTAATGACAACAATCATCATGTTATAACAGGATTATCTAGCATGGTAATTATACAGAAAGGTAAAGCATAACGGTGCAGGTAATTTATCAAGATTCCACTCACGATCCTTCCGGACCATAACCAAGTTCTTACGGTCATCCGACCATCTCCTTCATAGCCGTCCCCCGGCTAACATCTCAACTTCTGGGTCATGTCCTGGGTGGCCCCTGTGTCACTCCTGGGTGGCCCCTGTGTCACTCCTGACACCTACCACCGTCGTGGCCAAACTAAACTATCCCAAACGGGGTCCTGTGCACATAAAACTAAACTGGGCTCACAGGATTATTGCCGTCTACCGGGCCAGGGTAGCACGCACGCATAATCCCCCCTATTTGGTTGTACCGATAAGAGGCAAGACAATAGACCAAGCTAGGGCCTTCCCATAAAGGCAAATGTGGCTGCACTGGTGAGCTCGATTCGGTGGCACTATGACTCGATCCAGCCGACGGAGGAGGTTGTCATTATTAAGTCACATTCTTGATCATTGCAATAATAGTAGTAATGCACAATGAAAACATAACAACCTATCTCCATATTGTCACCTACGAGTCACTAGTGCGATAATATGATGAATACTAGCAAGTATTGCAAACAGTAATACAAACTATCAGGGGTTTAATTATATTCTAGCACGAACATATTCATTACTTAAACATGCAAAAATAACACAGAGCAATGCTTTAGGGCATATATCAGATGGTCGGCTTACCTGGGGGGTGAAGGAATACTTCGGGAAGAAGTGCGGTCATTTTCAGAAGGTGTCAACATGGTGGAAGTGATACCATCGGAACGGGCTCGACGAACAGAGAACGTGGGCTTTGGAATCACCTGAATCGGAGTTACGGCTGCGAAGTTGTGGCCGTTCGTTCGTTAGGCACAAAAACAAATAGTAACTGTGCTTTTCTGCCTTTAACTAACGAACGCCCGCAATCTAGTACTTTCGGCGCTGAGCTGAAAAACTGAAAGCGTACTTCAACAGAATACGTTTCCCTTCGGGAAAAACGGAAATGCGCCGAAGGCGTCTCCACTTATCCCACGTGGCGGGGCGGGGCCGAGCTTCTGTCGCTGACTGGTGGGTCCCCCGTCGCCTTCTCTCTCCTCCCTCTCCTTCTTCTTCTCTCCCCTCCTTCCCGACGCGGCGACAGGGAGCTCCGGCTCCGGTGAGGCCCGGGCGCTCCGGTGAGCTTCTTGTTGGGGAACATAGTAATAATTCAAAATTTTCCTACGTGTCACCAAGATCAATCTAGGAGATGCTAGCAACGAGAGAGAGGGAGTGCATCTTCATACCCTTGAAGATCGCTAAGCGGAAGCGTTGCAAAGAACGCGGTTGATGGAGTCGTACTCGCGGCGATTCAAATCGCGGAAGATCCGATCCAAGCGCCGAACGGACGGCGCCTCCGCGTTCAACACACGTACAGCCTGGGGACGTCTCCTCCTTCTTGATCCAGCAAGCGGGGAGGAGAAGTTGAGGGAGAGCTCCGGCAGCACGACGGCGTGGTGGAAGTGGAGCTCGTGGTTCTCCGGCAGAGCTTCGCTAAGCTCTACGGAGGAGGAGGAGGTGTAGGAAGGGGTAAGGGCTGCGCCAGGGGAAGGGTGTGCGGCTGCCCTCCCACCCCCCCACTATTTATAGGGGGAAGGGGAGAGGGGGGCGGCCCCCCTAGATCCATCTAGAGGGGGGCGGCGGCCCCCCCTAGGGTTTCCAACCCTAGGCGCCTTGGGCCCTTGGGGGGCGGCGGCCCCCTAGGGTTTCCAACCCTAGGCGCCTTGGGCCCTTGGGGGGGCGGCGGCCCCCCTAGGGTTTCCAACCCTAGGCGCCTTGGGCCCTTGGGGGGGGGGGCGCACCAGCCCACTAAGGGGCTGGTTCCCACCCAACTACAGCCCATTAGGTCCTCCGGGGCAGGTGGACCCTCCCGGTGGACCCCCGGAACCCCTTCGGTGGTCCCGGTACAATACCGATAAACCCCGAAACCTTTCCGGTGACTGAAACTGGACTTCCCATATATAAATCTTCACCTCCGGACCATTCCGGAACTCCTCGTGACATCCGTGATCTCATCCGGGACTCCGAACAACTTTCGGTAACCACATACAATTCCCATTACAACTCTAGCGTCACCGAACCTTAAGTGTGTAGACCCTACGGGTTCGGGAACCATGCAGTCATGACCGAGACACCTCTCCGGACAATAACCAATAGCGGGATCTGGATACCCATATTGGATCCCACATGTTCCACGATGATCTCATCGGATGAACCACGATGTCGGGGATTCAATTAATCCCGTATACAATTCCCTTTGTCCATCGGTATGTTACTTGCCCGAGATTCGATCGTCGGTATCCCTATACCTTGTTCAATCTCGTTACCGGCAAGTCTCTTTACTCGTTCCGTAACACATGATCCCGTGACTAACTCCTTAGTCACATTGAGCTCATTATGATGATGTATTACCGAGTGGGCCCAGAGATACCTCTCCGTCACACGGAGTGACAAATCCCAGTCTCGATTCGTGCCAACCCAACAGACACTTTCGGAGACACCTGTAGTGCACCTTTATAGTCACCCAGTTACGTTGTGACGTTTGATACACCCAAAGCATTCCCACGGTATCCGGGAGTTGCACAATCTCATGGTCTAAGGAAATGATACTTGACATTAGAAAAGCTCTAGCAGACGAACTACACGATCTTGTGCTATGCTTAGGATTGGGTCTTGTCCATCACATCATTCTCCTAATGATGTGATCCCGTTATCAACGACATCCAATGTCCATGGCCAGGAAACCATGACCATCTATTGATCAACGAGCTAGTCATCTAGAGGCTCACTAGGGACATGGTGTGGTCTATGTATTCACACATGTATTACGGTTTCCGGCTAATACAATTATAGCATGAACAATAGACAATTATCATGAACAAGGAAATATAATAATAACCATTTTATTATTGCCTCTAGGGCATATTTCCAACAGTCTCCCACTTGCACTAGAGTCAATAATCTAGTTACATTGTGATGAATCGAACACCCATAGAGTTCTGGTGCTGATCATGTTTCGCTCATGAAAGAGGTTTAGTTAACGGATCTGCAACATTCAGATCCGTATGTACTTTACAAATATCTATATCTCCATCCTGAATGTAACCACGAATGGAGTTGAAGCGGCGTTTGATGTGCTTGGTCTTCTTGTGAAACCTGGGCTCCTTGGCAATGGCAATAGCTCCAGTGTTGTCACAGAAGAGAGTCATCGGGCCCGACGCATTGGGAATCACTCCTAGGTCGGTGATGAACTCCTTCATCCAGACTCCTTCCTGTGCTGCTTCCGAAGCAGCTATGTACTCCGCTTCACATGTAGATGCCGCCACGACGCTTTGCTTGCAACTGCACCAGCTGACTGCCCCACCATTCAAAATATACACGTATCCGGTTTGTGACTTGGAGTCATCCGGATCCGTGTCGAAGCTAGCATCGACGTAACCCTTTACGACGAGCTCTTCGGCACCTCCATAAACGAGAAACATATCCTTAGTCCTTTTCAGGTACTTAAGGATATTCTTGACCGCTGTCCAGTGTTCCAATCCGGGATCACTTTGGTACCTCCCTACCAAACTTATGGCAAGGTTCACATCAGGTCTGGTACACAGCATGGCATACATAATAGAGCCTATGGCTGAGGCATAGGGGATGACACTCATCTTTTCTCTATCTTCTGCCGAGGTCGGGCATTGAGCTGTGCTCAATCTCACACCTTGCAATACAGGCAAGAACCCCTTCTTGGACTGATCCATATTGAACTTTTTTAATATCTTGTCAAGGTATGTGCTTTGTGAAAGACCAATGAGGCGTCTCGATCTATCTCTATAGATCTTGATGCCTAATATGTAAGCAGCTTCTCCAAGGTCCTTCATTGAAAACCACTTATTCAAGTAGGCCTTTATGCTTTCCAAAAGTTCTATATCATTTACCATCAACAATATGTCATCCACATATAAAATGAGAAATGCTACAGAGCTCCCACTCACTTTCTTGTAAATACAGGCTTCTCCATAAGTCTGTATAAACCCAAACGCTTTGATCACCTCATCAAAGCGAATGTTCCAACTCCGAGATGCTTGCACCAGCCCATAGATGGAGCACTGGAGCTTGCATACCTTGTCAGCATTCTTAGGATCGACAAAACCTTCCGGATGCATCATATACAATTCTTCCTTAAGGAAACCGTTAAGGAATGTCGTTTTGACGTCCATTTGCCAGATCTCATAATCATAAAATGTGGCAACTGCTAACATGATTCGGACGGACTTCAGCATCGCTACGGGTGAGAAGGTCTCATCGTAGTCAACTCCTTGAACTTGTCGATAACCCTTAGCGACAAGCCGAGCCTTATAGACGGTCACATTACCATCCGCGTCAGTCTTCTTCTTAAAGATCCATTTATTTTCTATGGCTTGCCGATCATCGGGCAAGTCCACCAAAGCCCATACTTTGTTCTCATACATGGATCCTATCTCGGATTTCATGGCTTCAAGCCATTTATTGGAATCTGGGCCCGCCATGGCTTCTTCATAGTTCGAGGGTTCACCGTTGTCTAACAACATGATTTCCAGGACAGGGTTGCCGTACCACTCTGGTGCGGAACGTGTCCTCGTGGACCTATGAAGTTCAGTAGTAACTTGATCAGAAGTTTCATGATCATCATCATTAACTTCCTCTCTAGTCGGTGTAGGCACCACAGAAACATTCTCCTGCGCTGCGCTACTTTCCGGTTCGAGAGGGGGTACAATTACCTCATCAAGTTCTACTTTCCTCCCACTTACTTCTTTCGAGAGAAACTCTTTCTCTAGAAAGGATCCATTCTTGGCAACAAAGATCTTGCCTTCGGATCTGAGGTAGAAGGTATACCCAATAGTTTCCTTAGGGTATCCTATGAAGACGCACTTTTCCGATTTGGGTTCGAGCTTTTCAGGTTGAAGTTTCTTGACATAAGCATCGCATCCCCAAACTTTCAGAAACGACAGCTTAGGTTTCTTCCCAAACCATAATTCATACGGTGTCGTCTCAACGGATTTAGACGGTGCCCTATTTAAAGTGAATGTGGCAGTCTCTAATGCATATCCCCAAAATGATAGCGGTAAATCAGTAAGAGACATCATAGATCGCACCATATCCAATAGAGTGCGATTACGACGTTCGGACACACCATTACGCTGAGGTGTGCCAGGCGGCGTGAGTTGTGAAACAATTCCACATTTCCTTAAGTGCGTGCCAAACTCGGGACTCAAATATTCTCCTCCACGATCAGATCGTAAAAACTTTATTTTCTTGTCACGTTGATTCTCTACCTCACTCTGAAATTCCTTGAACTTTTCAAAGGTCTCAGACTTGTGTTTCATCAAGTAGACATACCCATATCTGCTTAAGTCATCAGTGAGGGTGAGAACATAACGATAGCCACCGCGAGCCTCAACGCTCATCGGTCCACATACATCGGTATGTATTATTTCCAACAAGCTGGTTGCTAGCTCCATTGTTCCGAAGAACGGAGTCTTAGTCATCTTGCCCATGAGGCATGGTTCGCACGTGTCAAATGATTCATAATCAAGAGACTCCAAAAGTCCATCTGCATGGAGTTTCTTCATGCGTTTGACACCAATATGACCAAGGCGGCAGTGCCACAAGTATGTGGAACTATCATTATCAACCTTACATCATTTGGCATTCACACTATGAATATGTGTAACATCACGTTCGATATTCAATAAAAATAAACCATTGACCAGCGGGGCATGACCATAAAACATATCTCTCATATAAATAGAACAACCATTATTCTCGGATTTAAATGAGTAGCCATCTCGCATCAAACGAGATCCAGATACAATGTTCATGCTCAAAGCTGGTACTAAATAACAATTATTGAGGTTTAAAACTAATCCCGAAGGTAGATGTAGAGGTAGCGTGCCGACGGCGATCACATCGACCTTGGAACCATTCCCGACGCGCATCGTCACCTCGTCCTTTGCCAGTCTCCGCTTATTCCGCAGCTCCTGTTTTGAGTTACAAATGTGAGCAACCGCACCGGTATCAAATACCCAGGAGCTACTACGAGCGCTGGTAAGGTACACATCAATAACATGTATATCATATATACCTTTGACGTTGCCGGCCTTCTTATCTGCTAAGTACTTGGGGCAGTTCCGCTTCCAGTGACCGGTTCCCTTGCAATAAAAGCACTCAGTCTCAGGCTTGGGTCCATTCTTGGGCTTCTTCCCGGCAACTGATTTACCGGGCGCGGCAACTGCTTTGCCGTCCTTCTTTAAGTTCTTCTTACCCTTGCCTTTCTTGAAACTAGTGGTCTTATTCACCATCAACACTTGATGTTTCCTTTTGATTTCCACCTCCGCCGATTTCAGCATCGAATATAACTCAGGAATGGACTTCTCCATCCCTTGCATATTGTAGTTCATCATAAAGCTCTTGTAGCTAGGTGGAAGCGACTGGAGGATTCTGTCAATAACCGAGTCATCCGGAAGATTAACTCCCAGCTGAGACAAGAGGTTGTGCAACCCAGACATTTTGAGTATGTGCTCGCTGACAGAACTATTTTCCTCCATCTTACAACTGAAGAACTTGTCGGAGACTTCATATCTCTCGACCCGGGCATGAGCTTGGAAAACCATTCTCAGCTCTTGGAACATCTCATATGCTTCATGTTGCTCAAAACGCTTTTGGAGCCCCGGTTCTAAGCTGTAAAGCATGCCGCACTGAACCAGGGAGTAATCATCACTACGCGACTGCCAGGCGTTCATAACGTCTTGAGTTGCTGGGAAAACGGGTGCGTCACCTAGCGGTGCATCAAGGACATATAATTTCTTGGAAGCTATGAGGATGATCCTCAAGTTACGGACCCAGTCCGTATAGTTGCTTCCATCGTCTTTCAGCTTGGTTTTCTCTAGGAACGCGTTGAAGTTGAGGGCAACATTAGCGTGGGCCATTGGATCTACAAGATAGATTGTAAAGACAATTTTAGACTAAGTTCATGATAATTAAGTTCAGCTAATCAAATTATTTAATGAACTCCCACTCAGATAGACATCCCTCTAGTCATCTAAGTGATACATGATCCATATAGACTAGGCCGTGTCCGATCATCACGTGAGACGGACTAGTCATCAATGGTGAACATCTCCATGTTGATCGCATCTACTATACGACTCATGTTCGACCTTTCGGTCTCTCGTGTTCCGAGGCCATGTCTGTACATGCTAGGCTCGTCAAGTCAACCTAAGTGTTTCGCGTGTGTAAATCTGGCTTACACCCGTTGTATGCGAACGTTAGAATCTATCACACCCGATCATCACGTGGTGCTTCGAATCAACGATCCTTCGCAACGGTGCACACTTAGGGGGAACACATTTCTTGAAATTTTAGTGAGGGATCATCTTATTTATGCTACCGTCGTTCTAAGCAAATAAGATGTAAAAACATGATAAACATCACATGCAAATCATAAAGTGACATGATATGGCCAATATCATCTTGCGCCTTTGATCTCCATCTTCGGGGCGCGACATGATCACCATCGTCACCGGCACGACACCATGATCTCCATCATCGTGTCTTCATGAAGTTGTCTCGCCAACTATTACTTCTACTACTATGGCTAACGGTTAGCAATAAAGTAAAGTAATTACATTGCGTTTTTGATTGACACGCAGGTCATACAATAAATTAAGACAACTCCTATGGCTCCTGCCGGTTGTCATACTCATCGACATGCAAGTCGTGATTCCTATTACAAGAACATGATCAATCTCATACATCACATATATTTCATCACATCCTTTTGGCCATATCACATCACATAGCATACCCTGCAAAAACAAGTTAGACGTCCTCTAATTGTTGTTGCAAGTTTTACGTGGTTGCTATGGGTTTCTAGCAAGAACGTTTCTTACCTACGCAAAAGCCACAACGGTGATATGCCAATTGCTATTTACCCTTCATAAGGACCATCTTCATTGAATCCGATCCGACTAAAGTGGGAGAGACAGACACCCGCTAGCCACCTTATGCAACAAGTGCATGTCAGGTGGTGGAACCAGTCTCACGTAAGCGTACGTGTAAAGTCGGTCCGGGCCGCTTCATCCCACAATGCCGCCGAATCAAGATAGGACTAGTAACAGCAAGCAAATTGACCAAATCATCGCCCACAACTACTTGTGTTCTACTCGTGCATAGAATCTACGCATAGACCTAGCTCATGATGCCACTGTTGGGGAACGTAGTAATAATTCAAAATTTTCCTACGTGTCACTAAGATCAATCTAGGAGATGCTAGCAACGAGAGAGAGGGAGTGCATCTTCATACCCTTGAAGATCGCTAAGCGGAAGCGTTGCAAAGAACGCGGTTGATGGAGTCGTACTCGCGGCGATTCAAATCGCGGAAGATCCGATCCAAGCGCCGAACGGACGGCGCCTCCGCGTTCAACACACGTACAGCCCGGGGACGTCTCCTCCTTCTTGATCCAGCAAGGGGGGAGGAGAAGTTGAGGGAGATCTCCGGTAGCACGACGGCGTGGTGGCGGTGGAGCTCGTGGTTCTCCGGCAGAGCTTCGCTAAGCTCTACGGAGGAGGAGGAGGTGTAGGAAGGGGGAAGGGCTGCGCCAGGGGAAGGGTGTGCGGCTGCCCTCCCACCCCCACTATTTATAGGGGGAAGGGGAGAGGGGGGCGGCGGCCCCCCCTAGGGTTTCCAACCCTAGGCGCCTTGGGCCCTTGGGGGCGGCGGCCCCCTAGGGTTTCCAACCCTAGGCGCCTTGGGCCCTTGGGGGGGCGGCGGCCCCCCTAGGGTTTCCAACCCTAGGCGCCTTGGGCCCTTGGGGGGGGGGGCGCACCAGCCCACTAAGGGGCTGGTTCCCACCCAACTACAGCCCATTAGGTCCTCCGGGGCAGGTGGACCCTCCCGGTGGACCCCCGGAACCCCTTCGGTGGTCCCGGTACAATACCGATAAACCTCGAAACCTTTCCGGTGACTGAAACTGGACTTCCCATATATAAATCTTCACCTCCGGACCATTCCGGAACTCCTCGTGACATCCGGGATCTCATCCGGGACTCCGAACAACTTTCGGTAACCACATACAATTCCCATTACAACTCTAGCGTCACCGAACCTTAAGTGTGTAGACCCTACGGGTTCGGGAACCATGCAGTCATGACCGAGACACCTCTCCGGCCAATAACCAATAGAGGGATCTGGATACCCATATTGGCTCCCACATGTTCCACGATGATCTCATCGGATGAACCACGATGTCGGGGATTCAATTAATCCCGTATACAATTCCCTTTGTCCATCGGTATGTTACTTGCCCGAGATTCGATCGTCGGTATCCCTATACCTTGTTCAATCTCGTTACCGGCAAGTCTCTTTACTCGTTCCGTAACACATGATCCCGTGACTAACTCCTTAGTCACATTGAGCTCATTATGATGATGTATTACCGAGTGGGCCCAGAGATACCTCTCCGTCACACGGAGTGACAAATCCCAGTCTCGATTCATGCCAACCCAACAGACACTTTCGGAGACACCTGTAGTGCACCTTTATAGTCACCCAGTTACGTTGTGATGTTTGATACACCCAAAGCATTCCCACGGTATCCGGGAGTTGCACAATCTCATGGTCTAAGGAAATGATACTTGACATTAGAAAAGCTCTAGCAGACGAACTACACGATCTTGTGCTATGCTTAGGATTGGGTCTTGTCCATCACATCATTCTCCTAATGATGTGATCCCGTTATCAACGACATCCAATGTCCATGGCCAGGAAACCATGACCATCTATTGATCAACGAGCTAGTCATCTAGAGGCTCACTAGGGACATGGTGTGGTCTATGTATTCACACATGTATTACGGTTTCCGGCTAATACAATTATAGCATGAACAATAGACAATTATCATGAACAAGGAAATATAATAATAACCATTTTATTATTGCCTCTAGGGCATATTTCCAACACTTCTCCGGCGGGTGAGCAGACGGGCGGGTGTGCCGGCGACCACCGCGTCTAGAGGAGGTCTCGGCCGCGGTTGGGGACGGCCGGTGGCGCGGCTGCATCCATGGCCGTGGGCAGCGGCTCCGGTCAAATTGGGCGGCTGCGGTGGGCTATAAGAGTGGGCGAAGGGACCAGTGAGGTCACCGTCGTGTGGCACACCCTGGGGATGGCCTAGCAGGGGTGGGGAATGGCCAGAGGTAGGTGTTGGGCGTGGAGCAGAGCGTGGAGCTCGCCTGCGATTTGGGCCGCGCGGCGAACGGCTGCTCGAACTTGGGCTTGGGAGGAGGTTAGGGGAAGAGAGTGAGTGAGGTGCGTGCTCGAGGGGCTTGGGAAGGCCATTTATAGCCGGCCGAGACCACCGGATAGGCTCGGCCGCGGCGATGAGCTGGCCGGCGTCCTGGAGCTCGGAGGCGACGGCTCAGGCTGGTGGCCGGCGTCGGGGAGCGGCACGGGCGAGCAGTGGAGCCGCGCTGGCATGCCCGAGAGAGTTTCGGCTCGGCCGGATACGGCGGCGACAGTGGACGAACAGTGGCGGAGTAATGGCGGTTGTCGCGGCGCGGCGAGGAAAGGAACGGAGGGGGAAGTGACCGGAGATGGGTGCGTGGACAGCTGGGAGGCTGGTCGGCACGAACGGACAAGCCGCAGCAGCTCGAGCTGGCCTGTCCGAGGCGAGGGACGCGCAAAGCGCCACTGCTGCGGGCTATGCCCGTGGTCACCACCGGCACCACGCGTCCAGAGCACCTATTTGACTTCAGGCTATGTCAAATAGATGCATTAATGCCTCTGGAATTGACCTGTCAAGGTTTGGAGGGAAATGGAGACATGGAGTTGACTGATTTGAGCTTACACAAGTTCTGAACAGAAACTGAGATGGATTCTTGTGGAGAAATGGATAGAGGGTTCGAGCTGGTTCTTTGTCACAATGAAATGTGGTAGAAAGGTGTAGGTGCTGGCAAAATTTGAAGTCATTTGGACCTTATTTGCATATAGTTCCTTTGTAATGCAGAATTTGGTCCAGAAGCTAGGATTTGAAGCTGTTCTCAAATGGCTGAATGGATTGGGCTGAAATTTGGTGTAGAGAGGTTACTTGAATGTAAGAATGCACTGGTAAAATTTCATACCATTTGGGTATACCAAAGTGGTACTTCCTTCACAGAGCTAGAATCTGGACTGAAGCTAGATGGAATTTCTGGGAGAAAATGGCTAAATAAAATGATATGAATTTTTGCATGCTTACATCATATAGGGAATGTGAGGTCCTGGATTAATTTCAAGAATCATGGAGCAATATTAAATATAGTTGCTTCACAATCTCAAAAGGGGTCCAGAAACAAGAACTGGATGATGCTCTCAAACTTTGAACTGTGGAACTTGGGTTCTTGGTGGAAATGGTGAAGATATGGATAGGAGAAGCTCCACAAATTATTTGATATTTTTCCTGGCTACCAAAATGGTAGTCCCTTTGGAAAGTGCCCAAATTGCAATAGTGGCTTTAAATAGGAAAATGCAATTCCCCCTATTTAATTATGGCCAATATTTTTATGAGAGCTCAATATGATCACAAAGAATATCTCCACAAGTTTTCATGAACTTTGGAGATGGGTAGATATTTTTCTGGATTTAATTCCTTTAAACAGCACAAAAAGGAATTAATTTTAAATGAAAAATATTGCAAATGACTTGGCAATATTTTTACATATCTAGGGTTTATAGATATAGGAGAGTCTCTGGAAAAAGTTTGGGAGACAACAGGGCAAAGAAAATTGGGGTTCCTTTGTAACGGAAGGAATTAGGGTTTCCCTTTCAGTAACTCGGAAGGTAGGGTTTCAGCGGCAAAATCCTGAGAATATATCTTGGGTGGCAAGGTTGGACTGGAGAGAATCTCTGGTTGGATAGGAAAGGCAAGGCTAAATGACCATCTTCATATACCCAAGAGCGAGAGAAAATCCAATAACATCGAAAAAAAAAGACGGGAGTCAAATCCCGCGAAGGAAGAAATCGGGGAGCAAAAACTAGGGTGTCACAAACCTCCCCCCCTTAAGAAAATCTCATCCTCGAGATTTCTGGGCTTACCTCCCGGCGAAGGGGGACATACCTATGTGCGACTTGTGTCCATCAGCTGTCTTGTCTTCGTTGGTTCACTGGCCATTTTAACTGCCTCTTCTGATGGCCTAGGTGTTGTCCTTTTACACTGCTACCTTGAATCCTTCTCTTTCCTGTCAGGTGTACCTTTTGTCCTGGTAGTGGTGTTGCTGGGTGGGGTAGCAGGTAATACCCACAAACAGCTCAGTTTCCATGGCCCGTAGCTAGCTACTTCGGGTTTTGTTGCGATACTTCGTACACTGACTACCAAGGGCGAGACATCCTTTCTGGGTACAGGGCTCACGTGCTCGTATGGACTTGGGTGACTAGGGGTGGCCTTCTTTCTGCCTTGTCAGAATACTCAGTCTTACTGCGGGTTTTGTACGAGGTGTTTCCTTCTAGCTCATGCATTCGGACTTCGTCCTTAGGTGATCCATAATTCAAGGAACAACATGATCGAACTATTACCGCCGTATCCCCAACTGCAAGGTCAGGCATGACCACAAAGTAATCATAGACAGTAATCTCCTATTCCAATGACACCATGGCATCTACGAACCATCAACGCCGACGTGTATGTGCTTTTAGCTATTTTATCTGAATGTCTTGTTTTCATGCGAATTCAGATAGTCAAGCCTTGTCGCTTGTTGAGGTGGCTCTGCCTTATATATCCTCTGTAGTCCTTGCTATTATCACTGAGCTGAACATAGTTTGGCTATCATTCGATGCATCTTATGGAGCATAGCCTTTTATCTTGGTGAATGGCCCATGCTTATGAGGAGTACAACATGCTTGCTGCCTTGTTGTGGCCGTATATGCAAGAGTCTGACAAGGATTGGCAATATCACCTTGTCTGTGAAGCTTTACTTTTATTGACCGTCACGGAGGTTGTGTATCCGAAACCTCCTTGTTCTTGAGGGTTCCTTTTTGTGGACCCATCATGACTGGCCAACACGGCTCCTTGACCGTATCATAACTTACTCTTGCATATCTCGTAGGGATTGTTGTGTTCATATCCTTCTTTGAAGTATGGGGCCAATGTTTCTCTAAACACAGTCATTTACGTGTACGAGTGGTTCGCATGAACTGATCCACTGGACTGCATGCTCACAACATATGCAGTGGTAGGATAAATCCTCTCATAACCACTGGGTTCTGTAGCGGGCATGTATCTGGACTAGTTCGTACTTCTAACAAGGTTGTTGTGGCCATGACGGCATGCTGAAGAAGGCTGAATACCTTACGTTCGAAGCTTCTGCCAGGGTTGCATGCCGAAGAAGGCTGGGTATCGTACCCCAGAAGCTTTCCTTCATGTGGCTTACTGCGGAAGGTCGAGCGCCTTATGCCGAAAGCCTTCCGCGGTAGTGGGCTGAGGAAAATTGGAATGCCGTACCCCAGAAGATTTTCCCACCAAGTGGTGTAGCGAGGAAGGTTGGGGAGTCTTGCATCGTAAGCTCCTCCCAATAACTTGCGGAGGAAGGCTGGGTTCCTTGTACCAAAACCCTTGCACTGTGATACGCAGTCGGACCTGTGGCCGATTCTGGCTTCCTTCCGAAGTATCCGGAATTTACTCATAGCGGAGCCAGCACTTGGTATAAGCCATACCTTGACTGAAGATATCTTGTTGGTCATGCACACCGCTTGTCCTCCTGCTGGTCTGCTCATTGTTGCTGTAAAGGCTGCACAACTGATGTAGACTTCATGTTACTAATTAATCCGGGATACCAGATGTTGCCGGTAATAAGCGGTTGGCGGATAATTCCATCCGGTTCAGCTGAGCTTCCAGGCATATGAAATTCTCATTGATTCTGGGCAGCCGTGAACTTATCCATATCCCTCGCAGACCTTGTTCACAGTGCCCGGAAATTTGCATATACACCGGTAAATTCCAAAATATATGCTTTGAAAGGGGTATCCACATACCAGCGTGTTGTTGTTGCTCTCGGCACCTTCACATTCTTGAAACATGTCTTCTGTGGGTAATAAATGATTCTTGAGTCCATTGAGAAAAAAAACTCAAGGTTCACCTTACTGGCTGAAATAATCCTTGTGTCGAATACAGAATCATTTGTCCCTGCTGGTGTTCATTACCGACAATTCATCTGACTGCTTCTGTTCTGAGGCAACTCCCTCGGGTAAATTCTGGCATTGTCGGTTGCACGCAAATTCTGCTTCTGACCCATCTTTTATTCTGGACAGATCCGGTGTTGTTGTTCTGAATATTAGGAAGTTGACTTGGCTCTTACTAAATTTGGATTATTGGGTATTATCCGAGTTGTATGCTGGTCTTCTTAGCTGCTCTTGCGGATGGATCCAGTCGGAGCAAAAGAGCGGAATCGACGAAAGTGGCAAGAACCGCGAAAAACCAAAAATACCAAGAAACAAATAAAGCTCAAATTTTGCGGACTTTATACATGTGGCCAAAGATTCACTAGTATAACTAGCCTAGCGCACTCGATGCACCTCTAAGGACTTAGAAGCAAAACCACACAATGCTCCTGGTAGCGATTGGTGTCAAGCTCCTACTACTTCCTTAGGGAACATCAAACTCGACGCATGACCGTAGCCAAAGTGGCTTAGTCAACAATCCTAGGGTTGTCAGGGAAAGATGGAATTTATAGGCGTTTCCCAAAGGAAACTAGATTTAAGGAGATAAATGCCATGGTTAGCAAGCAAGGTGGGGATATCTGGTTTACCTAGGGGTAGAGGGCTCACGGGTCAATGCCTGGTGCGGACGTTTCACGCCGGAGGCAAAGGCCACGAGAGTTGGGGGTCTAATGGAGCCAAAAACCTATGGGATTGCCTTATGATCAATAGTAGCCGTGCCTGTTTGGCAAAGATGGCTGAAATCCATCTGGGCTTTCTACTGAGCACAAAACAATGAAGTCCAGCTAGGGTAACCTACAGTCAGCCTGGCTGCTCTGATACCATCCGTTGTGGCGCCCCGCCTGAATACCACTGTAGCCAGACGGTCGCCGCACACACCAGCCCAGGAAATCACTCTGGCGTGCGCGTTTACAACAAGTATCATGAACATATGCACAATTGTAATAAGAATATATTTATTAGCCATTGTGGCTGGGATAAATACATCATGGTTACAACGCTGGGGCAGTGGAAAATACTAAGGCAGCACGGACTTGGAAAGGCTCCAATCCACAGGGATCTGACAGGGTTACTCTTCTAGCCTGCGAACGCTCCAGCTCCTTGACGGATCCTTAGCTGAACCTGGCCACGTTAAAGGCCGCTGAGTAGTTTTGAATGTACTCGCAAGCAAACCAAATAACATATAGACCAAGCAATGCAATCCATGGCATTCAAGCATGCATTTGTTATCTTAATGAAAACAATCATCATGTTATAACAGGATTATCTAGCATGGTAATTATACAGAAAGGTAAAGCATAACGGTGCAGGTAATTTATCAAGATTCCACTCACGATCCTTCCGGACCATAACCAAGTTCTTACGGTCATCCGACCATCTCCATCATAGCCGTCCCCCGGCTAACATCTCAACTTCCTGACATCATCCGATGTCCAGGCATTTGTGCTATAAACCTGACAAAGCTTACCTTATCTAGATCGTTCTAAGCAATCATTCGGTTAACTCCTCCAGACTCGACACAGACCAAATAGTGTGACCTAGTACGAACTGTGTCCCATGACCGAGGATGCGGCTATTCTAATAGATTTACACTCTGCAGAGGTTGTGCACTTTACCCACACTATGGAGCTCCTGGCCTCATACTTTGGTACCTGTTCCCATTCGGGTGGACCGGTGCTGCTCCAACAAAACTTGTCTATTGCCTGGCACTCTTATGGCCCCACCGACAATCATACCCCTTCCGGGTCACGTCCTGGGTGGCCCCTGTGTCACTCCTGACACCTGCCACCGTCGTGGCCAAACTAAACTGTCCCAAACAGGGTCCTGTGCACATAAAACTAAACTGGGCTCACAGGATTATCGCCGCCTACCAGGCCAGGGTAGCACGCACGCATAATCCCCCCTCTTTGGTGGTACCGATATGAGGCAAGACAATAGACCAAGCTAGGGCCTTCCCATAAAGGCAAATGTGGCTGCACTGGTGAGCTCGGTTCGGTGGCACTATGACTCGATCCAGCCGACGGAGGAGGTTGTCATTATTAAGTCACATTCTTGATGATTGCAATAACAGTAGTAATGCACAATGAAAACATAACAACCTATCTCCATATTGTCACCTATGAGTCACTAGTGTGATAATATGATGAATACTAGCAAGTATTGCAAAAAGTAATATAAACTATCAGGGGTTTAATTATATTCTAGCACGGACATATTCATTAATTAAACATGCAAGAATAACACAGCGCAATGCTTTAGGGCATATATCAGATGGTCGGCTTGCCTGGGGGTGAAGGAATACTCCGGGAAGAAGTGCGATCATCTCGTGGAAAAATTTGCCGAAAAAGATTCTCTCTCGGAGGGGCTGAATATAGGGCATGTGCAAAACGGTCATTTTTAGAATGTGTCAACATGGTGGAAGTGATACCATCGGAACGGGCTCGACAAACAGAGAACGTGGGCTTTGGAATCACCTAAATCGGAGTTACAGCTGCGAAGTTGTGGCCGTTCATTCATTAGGTAGTAAAACAAATAGTAACTGTGCTTTTCTGCCTTTAACTAACGAACACCCGTAATCTAGTACTTTCGGCGCTGAGCTGAAAAACTGAAAGCGTACTTCAGCAGAATACGTTTCCCTTCTGGGAAAACGGAAATGCGCAGAAGGCGTCTCCACTTATCCCACGTGGCGGGGTGGGGCCGAGCTTCTGTCACTGACTGGTGGGTCCCCCGTCGCCTTCTCTCTCCTCCCTCTCCTTCTTCTTCTTCTTCTCTCCCCTCCTTCCCGACGCGGCGACAGGGAGCTCCGGCTCCGGTGAGGCCCGGGCACTCTGGTGAGCTTCTCCGGCTGGTGAGCAGACGAGCGGGTGCATCGGCGACCACCGCGTCCAGAGGAGGTCTCGGCCGCGGTTGGGGACGACCGGTGGCGCGGCTGCATCCATGGCCGTGGATAGCGGCTCCGGTCAAATTGTGCGGCTGCGGTGGGCTATAAGAGTGGGCGAAGGGACCAGTGAGGTCACCGTCGTGTGGCGCACCCCGGGGATGGCCTAGCAGGGGTGGGGAATGGCCAGAGGTAGTGGTTGGGTGTGGAGCAGAGCGTGGAGCTCGCCTGCGATTTGGGCCGCGCGGCGAACGGTTGCTCGAACTTCGGCTCGGGAGGAGGTTAGGGGAAGAGAGTGAGTGAGGTGATTGTTCGAGGGGCTTGGGGAGGCCATTTATAGCCGTCCGAGACCACTGGATAGGCTCGTCCGCGGCGATGAGCTGGCCGGCGTCCTGGAGCTCGGAGGCGACGGCTCAGGCTGGTGGCCGGCGTCGGGGAGCGGCACGGGCGAGCAGTGGAGCCGCGCTGGCATGCCCGAGAGAGTTCCGGCTCGACCGGATACGACGGCGACAGTGGACGAACAGTGGCGGAGTAATGGCGGTTGTCGCGGCGCGGCGAGGAAAGGAACGGAGGGGGAAGTTACCAGAGATGGGTGCGTGGACAACTGGGAGGCTGGTCGGCACGAACGGACAAGCCGCGACAGCTCGAGCTGGCCTGTCTGAGGAGAGGGACGCGCAGAGCGCCACTGTTGGGGCTACGCCCGTGGTCACCACCGGAACCACGCGTCCAGATCACCTATTTGACTTCAGGCTATGTCAAATAGATGCATTAATGCCTCTGGAATTGACCTGTCAAGGTTTGGAGGGAAATGGAGACATGGAGTTGACTGATTTGAGCTTACACAAGTTCTGAACATAAACTGAGATGGATTCTTGTGGAGAAATGGATAGAGGGTTCGAGCTGGTTCTTTGTCACAATGAAATGTGGTAGAAAGGTGTAGGTGCTGGCAAAATTTGAAGTCATTTGGACCTTATTTGCATATACTTCCTTTGTAATGCAGAATTTGGTCCAGAAACTAGGTTTTGAAGCTGTGCTAAAATGGCTGAATGGATTGGGCTGAAATTTGGTGTAGAGAGGTTACTTGAATGTAAGAATGCACTGGTAAAATTTCATACCATTTGGGTATACCAAAGTGGTACTTCCTTCACAGAGCTAGAATCTGGACTGAAGCTAGATGGAATTTCTGGGAGAAAATGGCTAAATAAAATGATATGAATTTTTGCATGCTTACATCATATAGGGAATGTGAGGTCCTGGATTAATTTCAAGAATCATGGAGCAATATTAAATATAGTTGCTTCACAATCTCAAAAGGGGTCCAGAAACAAGAACTGGATGATGCTCTCAAACTTTGAACTGTGGAACTTGGGTTCTTGGTGGAAATGGTGAAGATATGGATAGGAGAAGCTCCACAAATTATTTGGTATTTTTCTAGGCTACCAAAATGGTAGTCCCTTTGGAAAGTGCCCAAATTGCAATAGTGGCTTTAAATAGGAAAATGCAATTCCCCCTATTTAATTATGGCCAATATTTTTATGAGAGCTCAATATGATCACAAAGAATATCTCCACAAGTTTTCATGAACTTTGGAGATGGGTAGATATTTTTCTGGATTTAATTCCTTTAAACAGCACAAAAAGGAATTAATTTTAAATGAAAAATATTGCAAATGACTTGGCAATATTTTTACATATCTAGGGTTTATAGATATAGGAGAGTCTCTGGAAAAAGTTTGGGAGACAACAGGGCAAAGAAAATTGGGGTTCCTTTGTAACGGAAGGAATTAGGGATTCCCTTCCGGTAACTCGGAAGGTAGGGTTTCAGCGGCAAAATCCTGAGAATATATCTTGGGTGGCAAGGTTGGACTGGAGAGAATCTCTGGTTGGATAGGAAAGGCAAGGCTAAATGACCATCTTCATATACCCAAGAGTGAGAGAAAATCCAATAACATCGGAAAAAAAAGACGGGAGTCAAATCCCGCGAAGGAAGAAATCGGGGAGCGAAAACCAGGGTGTCACACAAGATCATGTGGAGTTGAACCAAGGAGTTTGTAAGGACATGGAGATCGCCTATTTCGTGAAGATCTACGCCGAGTGAGGCTAGTCCTTCGTGGACGTATGCCATGGTGGAATAGACAAGGTTGCTTCTTCGTGGACCCTTTGTGGGTGGAGCCCTCCGTGGACTCGCGCAGCCATTACCCTCCGTGGGTTGAAGTCTCCATCAACGTGGACGTACGATAGCACTACCTATCAGAACCACGCCAAAAATCACCGTGTCTTCATTGCGTTTGATCTTACATACTCTACCCCTTTACTTTCCGTACACTTGCATGCTTTACTATTTCCGCTGCTCAATCTCTAGATATGCATGTGTAGGAAGTCTTGGTGTTATCTTAACTTGTGTCAAAATCTGCCTAAATTTCAAGTGAACTAAAAATCTGCACATTTGGTTGGTTAAGGGTCTATTCACTCCCCTCTAGACCTATCTCCTCGACCCCACAATTGGTATCAAAGCTTTGGTCTCCATTGATTTGGTTTAATCACCATTGGAGGTACATGGATGTGTCTACTTTGGGGAGTCTTAGACGTAGAGTGCCTATTCTCAATGGGGAGTATTACAACTTTTGGAAGGATGAGATGCTTGATATCTTTGATGAATTTAACTTGAGCAAGTATATTCATAATCCTTATGTGCCTCCCATTGATCCCTTGCATCCTACACATGAAGAGGAAATTCACATGCTTCTTAATCTTAGAACCATCAATCTTATCATTAGAGGATTACCTAAAATTGTGCTCAGTTGTATGCAAAACTTTGAGTGTGCCTATACTCTATGGAGAGACTTGGAAAAGCGATATCCTGACTACTCTTTAAAGAATCTTGATGAGATTCTTCATAAGACTATTGCTTTTCACAAGATGAGTCCTAGTGATCCTAACTTTGATGATTGCTTGTTTGAGCTTCGTGATCGTATGCATGCTAAAGGAGATGTTAGAACTATTAGTAACATTATCACGGAAGCCATTAGAATTCATAAACTTGAACATTGTCATGATCATGAAACTAATGAATTCATTGCCCTAGGTGATGATCATATACATGTTGATGATGATGATGTTGAGCATGGCTATTATGATGAGGACGAAGAATTTGATATTGAATTTGAGAAGACCATGAGGAATCTTAGTCTTATGGCAAATCTTCGAGATTACATGACCGGAGGAAAAGAGTGGATTCTTGATAGTGGATGTACCGATCACATGACCGGAGATAGAGACATGTTTCGTGAGCTTGCAAAAAATGATGGTCCACGCAAGTATGTGACTTTTGGAGACAACTCCAAGGGTAAGGTACTTGGCCTTGGTAAGGTGGCCATATCCAATGATAGCTCCATACAAAATGTTATGCTTGTTGAATCCCTTGGTTACAATCTTCTTTCCGTATCTAGACTAGCCGACTTTGGTTTCAATGTTCTATTTACCAAAGTGGATTGCCAAGTGTTTCGTCGAGATAATCATAATATGGTCTTTACCGGCATTCGTAGAGGTGATCTATACATTGTTGATTTCACTAAAAGAGCCCAACCTCGTACATGTTTAATTGCTAAATCTTCTAAAGGTTGGTTATGGCATAGGAGACTTGGACATGTTGGCATGCGTAATCTTGATAAACTTGTTAAAGGAGATCATATTCTTGGTGTGAAAGATGTTATATTTGACAAAGATCGACTTTGTAGTGCTTGTCAAGCAGGAAAACAAGTTGGAGGAAGCCATCCCGTGAAGAACATTATGACCACGAGGAGACCACTCGAGCTACTTCATATGGATCTTTTTGGTCCCAACTCCTATAAGAGTCTTGGTGGTAACTCTTTTGGTTTGGTCATTGTTGATGATTTTTTCCAGATTTACGTGGGTGTTCTTTCTCGATGACAAATCGCAGGTACAAAAGATCTTCAAGAACTTTGCAAGAAAGGCCCAAAATCAATTTGAAGTGAAGATCAAGAAGGTTCGGAGTGACAATGGAACGGAGTTCAAGAACGCCAATGTGGATACCTTTCTTGATGAGGAAGGCATTTCACATGAGTTCTCGGCTACGTACACACCTCAACAAAATGGAGTTGTTGAGAGGAAGAATCGGACTCTTATTGAGATGGCAAGGTCAATGCTTGATGAATACAAGACGCCAAAACACTTTTGGGCGGAAGAGGTTGAGACAGCTTGTCATGCTACAAATCGACTCTATCTTCACAAGCTTCTTGGTAAAACGGCGTATGAACTACTCACCGGTAACAAACCACAAGTTGGATACTTTCAAGTATTTGGCTCAAAATGTTACACTCTTGATAAGCATCGTCGTTCAAAGTTTGCTCCTAAATCTCATGAAGGTTTTCTACCTGGTTACGGATCGAACTCTCACACTTACCGTGTCTACAACAACTTCACTCGAAAAGTTGAAGAGACGGTAGATGTGAAGTTTGATGAGACTAACGGCTCGCAGGTGGAGCAATTTCCAATTGATGTAGGAGATCAAGAACCATTGGAAGCAATCCAAGACTTGTCCATTGGCAAGATTTGATCCATGGAAGTGAAGGAGAGTACTTCGTCAATTCAAGTGGAAGCTCCAACTTCACGTCAAGGTGAACAACAAGTTGACATGGAGGCATCCACAAGTGGAACACGTCAAGATGAAGGGAATGAGGAAGTGCAACAAGATGATCCACCTCAACCTCCTTCTCCACCTCCACAAGCGAACAACGATAAGAACAACGAAGAAGAAGAAGATGATGATGAGGAAGCCTCACCACAACCCAAGCAAAAGCTACCTCGAGTTAGAGCAAGAATTGACAAGAATCATCCTGTCGAACAAATACTTGGAGATATCCAATCCGGGAGAATCACTCGCTCTAAGTTTCATTTAGCTAACTTTTGTGAGCATTACTCATTCATCTCTAGTGTTGAACCTTTGAAGGTAGAATAAGCTCTCAAGGACCCCGATTGGGTGAATGCAATGCATGAGGAGCTACACAACTTCGAGAGGAATCAAGTATGGACGTTGGTTGAAAAGCCTAAAGATGAGCAAAACATTATTGGAACCAAATGGGTGTTTTGGAATAAGCAAGATGAAGATGGACAAGTTGTACGCAACAAAGCTCGTCTCGTAGTACAAGGTTACACACAAGTCGAAGGTATGGACTTTGGTGAGACCTATGCTCCCGTTGCTAGACTTGAGTGCAGTCGCATTTTACTTGCTTATGCCAATCACCATGATATCACTCTTTACCAAATGGATATTAAAAGTGCTTTCTTAAATGGTGAAATTGAGGAGGAAGTGTATGTTAAACAACCTCCCGACTTTGTTAATCCCAAGAAACCTAATCATGTTTACAAACTTCATAAAGCTCTTTATGGTCTTAAACAAGCCCCTAGAGCTTGGTACAAATGCTTGACAAAGTTCCTTCTTGAAAAAGGTTTTGAAATTGGGAAAATTGATTCAACTTTGTTCACGAAGAGGGTTAATGGAGAATTATTTGTATGCCAAATTTATGTTGATGACATTATCTTTGGATCTACTAACCCCTCTTTTAGTGAAAAGTTTGGAAGGTTGATGTCGGAAAAGTATGAGATGTCTATGATGTGTGAACTCAAATTCTTTCTTGGTTTGCAAATTAAGCAAACTAAGGAGGGCACCTTTGTTTCTCAAACAAAGTATACCAAGGACTTATTCAAGAAGTTCAACAAGCAAGAAAGTAAAGGTATGAAAACTCCAATGCCCACGAGTGGACATCTTGACTTGACCAAGGATGGCAAACCGGTTGATCAAAAAGTTTATCGATCTATGATTGGTTCATTGCTATATCTATGTACCTCCCGTCCCGACATTATGCTAAGTGTGTGCATGTGTGCATGATACCAAGCGGCACCAAAAGAGTGTCATCTTAAGGCTGTGAAAAGAATTGTGAGATACTTGTTACATACACCAAACTTTGGCATATGGTATCCCAAAGGATCTTCATTTGATCTTGTTGGCTATTCCGATTCAGACTATGCCGGAGACAAGGTTGATAGAAAATCCACTTCGGGTACATGTCAATACCTTGGTAGATCTCTTGTGTCTTGGTCCTCCAAGAAACAAAACTCGGTATCTCTATCTACTGCCGAAGCGGAATACATTGCCGCGGAATCGTGTTGTGCTCAATTACTATGGATGACACAAACTCTCAAAGACTATGGAGTACAGAAGAAACATGTGCCATTACTATGTGACAATGAGAGTGCTATTAAGATTGCACACAATCCCGTGCAACATTCTCGAACTAATCATATTGAGGTTCGTCACCATTTCATTCGAGATCATGTTGAGAAAGGTGACATTGACCTTAAACATGTTCGTACTGACAAGCAATTGGCGAATATCTTTACCAAACCTCTCGATGAGAAGGTGTTTTGCCACTTGAGGAGTGAGTTGAACATCATTGATGCTTCAAATGTGAACTAGAGGTTCATGTGGTTGCATACAAGGGCATGAGCATTCTTGACTAATCCATGATACTTTCATGATCGTATTATATCTTGGACATGTTGCCCCCTTGTATTGTATCTAACCTTTTGTAGGTACTTGGACAAGCTTCATGTCACAAGATTGCATCTCACTCTTATCTTGAGCAATCTTTTATAACCCAAGTATCAACAATCCTTGGTGGAACAAGGAACAAGACAACCTAAACATATCCTTTGACAATACTTAAGTTTATGCTTCATTCTTGTCATCTTGGATATACATGTTTTTCCTTGCAAATCTAACCCATGTAGGAAGATGAACTACAAATGATAGGTTTGCTCCCAACTTTAACTCATGGGCATCCACTTCAAGTTCAACTACATGATGGACATCACCACCAAATCCTAGTGTAAGTTCTCACATCTTAGAGAAGCTTTACTCAAAGACATGAGCTAAAGAAACTCAACAAGATGTGAATACACTGAAATGATTAAAGGAAAAATGGTAACCCCATTTTGAGCTTAACGATGAGTATGACCTATGATCAAGTGCTCTCACTTGACTCCTAAGTCAATATACTCTAACATAGGTGACCTAGTCGCCGACCCCTCTAGATGAAGTTCTCTAGTGTTTCTATTGTGTTTCTCTTCTTGCTAGAGTGTTTCTTTTCTTTCAGTGTTCTTTTCTTTCTTTTTGCTAGTTTAGTAGTTAATTCATTGCAAATCTTTGTGACGATTTCTTTGCTTAGTGAGCTGAGTTGACATAATCTTCCTTTTTTGCACCAGACTCGGTCACACCGAATTGCCTCAACTCGGAGTCAACGATTTTGCTGCTCTAAAGGAGTTTCTGTCAAATATTTTGTGAGTTTCTCTGCTCCAGCTCCACTCAATGATTCTTACCCTCTACTGGCATCTGGAACTACACTATGGCTAGATGTATTTCTCAAGGACCAACCCACCTGACCAATAACCTTGAAGTAGCCCTTCTTGGAAATTGATGTCAAAGGGGGAGAGAGATCTACATCAAAGCTTATCTTTACAAGCTCTTCTTTACAAACAGGAGAGAGAGATGCACTTTATAAGAGGAGAGAATGTTACATGTTTCTAAGAGAGGAGAAACATGATCTCAGTGTTTTTAGTGCTTTTGGTTGCTTTAGTTTCCTCGCCCTACCTGCTCCCAATATCCAATGTTAGATTCAAGGGGAGAGGAAGTTCATTTAAGGGGAGACAACTAGTTTCTTTTGGGGACATGTCTGCTTCAAAGAAGTATTCACCTAGTGATACTCTCTTCTACATGTCATCCCAATCTTGGTTTCTTGTTGATCTTGTGTCTTTTCTTGAAGAAATTATCTTGTGTTATCTAACCTTGTTTTCTCAAGTGTATTTCTTCAGGTACTTGATCAAGAACTTCGAGGTAAGTATATGCATCACACCCATGTACATGATGACCTCTTGCTAGTATATACATTGTTTGCAAGAAGATAATCATGAATATGTGGATATCTCAATGTCATGTTTATTACTCTGATGCATGTAGCCAAGATACATGTTGCATGTGTATTTCCTTAAATTTGTGCCTCTGCTCTCCATGAAATACCATCATTTACTATATGCACATCTTTAGGGGGAGCTCATACAAGTTACATGTTTTTCTTCAAAGCTTTCATACAAACTTCTATTACATCTTTATTTGAAGCTTTGATGTATGTTGTCATCAATTACCAAAAATGGGGAGATTGAAAGCACATTTGCTCCCTTGGTGGTTTTGGTAATTCATGCCAACATACATATTGTTGGACTAATGCTTCTATCTAGTGAATTTAAGACAAGTTCAACAGTGGCATGGCAAGGACAAGGAGATGTGGAACCCTTCAAAATGCTAAGGACATACATTGACAAAAGCTCAAGACTCTTCATTTTTGGTTTAGTGATCCAAGATCACATTGAGTCCATAGGAAAGCCAATACTACTAAAAGGGGATGAGGTTTTGATAATGATCTATTTGCTCAAGTGCTTAGTGATGTTGCTCCAAAACCCTCAGCCACTTTCTCCATCCAAACTTGTCCAAATTTCCAAAGTCTAACTCGGTTCCACCGAATCCTATTCATCCGGACCCACCGAGTTCATCAAGACAGTGCCACAAGCCAAACCCTAACAAATCGGATCCACCAATATGGATCTCGGTCTCACCGAGATGGCCTGGCCAACTCTCTGTCATCTGTTGCAATTATTTCGGTCTAACCGAGTTTGCAATCGGTGCCACCGAGATGGCTTGACCAACTTTCTGTTGCCTTGTTGCAATTATTTCGGTCTCACCGAGATGTTGCAATCGGTGCCACTGAAATGAGATTTGCCCTACCATTGCACATCGGTCGCTCCGAGTTGTTTCCATTCGGTCCCACCGAAACTTCAAAAGTTCACATCTTTTGCACAGGTCGGTCTCACCGAAATTTCCAGTCGGTGCCACAGAGTTTGGTCAAAAGTGTGTAACGGTTGGATTTCGTGTGGAGGCTATATATACCCCTCCACCACCCTCTTACCAAGTAAGAGAGCCATCAGAATGTGCCTACATTTCCACCATACATTTTCTGAGAGAGAACCACCTACTCATGTGTTGAGATCAAGATATTCCAATCCTACCATTTGAACCTTGATTTCTAGCCTTCCCAAGTTGCTTTCTACTCAAATCCTTTTTCCATCAAATCCAAATCTATGAGGAGTTGTTTGAGTGTTGGGGAGACTATCACTTGAAGCACAAGAGCAAGGAGTTCATCATCAACACACTGTCTATTACCTTTTGGAGAGTGGTGTCTCCTAGATTGGTTAGGTGTCACTTGGGAGCCTCCAAGATCATGTGGAGTTGAACCAAGGAGTTTGTAAGGGCAAGGAGATCGCCTACTTCGTGAAGATCTACCCTGAGTGAGGTTAGTCCTTTGTGGACGTAAGCCATGGTGGAATAGACAAGGTTGCTTCTTCATGGACTCTTTGTGGGTGGAGCCCTCCGTGGACTCGCGCAACCGTTACCCTCCGTGGGTTGAAGTCTCCATCAACGTGGACGTACGATAGCACCACCTATCAGAACCATGCCAAAAATCATCGTGTCTTCATTGCGTTTGATCTTCCATACTCTACCCCTTTACTTTATGTATACTTGCATGCTTTATTATTTCCGCGGCTCAATCTCTAGATATGCATGTGTGGGAAGTCTTGGTGTTATCTTAACTTGTGCCAAAATCTGCCTAAATTTCAAGTGAACTAAAAATCTGCACCTTTGGTTGGTTAAGGCTCTATTCACCCCCCTCCAGACCTATCTCCTCGACCCCACAAAAACTTAGTTTTTCCATAATCGCCTTCAAATATGCCCACTCCAATCTGTCATAGTCCTTCATCATATCCAGCTTGAAAGCACAAGAACGATGTTTCAATGACCTATTCCTCCTCATAAAATGCAGACATTCATAAGAAGATATAATATTATTGGTAATTAAACGCCCCAAAACAAATGCAGACTGCTCCTCTGAAATAATACCTGGCAAATTTTGCTTGAGTCGATTCGCTAACACTTTAGAGGCAATCTTATAAAGAACATTGCACAGACTGATGGGTCGGAATTGGGAAAGAGATGTAGTGCTTGAAACTTTGGAATGAGTACCAGTACTGTGTCATTGATAGTTTCTGCTGACTCAGTACCTTGAACAATACGTAAAATGATCCTTGTGACATCCTCTCCACATACCTCCCAATGGCGCTGAAGAAACCTTGCTGGAAATCCATCCGATCCCGATGCTTGTAGAGTTGAAATCTAAAAAAGTGCCACCTTAACCTCCTCCTGAGAGAAAGGCTTGGTCAGAGTGGCATTCATCTCCGGCGATACCCTGCATGGTATTGTAGCAATTACCCCAGCCATATCTCGCACCCCTTCTATAGCAAAAAGATTAGTATAGTATTCAGTAGCCATTGCTTCCAGCAATTTCGGGTCCGTCAAGACTTCACCCGTGGGAGAGAGTAAATTTTTATACAGTGTCTCCTTCTTCTCATGCTGGCTCTCAGGAAAAAAGATGAGTGTTCCGCTCCCCCTCAGATAGCCATTGGACCCTAGACCTTTGCTTCCACATTACCTCTTCCTGATGGTATAACTCCACCAAGTTTTCATTTATTTTTGGTCAGAGCCGACCCTTTCTGGACGAACCCGTAAAATTTCTAGTTTGGTTTTGAGTTGTTTAATTTTCTTTCCGACACTGAGAGACTCTTTCCCACCTTCCAAGACCGCCTGATAAGGCCAACAGCAAGTCCTTAATACCATCAACTGAATTTACATGGGGTGCGCATTGCCAGGCATCGGCCAGAACTTTGCAGAATGCATCGTGGCTTTCCCACATAGCTTCATATCGAAACATCTTTGGTGTGGGTCTAGTGTTTTGCACTTCATCCGTTTTGATCAAGATCGCTGAGTGATCTGAGCACGCAGTGGTGACATGCTCCACGTTGACATGTTGGAAAGAATTTATCCACTCAGCTGTGGCCAGGGCCCGATCAAGTCTGACCCGAATATAGGTGCCTCCCGCTACCTTTTTTTCAAAAGTCTACGGGGTACCCGTATATCCAAGATCCTGGAGTGCACATATATCCACGGTGTCCCGGAAGTTCTCTATTTGAGAATAGCTTCTGTTTCCGATTCCATCATGCTCCGTCGCTACCAATACTTCATTGAAATCTCCGAAGATGAGCCATGGAAGATCATAGTGACTACTGAGATTCTTTAGGATATCAAAGTCATGTATCTATCTTCCACCTGTGCATTGGCATATACCAAAGTTACACAGAAAACCAAAGGCCCGAGACCTTCTACCTTTGCATCAATGTGATAACAAGAATAACTAAAAATCTCAAGCTTTATTTCCTTGTTCCAAAATAAACCAAGTTTACCGCTCCTACCGAAGCTACCAACAACAAAAGAACAATCATAACCTAACAACGGTGCCAGCGCTTCCACTCTATCTTTACTTATTTGTGTTTGACCTATGCCTAACACCGTCGGGGCAAACTTTCGTGCAAACTTGCGCAACTCCCACACCGTCGCGTCATTGCCCACTCCGTGACAGTTCCAGCTGAACAGACTCATTGGGCCCAGTGGTCCTCCTCGAGGGAGGCCACCGATAAAGCTTCAGAAGTTGCAGATTTTGATGGAGAGAGGCTCTGTCTTGTTTTCTTCCTCTCCCTGGAAGAAATATACGTAGGTGATGATGGTGAAATAGCCGCTGCATGGGAGCTTGCCTGGACTCCCTTGCCCTTGTCCAACTCCTGCTCGTTGCCCGTTTCATGGCTATCACTCGAAGGTTTTTCAGTATACATATTTAAATTCCTTCATTGGTGCAGCGACGTCCTATACAAACGGTTTTAACCCCTTTTTGCGACACAGTTTTAAACTGTCGCCTTGCCTGTGTGGGTGATAGGGGGGGTCCATCCCACCCAACTCGGATTAATCGTCGGCCATGGGGCCGAAGAATGCATACGTTTGGCGGAATGAAGCGTATGCGATGCCCGCATCTATCCCAAACACGAGTCATCAGCCAACCGTTTGCGATATATAAAATTTGCCAAACGCTACATCTGTGCTACTCGTGTGGGATGGCATTACTATCACACTCACTATTCTGTGGCGCAACATTTATGATGCGTGCCGCATCATAAACAGTTCATGATTGCAAAGCGTGTATGATAAGGAGACTATCACAAACATTTAATTCTCCCACACCATTTGCGATCTATCAAGTTTCCCAAATGCTCCAACTCTCATACTCGTGTCAGATAGTATAACTATCGCATGCGCTATTCTGTGGTGCAACGTTTACGATGCGGACGACATCACAAACAGTTCATGACTATAAAGCGTGTATGATATGGAGACTATCACAAACATTTAGTTCGGTCGCACCGTTTGTGATGTTGTCTGACATCACACACGGTTTACAAATGCCAATTGTGTGCATGTTAGCACACGTGTACGATTGGCGAAATGTGTGTGATAGTATTGTTCATTGCACACGATTTCTCTCTGTGAAACGTGTTGGATCATGAGGTATATCATAGACGTTGTGTTTTACAAACCGTGTGCATCGTAATGACCTGTAGAGCATATTTTCTCCCTAGTTTAATCGCTGCAATTTGAAATTCTACAAAATTTGAATTTGAAAGTAGGCAATAACTTTTTTCATGTCCATCATATATAAATATTGGTTCAACCATCATGAACTTCTTTAGTGCGGCAAGGTGATTGGGGCAATTGATGAGTGTTATTTTTACACTCCTCCAATCTGAGTTTAAACCGATATATTTCATTAAAACCGAGATATTCACTTCGATACTGTTACTAATGACTAATGAATGCATAGGATTCCAAAGATCATATCTTTATTTTGTTCCATAGGAAATGGGCTATTTATGGACGAAATCAAGTCAATACATGGAAAGGAGTAAAGTGGAGATAGAGGAGATCAAATGGGAGGCGCACTAGAAGAAATAGAGCAAAAGATGGTGTTTCATACAACCACGTCCGCTCGGATGAGCAGTCGTATGGCATGGAAACCGATGCGTCTGATCCACCTGAACAACCTTTATAAAGGGACCGACGCCAAATGAGCAACAGAACATCACAGAACAAGCCAGTCTTCATCATCACCGCCATAGCCATCTCCATCAACCCTAGCCGCCGCCATTTCCCCTCTCCATAGCCACAACCTTCATCACCACCATAGTTCTCAGCAATCTAGTCATACTTGTAATCGTGTATCACACACGGTATCCATTGTAAGATATATTATCAATCAATCTATCTTCATGATGTGTTCTTCGATGTGTTCTTCATGTGATCTGATCTGCATGTGTGAATAGTTTGGTAAGGTCATGGGTTGTGGCAAGGGCCTTGCAACCCGATGTATTTGTTGGAGGGATCAATGGAAGTACTTTGAATTAACGTCTCGTATGTGTAACATAAAATTGTTTCGTAATTGTCTCTTGTCTCATTCGCGTTCTTCACCCCTGCAGGTACCCAGGATCATGGAGAACGAGCCACGAAGAGGCTAAGGGCAGGGAGACTGTGAAGTGTTATTCTGAACACCAATGACAGAAAGGTTTAGTACGTAACACAGATCCTATCCTTGGGGATTCAAGAGGTGTAGTCATTAAATGCCCAATGCTTTTGTCTGATTATTGCAATCTTAATTATCGGGGCAACCCCCCGCGACGGATAGGGCCTTCGGTTGGACAACTGACTCTTGATGCAGGACTCGTGTCGGTCAAGACGTAATTTGGACACATCTCCCACTTCGATATGTAACAAGCACATCTTGATGGATGACTTCCAGAGCACAAATTAATATCATTTCTACTCCCGACACAAATATATGGTTGTAAGCATAAGTCCTCATACCCATGCCTATTTTTATTATAAGTGTTTTTAGTGTCAGCTTGATTTACGATCCGGTCAAAAGCTGGAATTAATTCTCTAGCAAAAGCTTGTTTGAGACCTTAGCTTAAAGGGCACCATCCTCTCATGGGTTCGATAACTCCGGGTCACCTCTGGGGAAAAAGGCGAGAATCCTTTCTGCTCCATTTCTGAATCACCAAAGGAAGTAATCAACAATTGTGTCAAGGGGGTAGTCAGTGGTGAATTTGGGTGAGTAGCTTCCCGAAATTCGTCATGGATGAGTGGAGTGGTAGCACCATCAATAGCCACATTATCATCTTCTTCTTCTACGCCAGCCCCTTCAGCAGTTAACTGAGGCTGGGGCGATGATACCTTGTGAGATGAAGCATTTGCTTCAGCCTCAATTTTTTCATCCATCTGGTCTGAGGAAGAGATATATTGATGAGCATGTTCTTCACGTTCTTCAGAGAACAGAATAATGCGACGCTCAGTTACTTCAAGAGTTGGGGGCGCTGAGGCCAATGGTTCCACATAACCAGGCGTTGTTGAAGAACTTGGAGCTATCTTCAACTTCTTCACTAGTGCAGTGGGAGCTGTGGGATTAGAGGACTTTCTCTTCTTGAGAGCCTCTTTCTATGCAGCCATTGTTTTCTTCACTTTTGATGTAGAAGGAAGTGTAGATTTCTTCAAACTTGAAGATTTTGATGGAGGCGCAGAGATGACAGGTTCCTCAGGTTAAACTGTCTCAGTAGGAGCAGTTTCTTCAGGCACAACATTTTCATCAGGAGGAGGTGTTGAAGAACTAGTTTGAGGAATTTTTGGTTGCCCAGAAGATTGCCTAGAGTTATGGTCTGAGCAAACGCACTGAGTTTGAGCTATGAACCCATCCTTCACTCCAAGACAGTGTTGTTTCTGCCTTTCATATTCGTCACTTAGCCTTTGAATTTCAGTCTGCATGGTTAGCAACTGATCTGGAATAATGGTCAGCATGCTACTCTTCAGTTCTCATTGCTTCTTGTACTGTTGTTTCTTCACTTGATGCGATTGTTCAAACTTATGCTTCTCATTCCAGATGAATGAGGATGGGCCAGGAGGTAGATTCAGCTCGTCCAGGGGAGTATTGGGATCTTCGCACCAAATATCGATGAAGTCCAAGATCTTCTTTGGATCAAGAAGAAGTGGTACAGAAGATCCCTTTGCAACATCAGCTCTCTTGGCCCAGTTTCTGATGATTTCAGTAAGTTCATCTTCATCTGCTTCATCATCAGCCTCAACAGGCTTCTTCTTCGGGCTGGGCCTAACTTGCGGGCCGGCAGTAGCGTTGATTTTCTGCCTAGGGGCATTTGAAGAAGTGTGCCCAGTAGCAGATGCAGATGGAGCAGCCCCTGAGGCCTTGACGCTAGATGTGCGCTGGCATGATGCATGACCAACGGGCGTTGAAGACTTAGCAGCAACCATTGAAGGGATTGCAGCGTGGGAGCAAACGAATTTGGAGCACCTGAAAAATTGGTCGCATGAATTTGGTGTTGAAGCCTTTAGTGCAGAGGGCTTGGGCTTGTGAGCAGGCTTCTTAGTCTTGGCCTTCTTTGAAGCACTTCCGCTTCCACTAGCACCGGCTTCAGTTGAAGCTTTTGCAGCAACATTGAATTCCTCAACTGCCTTCTGCGTCTTCTGCTTCAGCTTCTCTTGATATTTGTCCCATTCATGGGGAAATTCTTCACCACGTCCATGCTGGTGGGATCTGGAGTGAAGCCTTGAGCAAGAGCAGGCCTGCGACAGGGCCGTTTGACGGCAAAGTCAATCCTGTACTTGTGTGTCACATATTTGTAGTTCTTCCACTCCTTAATCCAGTATCATTTGATTTTTTTGCAGCCAGGTCTTGCGCTGTGTTTCTGTCTCGGGGCCATGTATTTCTTCATCCGGGGTGCAGTACCCAGCATACAGATTCTCTGGGATTTGAAAAGCAGTATGGTCCTATTTCCTTTTTCCTCCTTTCTAAGGTCTCTTCTCACCCTCTGTTGGAAAAGGCAGTGCCTAGGAGACGCTTAGGCACACTTAGGTGCTAGGCGATGGCCAAACGCCTCGCCTAGGGCATAAATGGATGTCTAGGCAGGGAAAGAAAGAATTTGTCTACCCAAGTAAGAAATAATGGCATATTGCACTGATATGCCAAATGGGCCATATTCCAATGGCAGTAGCTGGCAGTTCACTTATTTAGAAGACCTAAATTAATATCGATACAAATATAATAACCACAGATACATGCTATTTGTGATAGGCGTTGGGATTTCCCGGAAGAGGAAGTGTGATGTAGTATAGTAGGAGATAGTATTTCCTCAGTTAAGAACCAAGGTTTATTGAACCAGTAGGAGACTCACGCAAATAAACATCAACAGTACCTGCACACACACAACAAATACTTGCACCCAACGTGGGCAAGAGGGTTGTCAATCCCCTTGTACTCGTTAATTGCAAGGATTAATTCTGGTAGTGATAGATAGATAAATTGCAAAAGAAAATAAAAGTAAATAAATTACAGCAAGGATATTTAGGGTTTTAGTAAATATAAAGTGAATGGGCCTGGGGGCCATAGCGTTCACTAGAGGCATCTCTCTCATGAGCATAGTAATGGTGGGTAAACAAATTACTGTTGGGCAATTGGTAGAAAAGCGCATAGTTATGACATTATTCATGGCATGGTCAACATATAGGCATTACGTCCGAGATAAGTAGACCGACATCCATCTGCATCTACTACTATTACTCCACCCCTCGACCACTATCCAGCATGCATCTTAAGGTATTAAGTTCATAACAAACAGAGTAATGCTTGGACCATGATGACCTAATGTAGACAAAGTAAGACCAAATAATATGTTCGAACCCCATCGTTTTACCCTTAGTAGCCACAATACAATACGTGCCTTGCTACTCCTCCTATCACAGAGTAAGGCCACCGCAAGATTGAACCTACTACCAAGCACCTCTCCCACTAAAGATAAATCAATCTACTTGGACAAAGAAGGTAGATACATCGGAGAGAAATACAAGGCTTTAAAATCACACATAATAAATCTCAGAAAAGACTCAATTACTTTCAATGAATAATCTGATTATAAACCCACAATTCATCGGATCCCCACAAACACACCGCAAAGATTACATCGAATAGGTCTCCGAAGAGATCATTGTATTGAAGATCAAACGAGACAGAGAGCCATCTAGCTACTGCTATGGACCCGTAGGTCCTGTGGGAACTACTTACACATCATCAAGGAGGCAGCAAGGTTGATGACGATGGCCTCCGTGATGTATTCCCCATCTGGCAGAGTACCGGAAAAGGTCTCCAGATGGGATCGCGGAAGAACAGAGGCTTGCGGCGGCGGAAGAGTTGTTTCGGGACCTTCTCTTGGGGTTTCTGAATATTTGGGAATTTATAGGCCAGGAATTAGGGTAAAAGGAGGAGCAGGGGCCCACAAGGGGGCAACACGAGCCTACCCCGTAGGCACACCCCCTACCTTGTTGTTGCCTCATCTGTCGTCTGGACTCCCCCCGAAGCTTCTAGGGTCTCTTTTGGTCCAGAAAAAATCATCAAAAAGTTTCATCGTGTTTGGACTCCATTTGGTATGGATTTCTGTAAAACCAAAAACAAGCAGAAAACAAAAACTGGCACTAGGCACTGCGTTAATAGGTTAGTTCCCAAAAATGATATAAAATGGTGTATAAAGCATACAAGATTGATAATATAATAACATGAAACAATAAAAAATTATAGATACGTTGGAGACGTATCAGCATCCCCAAGCTTAATTCCTGCTCGTCCTCCAGTAGGTAAATGATAAAAACAGAATTTTTGATGTTGAATGCTACCTAACATGTCTTATCATGTAATTCATTTGGGTATGAATGTTGAGAAACGATGACTTAATAGATATCAAAACGATAATATAAAAGAATACTAGAAAATAATCATTAGTTTTCAAAATAACAATGCTAAAGAACGTTATTCCTACTCATTTAATCATGTAGGCATGGCATAACTCGGTCTTCCTTGCGTAAAGTATAAATCATGAACACCCCGGTGCCAAACCAAGCAATTGTATAATACTTTTTCTCACTTCAACATTTTCAACTCCACTCAATACCTGAGCGTGAGCCATGGACTTAGCACTTTGGATGGCATAGAGAATGATGGTAGGGGTTTATAAGAGAAGACAAAAAATTGAGAAAGTCTCGCATCAACTCGGCAGATCGTTAGGCAACAGAGAGGCCTTTCAATCGATATCAATGTGAGGAGTAGGGATTGCCATGCAACAGATGCACTAGAGCTTAAGTGTATGAAAGCTTTCTACTGAAACTAAGTGGGTGTTCATCCAACTTACTTGCTCATGAAGACCTCGGGCATTTGAGGAAGCCCGTCATCGGAATATGCAAGTCAAGTTCTATAATGTAAAAATTCCCACTAGTATATGAAAGTGACAAATCATGGAGACTCTCTATATGAAGATCATGGTGCTACTTTGAAGCATAAGTGTGGTAAAGGATAGTAACATTGCCTCTTCTCTTTTTTTTTCTCTCTCATTTTTTTTGAACAATATCATGAACCTCATCCCCAGTTTTTCGAGGACACATCAGTCTCCACCATTCTTTTCCTCACTAGGACTATGCTCTAATAATGATGATCATCACACTTCTATTTACTTACAACTCGATAAACTAAATGATATGACTACATATGAATACCTCTGGCAGTGTACCAGGATGTGCAATGATCTAGCGTAACATGTATAACAATGATGAACGGTGGCTGCGCCACAAATATCATATCAGCTCTATGATCATGCAAAGAAAAATGACAATGTATGCTCAAGTCATGTGAATAGTAAAGGTGGAAGTTGCATGGCAATATATCTCGGAATGGCTATGGAAATGCCATGATAGGTAGGTATGGTGGTTGTTTTGAGGAAGGATATAATAAGGCTTTTGTGTGGTAGAGCGTATCATATCATGGGGTTTGGATGCACCGGCGAAGTTTGCACCAAGTCTCGAGGTGAGAGCGGGCAATGCATGGTACCGACGAGGCTAGCAAAATATGGATAGGTAGAAGTGTTTATAGTCCACAAACTCACATTAGTCATAAAGAACTCAAAACCTTATTGTCGGTGTATTGAAAATGGGTGTTCAATACCCCTGACTAGGCACAGACAGTAGTAGCCTCCTCGCCGGGAAGGGCTTGGCGGAGGACTAACTTATCACAAGCGCTAAAGACTTGGTAGATAAAACCATGAAGACCTCCAGGCAGGTCATCGAGAAGTACTAAAGATGTACCGAAGATCAAGACTCAAGTTGCTAGCAAGCTCCAAGCCGGCAAGATCAGGACCGGCAAGCTCCAGACCGGCAAGTTCCCTCCACCGCTCCACATCAGCGACCCGTCAGAGTCTCGCTGACAGATGGCGGACGTACAGGCGGTTAGGTGAAGCTTGTCGGGGCACGTGGCGGCTCGCCGCCTAAAGATCGACTTTATTGACACCCGTCTAGAAGGCGTGTCAAGATAATATGAGGTAGCTGGGCTGACAGCACAGGTGGAGCAGCGCTCCCTTGCTGGCATTCGCCCCCAGCGTGACACCTAACGGCACAATAAATGCTTTTGTCCTATACCATCAGGGTTAGGTATGATAGCAATGTAGCCACTATCCATCTGTTGTAATTACCATTTTGCCACTGTGGTAGCCCCTTTCATCTATAAAAGGAGGCCCACGACAACCTTTACAAAGGTCGGACTCCTGCTCAATTACACGCGGAAGCTGCACCTCCCGAGCACTTTGCCGGCAAGGTTGCGCTCTTGTAATTGTAGGACTCCAAAACAATCACCAATCCACCAAAGAAGGAGTAGGGTTTTATGCTTCATAGCGGCCCGAAGCTGGGTAAATTGCTTGTGTGTTCTGCGGCTGGTGTGGCTCTTTGCGTGCTGTGAGCCCGCAACCAAATGTAGAAGGGGCGATGGCCCCATAGATTGTCGTACATCGACATCTATGGCGCACGAGGTAGGGTCTCTAAGCACGTGAACCTGCATCAGCCGCGACACCAGCTTCATCATCATCATCATCTTCATCATGGCACCTAAGAAGGCCAAGGGCGCTGCCACTCCGTCGTCCTCCAAGGCGCCGTCGCACGCGCGCACCGGAGATGGAGGCAGAGGCGGCCAGGTTCCCCACTCCCGTACCGGAGATGGAGGCGGGGGTGGAGATGGCCATCTTCCTCGTCGTTCCGGTGATTCCAGTCATCAGACCGGCGAGAAGAGCGCCACAAGCCTCAACGTGAAGGGGAAGGCGGTGTCCCAAGGTGGCACGGAAAAAGACGCGCTGAGATGGTCGCACGACGGACAAGACCCGCTTCAACCCGAGCATGCGCCGAGGACGTCGCGCAACGGACGCGACCCACAACAACGCGGGCAGACACCGCGTCCATCTCAGCAAGTTCAAGACCCACCGCGTCGTGACATTGACAGCTCCAGCCGTCGCCGTGAGCACGTCTCTGAACATCCGTCGCGTGATGGTCAACAAGTTCCACCACCGGGGCGAGATAGAGTTCCTCCTGGCTTAGTCAGGAGTCATGAGCCGTCTCGCACCACTGGCGGCCATGCAGTTCCTACCCAGGAACAGGACAGAGTTCCTCCTGGTCCAACCAGGAGTCGAGAGCTGTCCCATGCATCCGCACCGTACATCGCGGGCACATCAGCAGAAGCCATGGCGCAAGCCCAGCTGCTGCTAAACTTCCCTCTAGCATCTCACCAGATGGATTAGTGGCGTGCTACCATCCAGAGCCTCCTCACGCTTGCCGGCAACGGCGGTTCTCAGCAAGCAGGGCCTTCATGGTGCCCGCAGACGGAGACGGTGCGAGCAGCCGGAGAGCGTGCCAGAGGACTAGCGCCTACGGGGGCACAGACGGTGCAGTCACTGCAGCGTACACCATGCCAAGACCAGCACCACGACACTCGTGATGAGGTATCCGTGGCCTCATCCGACCCGCGAAGCCAGCAAGACCAGTGTCAGGTTTTGCAGAACCGGCAAGGGTAGGACGCCTGTGTGCAGATTGAGCAGTGCCGAGAGGCTCGCCGGCAATCTGATGAAAGCGCCGGGCCGACAGCAAACTTGACTGCGCTGGGAAGCGTTGGAGCCTTGCCATACGATGCAAGCTGCCCCGCGTTTACCCATGAGCTGCGACAAGTTTGTTGGCCCTCTTCCTGGAGCTTCAAGCTCGATCTGTTAGACAAATATGATGGCAAGATCAATCCATCCGAGTTCCTCGGGATCTATACCATAGCTCTTCAAGCTGCTGGTTGTAGAGACAAGAAGGTTCTCGCCAATTATTTTCCATTGGCGCTCAAGCCCAACATGCGATCTTGGCTGATGAACTTGCCGAAGGGCTCCATCTCGTCCTGGTCGGATTTGTGTCATCGGTTCGTTGGCGCCTAACAGGGTGGCCAAAAGCGTCCCGGCAAGCCCATCGACCTGCATGTACTGCCGTAGAAGGAAGGCGAGCCCCTCCGCAAATATATTCAGAGGTTTAGTCTGGTGCATCACAACATCCCCGACGTGCATCCTGCCGCTGTTATTACTGCATTCCATAATAATGTGCGCAATGACAGGATGCGCGAAAAAATGAACATCAAACAGGTCAAGGAGATTGCTGAGCTGTATGCTCTTGCCGACAAGTGTGCACGCGCTGAAGTAGGTAGGTGACTTCCCGGAGAGGACGCAGCAGTTGCTGTCCCCGACTCTAGCGATGAGGAGGTGTCCGCTCCGAAGAAGAAGGGCCAGAAGCGCAAGCGCAAGCGCAAGGGCAAGGCAGTGATGGCAGTTGAGGGCTCTGCCGACAAGAAGCCCAAGACTGAAGAGACCGACAAGGAGGTTGCCGATTGTACTTGTGAGCATGTGGCTGTCGGAGAGAAGTCCAATGACCCATACTGCAAGATACACCATACCATGGGCCATGATCTCCAAGAGTGCCGCCAAGTTGAGCAACTAGCTGAGAAGCAGAAGCAAGAGTACGAGAAGCGGGACAAGGAGAAGGGCCAAGATGGTACTGGTGGCACCGGCAACAAGAAGAGTGGCGACCGTGGGGGTCACCGCGGCAAGGCCGGAAAGCAAAAGGAGAGGCCGCTCATGGACGAGATAAGAAGGAGGGTGATGAAGAGCAAGACGACGACAAAGATTCTGATAACGCATTTCAGAATGCTACTGATTGCATGTGCATTGACAGAGGCGCATCTTTGCACTCCTCTCACCGCCAATTCAAGCAATGGGCGCGTGAGATCAATGCGGCAGAACCGGCAGTTGACAAGCAGAAGCCGTTAAAGTTGTCCCACACGCCTATCATTTTTGATGCCGAGGACCACAAAGATCATACATCTGGTGTGGGATGTTTGCCGTTGTTGGTTTCACCAACAATTCGCAACATTAAGGTGACGAAAATGTTAGTTGACGGTGGGGCTGGGCTGAACTTGGTATCCCCTGCGGTGATCAAAAAGATGCAAATTCCTGATGAGGACCTCCGAGAAACGGCAACGTTTCAAGGAGTGAACCCAGGAAGGACAAAGCCTAAGGGACAGATCACGCTGTTGGTGACGTTTGGAGATGAGTTGAACTACAGGACCGAGAAGATAGTCTTCAATGTCGTCAAGTTGCCATTACCCTACAATGGGATTCTTGTTTGACCCGCCCTGGCAAAGTTCATGGTGGCATCCCATTATGCCTACAACACTCTGAAGATGCCAGGGCCCATGGAGGTGATCATGATCCACTCTGACAAGAAAGATGCAGTGATTTGCGCCGAGAAGCTCTATCAGGAGGCAGTTGCAGCATCTGGCGGCAAGGCACCTGCTCCTGCCGACAAGTTCCCGGGGGGCAGACACAGAAGGAAGGAACCGGCAAAGGCAAGGCCTCCGGGAAGCACACCGCACAGTGCAGCACACCCGTGGAAGAAGCCGGCAAGATCAGGACCGGCAAGCTCCAGGCCGGCAAGTTCCCTCCACCGCTCCACATCAGCGACCCGTCAGAGTCTCGCTGACAGATGGCGGATGTACAGGCAGTTAGGTGAAGCTTGTCGGGGCACGTGGCGGCTTGCCGCCTAAAGATCGACTTTATTGACACCCGTCCAGAAGGCATGTCAAGATAATATGAGGTAGCTGGGCTGACGGCACAGGTGGAGCAGCGCTCCCTTGCTGGCATTCGCCCCCAGCGTGACACCTAACGGCACAATAAATGCTTTTGTCCTATACCATCAGGGTTAGGTATGATAGCAATGTAGCCACTATCCATCTGTTGTAATTACCATTTTGCCACTGTGGTAGCCCCTTTCATCTATAAAAGGAGGCCCACGGCAACCTTTACAAAGGCCGGACTCTTGCTCAATTACGCGTGGAAGCTGCACCTCCCGAGCACTTTGCCGGCAAGGTTGAGCTCTTGTAATTGTAGGGCTCCAAAACAATCACCAATCCACCAAAGCAGGGGTAGGGTTTTATGCTTCACAGCGGCCCGAAGCTGGGTAAATTGCTTGTGTGTTCTGCGGCTTGTGTTGCTCTTTGCGTGTTGTGAGCCCGCAGTCAAACTTAGAAGGGGCGATGGCCCCATAGATTGTCGTACATCGACATCTATGGCGCACCAGGTAGGGGCTCTAAGCACGTGAACCTACATCAGCCGCGTCACCAGCTTCATCATCATCATCATCTTCGTCATGGCACCTAAGGAGGCCAAGGGCGCTGCCGTTCCGTCGTCCTCCAACGATCCACGCATAGGAGATGGAGGCGGAGGCGGCCAAGTTTCGCACTCCCGTACCAGAGACGGAGGCGTGGGTGGAGATGGCCATCTTCCTCGTTGTTCCGGTGATCCTAGTCATCAAACCGGCGAGAAGAGCGCCACAAGCCTCAACGTGAAGGGGAAGGTGGTGTCCCATGGTGGCACGGCGAAAGACGCGCTGAGACGGTCGCACGACGGACAAGACCCGCTTCGGCCCGAGCATGCGCCAAGGACGTTGCACGACGGGCGCGACCCACAACAACGCGGACAGACACCGCGTCCATCTCAGCAAGTTCAAGACCCACCGAGTCGTGACATTGACAGCTCGGGCCGTCGCCGTGAGCATGTCTCTGAACATCCGTCGCGTGATGGTTAGCAAGTTCCTCCACCGGGGCGAGATAGAGTTCCTCCTGGCTCAGTCAGGAGTCTTGAGCCGTCTCGCACCGCTGGCGGCCATGCAGTTCCTACCCAGGAACGGGACAGAGTTCCTCCTAGTCCAACCAGGAGTCGAGAGCCGTCCCATGCATCCGCGCCGTACATCGCGCGCACATCAGCAGAAGCCATGGCGCAAGCCCAGCTGCTGCTAAACTTCCCTCTAGCATCTCACCAGATGGATGAGTGGCGTGCTACCATCCAGAGCCTCCTCATGTTTGCCGGCAATGCCGGTTCTCAGCAAGCGGGGCCTTCACGGTGCCCGCAGATGGAGACGGTGCGAGGAGCCGGAGAGCGTGCTAGAGGACCAGCGCCTATGGGGGTGTAACACCCCAGATGTAATCCTTCCTTTTTTTGTAACCTCAACTATGTTGCCATGTATGGATTTGCCATGATTGCCATAATAAATTGTTGCATCTTCATGTTTGAGTTTTCTTTTCTTGTCACTAGTGCATTTCATCTTCATGTAAATTGCCATGTGCATTGCATCCATTATTTATTTTGTGTAGCTTATGTATGCATTGTGTGTGTGGTCATCCCTTTTCTTTTCTCACCCAACTCTTGAGGTATCAACCATGCACACCACTTCCCCTTCATCATCTCAAATCCTTCTATTTCCAGTATTATTCATGTGGTCATTATTTCTGTTCCAGATTAATGTCCACTATTTCCCTATAAATCCTACACCATGCCATTTAGCTCTCTGCCAAATTTCATCATTTTTGGAATTGATTTGGTTGGGATAAAAAAGGCCTCAAGTTTGAAATTAATTCAAACTTGAATTATTTTTCTTCCTCTAAAAATGCCCAAACCAATTTATTCAAATACTACATAAGTTCCAGATTCCAGGGATATTTTTTATATCTCTCTCACCCCTCTCCAGTATCTCTGTGCTTTTCTCTTTGCATTTCTGTTTGAAGGAATAAGAGAGAAAAGAAAAGAGAGAGCAGTAGTAGCAGTCCAGCAGCAGCCCAACAGCGGCAGCAGCTTCCAGGCCCAGCCGCGCGGTCCAGCTCGCCCCCGCGCGCCCCTTTTCCTTTTCTCACCCACGCTCGCGCGCACCCCCGCTGCTCCTCTGCCGCGTGGCTAGGCCGGGCCCGCATGCCAGCGACCTTGCTACAGCGCCCCGCACCCACCTTTTCGTCCTCCTCGCGTCGTCGCCATGGGGACCGCGCGCCCGAGAGCGCGCGAGCTCGCCCCGCTCGCCCTAGCCCCTCTATAAAGCCACCTCTGTGTCCAGCATGCCCTAGGGTTCCCTCTCTCCTTCCTCCGCCACTGCCAGGTGAGTAGCAGCCACCAGATCCGCCGCCCCGAGCCGCTCCCGTACACAACAGAGAGCACGGTCATGGCGCCGCCGTGAACCCTGACCTCCTCCGCCTAGCCAACCTTGTCCGGCAAGTCCCGCGTCGTCGCCTAGGACCCCGACGTCCACTACTTCACCGCGGGACACCAAGACGGCGTCGCCTTCTTCCTCTTCTTCCCCGTCGTCCACCGCGAGCTTCTCCGGTCAAACTCCGGCGACTCAGTCCCCGATCCCTCCGTCCGAGCACACCGCCGTGTTTGTGGTGAGCGTCCGCTTCCCCCCGACCACTTTTTCCCTTTGTTTGCGCCCTCCTTCGCCGGTTGCCATGCGCGCCCGATCTCGCCGCCGTCGGACCTCGTCTCCGGCGAGTGCTCCGACCCCCGTTAGCCTCTTGCGCATGTCCGGCGTCCTTCTTCTGCCGCGTAGAATCGATCCCGCGTCTTCCCCGTAGTGTTTGGCCACCGCAGCGAGCCGCCCGAGCTCGTCGCCGCAGCCTCTACACCTCGTCGCCGGCGTCGCCTCTGTCGTCGTTCGGTGGCGTGGGAAGCATGCGGGTGTGCGGATTCTCCCCGCGAGTCTTTTCCGCCCCTCCGCCGCACCGTTAGGCCACCGGAGTGCCACTCCGGCGAGCCGCCGCCGCGCTGCGTCGCCGGCGATGGCCTCCCCTGCTTCTTATGCCTCGCCACGTCAGCGCGGCCATGTGGGCCCGAGGGGACCCAATGGTCAGCCAAACACCGCGCGCGCAGCCGCCTGCCACGTGGGCCCGGTCCCACCTGTCAGTCTCAGGGGCTAGGTACCTCCTGGGTACACTTAGCCGTCGCCGCGTTTGTCTTTTTCCATTTCTGTCTCTTTCCCGTTTTGGCAGTTTTCTGTTTCTGGCGCTTTCCATTTTCGGCATATGCCAAATCTGGAATATAGTTCAATTAAATTTCTGTCCTATATGTATTTGTGGCATTTTGAGCATTTTTCATGTAGGAACATATGCATGTAATATATGATTTTGGGGTAGAAAAATCGAACTAGTCCATTGGTGGCATTAGATTTATCTTTTGAGCAAGTTTGCATGCATGTCATTTTTGCATAAAATGCCATTTTGTCATTTTTGTGTGATTTAATGCAAATGTCATATGAGCATCTTGTCAACATGAGTTTGGAGCATTTTCATGCCATCTTGCCGCTAGTATTTATTTCATGCCATGACATGCCATGATAGGAGTGCTACAAGCTTGCAAACATGCTTAATCACTGTTACTGATTTGCACTTGTCATAGCTGTCTGTTATATAAACTTGCCATGTTGCTTTGATGCTACCATCTAATCCATAGCTATTCTGAGCATGATCAGTAAACATGATTTGGTCTTTGTCATTAGTACTTTCTTGCCATGCCAATTGATGCCATGTTAATCTCCCGTAGCATATATAAATGTTGCTCTAAACATGCCTAGTCAGTGTAGCATTTTTCTGTCAACATTATGTTGCCATGTTGTGAGCTCATTTCTGATGAATCCATACTTCATATGAATTTGTGCCAATGTATTGAAATGTTCTATGCCATGTGTACTGTAGATGCATTCCAATTTCTTGCACTTTAGAGTTGTTTTGCCTACTGTAACATCCATGTGAATACTGCCTATCAATGTTTCTGCCAGCATACTCTACTGTAACATTTTCTTTGCATCTTATTGTCTTCATTCCAATTACTCTGTGATGCTAATGAATTTGAACCTATGGAATGAATTGCTGTGCATTTAGAGTACTACAACCACATTTCTTGAATGAGCATTTTAGAGTACTGTAGCTTACTGTTTTGATGTGCATAAGTTGCTATGTTGCTGTTAACTGCAGTTTTGCATTGCATTTTGTTTTGCAAACCATTTGAGTTTTGGGCATCCGTTCCTCGCGATCTTTATATCGATTTCATGCGAAATCTTCCAATCTTTCCAGAGGCATACTTGGATTGCCAAGATTTTGCCCATATCCATCTTTTGCTTCACCGTTCACATCTCGTTATCATTTCTGCCGTCCCGGTAGCTCCGTTCCTTCATTCATGTCATGCTCGTAATTTTACCATGCCTGGCATGCATCAGCTTGTTTGTGCATCTATGCCATGAGTGTATGTTTATTTCGGTGCTTGTTCTTTCTTTTGGGTAGTTCCAGGAGATGAGTCCGTGTTCGAGGAACCGGTTGAGAACGTGTTCGAGGAGCAGTCTTACTATCCTATCGAAGAGACTTCAGGCAAGATGATCATTACCCTTGATAACACTACTATCTTTGCTTGCTAGTTGTCTCATTGCTATCGCTATGTCATGCTTCCTACCACATACATGCCAGCCTCTCATATGCCATGATACAACCTCTAACCACCCTACCCAGCAAACCGTTGTTTGGCTATGTTACCGCTTTGCTCAGCCCCGCTTATAGCGTTGCTAGTTGCAGGTGCAGTGCAGGTTGTTCCATGTTGGGATACCACAATATCTCTTATTTAATTACTGCATCTATATACTTGGTTGTGTGTGGAAGGCTCGGCCTTTTTCCTAGTGTTTTGTTCCACTCATGCCGCCTTAGTTTTTGTAATACCGGTGCTATGATCCTTGATTAGCGTTCCTAACATGCTCAGGGGAATGGGACCCTCTTGATAGTTCGCTTTGAATAACCGCTTCCAGCAAGACCCAACCTTGGTTTTACCATTTGCCTAATAACAACTAAAACTTGCATAGGGAGTAATTAACCCGAGGATATTTTAATCAACAACCCCGGGCCAGTGCTCCTCATGAGTGTTGGTCCGAACCGGGCAAACTGCGGGGACACCATGAGGAAACTCAAGGTTTTGGTTTTACTCGTAGGCTTTCCCATCCGATCGTGGCCTGATTTCGAGATACGCGCGGCTCCAATCGGGGTGTCGGCACGTCGGGAGGTATTGCTGGACTTGTGTTACCATTGTCGAAATGTCTTGTGCACCGGGATTCCGAGGATACTTCGGGCTATCTCGAGGTTGAGGTATTTCCACCGCAGCTTGTGTTGGTCTATGATGGACTAGGTTGGAACACCCCTGTAGGGTTAAATCTTATGCGAAGCCGTGCCCGCGGTTATGTGGCGACTTAGATATTTTTAACCTCCAGTTGTAGAGAACTTGACACTAATTCTAATAAAATACACCAATTGTGTGCGTAACCGTGATGGTCTCTTTTCGAGTAAGTTCGGGAAGAGAACACGGTGGGGTTATGATTGAACCGTAAGTAGGTGTTCAGGATCACTTCTTGATCATATTAGAATTGCGACCGTTATGCGTAGTATGCTCATCTTAATTCTTGTACTTGTAAGTTAGCCACTTAAACATGCTTTGTGCTTGCGGCAACCTGACCACATTTACCCCATTCATTCCTATCATCTTAAATAGTTTTGTTACCTTGGGTGATGAGATTGCTGAGTCCCTGTGGCTCACAGATTACTACATAACTTCAGTTGCAGGTACGCTTGAGTCAGACACAGGTGAGCCCGAGATGCTCCATTAGGAGTATGATGATGAGCGTGGACATATGTACGTCACGATGCCAGACGATCAGTAGTGGGCCCTAGTCGGTTGATCCGGGAATGATAACAGGGTGGTGTTTTCTCGTTTGATTTCATCCGTAGTCGGACCCTGTCTTTCTTTTGGATGATTGTACGATATTCATGATATATTATGCTGTAGCATGTGGCGAGTGTAAGCCTTTATCTGGTACACTCATCTGTTCATTCGGTTGTATGTATTTGAGAACCACCTTGCTATGCGATCCAAAATGGGGTTCTGCCATGATCTCGACTTCATCACAAGATTGTTATAGAGCCTCATCTTGGGCATTACAAGTTGGTATTTAGAGCCATACCGACTATTGGAGCCCCTTGATTCATCGAACCGTTGACGAGTCTAGAAGAAAAACTATTTTGAGTCCTAGTTATATATCGGAGAGTAGGAATTCTTTTTACTCCTTATCCCCTTCGTCGCTCTGGTGAGGAATTGTGGCGTAGGTGTTTTATTCTACTACCTCTTCTCACTCAAATTTTTTTAGGATCACGCGGGTATTGTTGGAATGATTGCGATATCGGTGTGACGTGACTCTGTTCTTGGTGCCTCTCGACCGTATGGATTGGACCCGAGGAGTTGAGCTCCAAGGGGTTTTGTCACACTCGCTATCGTTTCGGTTCCGGAATACCAGAGGACGCTGACATCAAAACGCTTCTATACTTTTTGTGGTGGCAAATAGTGCCGTGACTTTTCCCCAGTACTGGAGGAGATAGCTCAGACGATCCACTATGACTAGTATCGTTGTGTTTTCGAAAGTCTGAGGTAGACGGATTTGCGAAGTTTCTCGGTCGTGTGTTGAGGGTTGCGGATGCGGTTACAACTGATTAGGTTGTTGTTTGATGAGTAGGTTCCTGGGTCCGCAACCTGATCTCATAACCAAGAAGTTTCGGGAGTTCCTAGGGGAATTCAAGTAACACCTAGGATATCTTTCCAACAGACACATGATACGATATGGGGTCTATCATATGATTGTTTCCATCTTCGTTACCTTGTGCATTATTCTAACATTCTTTCCAAGTGGCTTCTCAATCTTTGGTGTATCATCTATCTTTCGGAATGCATTCGTTCATATCTGTTCGGATGCTAGCTTGTGAAGAATTCTGTCGCAATATCTATCCTATTGATTCAGCTTTCTAATTATCTCATTGAAGATTCTAACGGTTGTTTCCATCTTTAGGATGGCTCCCGCAACCCGTGGGAATCCGACCCATGATGATGGGGAGCAATCAGAACCTCCACCTCCTCCTCCACCTCCGCCTCCGGAGGCATGGCAAGCTTTGATGGCAACAACCAATGCCAATACTCAGATGCTTCTCCAGTTTATGCAAGAGCGGAATCAAGGGTATCAAGGCAATCAAGGCCAAGGCAACTTCAACAATCAACCTCAATATGCAACTCTCAGCCAGTTTCTCAGCAACCAGCCCAAGTCCTCCAGCTCGTGCACTCAGCCTCTCGATGCTAACGATTGGTTACTGGATATCAACAAACACTTCGAGTGCAGCAATGTCAGACCTGAGGACTATGTCAAGTTCGCTTATTTCCAGCTCAAGGACCAGGCATCCGAGTGGTGGCAGCAGTACAAAGATTCAAGAGGTGGTTGAGTCATCACTTGGACCAACTTCTGTCGTGATTTCAGAGCACATCACATTCCGTCAAGTGTGTTTGAGGAGATGCGTGAGAAATTCAGAAATCTCAAGCAAGGAAGCATGTCTGTCTACCAGTATAACACTGAGTTCCAGAATCTCGCTCGTTATGCCAAGCAAGACATTCCAGATGACAAGAGCAAGATTTACCAGTTTTGGGGTGGTCTCATAGAGGACCTACAGCTTGCTCTCATCCTAGTGGATCCGCCTAAGTTTGATCAGTTCTATAACATGGCACTCAAGCAAGAATCAGCTCAAGTCAAGTTTGATGCTTCTAAGAAGAGAATCAGAGATGCAGTTCACTCTTCTTCCTCGTCTCAAGTGGTTGCCAAGCAGCATAAGTTCTGGTTACCTCCTCCTCCTCAGTTTCGTCCTCAGCATCAACAGAAGAAGTTTTGTGGTCGTGGTTCTTCCCACCCGCCCAACCCAGTGTACCAGCAGAGATCTCAGGCTCCAAGGGCAGTCGTTCCTCCTCCTTGCCCACTCTCGGAGGTTACTTGTCACAAGTGTGGTCAGAAAGGACACTATGCCAACAAGTGCACCCAGAAGCGCCTTCCACCTCCTCCTCCTGGCAAGCCTCCAAGCAATGCCATTGTCAAACATAATCCCAAGTCAGCAAGAGTGAACATGATGAATTCAGCTCAAGCAGAGGAGTCTTCTGATGTGATCATGGGTAATCTCTTAGTCAACTCCATTCCAGCAAAAGTCCTTTTCGATACAGGTGCATCACATTCATTCATATCTTACCCGTTTGCATCCAAGCACAATTTGTATACTGAACAATTGCAAAGACCTATGGCTATTGTTTCTCCGGGTATGCACATGAGTTCTTGATTGATGACTCCTAATGTCAACATCAAGATGGGTAATTATTCTTTTCTGGCTGATCCGATGGTCCTTGGAAATTCTGATATTGATCTCATTTTCGGCATGAATTGGCTCTCCAAGCACAAGGCTTCTCTTGATTGTGCGGCCAAGGAAGTTAAATTGACTCATCCTTCTGAAGAGGTCATTATCTTTGCTGCTCGTGATGATACCATTCAGTTATTCTCCCTCAATGAGAAAGGCGAGATTAATGCCATATCTCAAATTCCAGTGGTATGTGAATATGAGGATGTTTTTCCAGAAGAGTTGCCAGGAATGCCTCCTCACCGGCCTGTTGAGTTTGTCATTGAGCTCGAGCCCGGCACAGAACCCATATGCAAACGCCCCTACAAGCTTGGGCCAGAAGAGCTGAAAGAATTGAAGAGACAGCTCGATGAACAAGAGCGTCTGGGTTTGATCAAACCAAGTTCATCTCCTTGGGGTTGTGGAGTTCTCTTTGTCAAGAAGAAAGATGGCACGGAAAGACTTTGCGTTGACTACCGGCCATTGAATAAGAAGACAATCAAGAATAAATATCCACTTCCCAATATCAATGAATTGTTCGAGCAACTCAAAGGTGCAAATGTGTTCTCAAAGCTCGATCTTCAGATGGGATATCACCAGATTCGCATTCGCGAAGAAGACATTCCCAAAATAGCTTTCAGGACGAGCTTTGGTTCTTATAAATACACAGTCATGTCCTTCGGCCTTGCAAATGCACCTCCTACTTTCTCTCGTGTGATGAACTATGTGTTGTATCCATACACCAATGAGTTCATTCTTGTCTATCTCGATGACATCCTGGTTTTCTCCAAGACAAAAGAGGATCATGCAAAGCATTTGCGCTTGGTACTTGATAAGCTCAGAGAGCATCAGTTCTATGCAAAGTTCTCTAAGTGTGAATTCTGGCTTGACGAAGTTCTTTACCTCGGTCACATTATCTCTGCCAAGGGCATCTCGGTAAATCCTGAAAAGGTTGAAGCCATTGTCAACTGGCAGCCTCCTCAAAATGTCAAGCAACTTCGAAGCTTTCTCAGGCTTGCAAGCTATTGCAGAAGATTCGTGGAGAACTTCTCCAAGATTGCCAAGCCTTTGTCTAACCTCCTCCAGAAGAATGTCAAATATTCTTGGACTCCTGAGTGTGATGTTGCGTTCAAGACACTCAAAGAGAAGCTCATAACTGCTCCAGTTCTCACTCCTCCAGATGAATCCAAGCCTTACCAAGTGTTCTGTGATGCTTCTCTACAAGGTCTCGGTGGAGTACTAATGCAAGAGAAGAAAGTGGTGGCTTATACCTCTCAGCAGTTGAAGCCGAACGAGAGGAACTATCCTACTCATGACTTGGAGTTGGCAGCAGTCGTCCATGCCTTAATCACATGGAGACATCTCTTGTTGGGCAGGCAGGTGGACATTTTCACCAATCACAAGAGCCTCAAGTACATATTCACTCAACCCAACCTTAATCTCCGTCAGACCCGATGGGTGGAGATGAATCAAGAGTACAAGCCGAGCATTGAATACACTCCAGGCAAGGCTAATGTTATCGCGGATGCCTTGAGCAGAAAAGCGTATTGCAACAGCCTAATTCTCAAGCCGATCCAGCCTGATCTTTGTGAGGCTTTCAAAAAACTCAACCTCCAGCTTATTCCGCAAGGATTTCTCGCAAACTTCCAGATCACTCCCACATTGGAGGATCAAATTCACGAAGCTCAGCTCTTAGATGCCATGGTGAAGAAGGTGAAACTCGGCGTTGCAAAGAGCATTCCCAAATATAAGTGCTATCGAGTGGATGACAGGGATACCTTGTTCTTTGAGGACAGGCTAGTTGTGCCAAAAGGGGATCTCAGGAAGGTCATAATGAACGAAGCACACAATTCTCTCTTGTCTATCCATCTAGGCAGTTCCAAGATGTACCATGATCTCAAGTCAACTTATTGGTGGACTCGTATGAAGCGTGAGATCTCTCAGTTCATGAATGAGTGCGATGTGTGCCACAGAGTGAAGGCGGAACATCAGCGTCCAACAAGACTTCTTCAACCTCTATGCATTCCCGAGTGGAAATTCGATCATATTGAGATGGACTTTGTCATCGGTTTTCCCAAGTCCAAGAAAGGGAATGATGCCATCTTTACAAGCTCACTAAAGTTGCTCACTTCCTTCCAGTCAAGGAGTCTATCACTGCAGCCCAGTTGGCAGAGCTGTACACTTCCAGAGTAGTCCTTGCACGGTGTTCCTCAGTTGATCTCCTCAGATCGTGGAAGCATCTTCACTTCCAGATTTTGGGATTCTTTCCAGCAGGCCATGGGCACAAAGATTCGCTTCAGCACAGCTTTTCATCCTCAGACTAGTGGCCAAGTCGAGAGAGTCAATCAAATTCTCGAGGATATGCTGAGAGCGTGTGTCATCTCCTTCGGCATGAAGTGGGAAGATTGCCTTCCTTTTGTCGAGTTCTCCTACAACAATAGTTTCCAAGCAAGCTCGGGCAAGGCCCCATTCGAGATTCTCTATGGCAGAAAGTGCCGTACTCCACTCAACTGGTCTGAAACCGGTGAACGCCAACTTCTTGGCAATGATATGATTTCTGAAGCTGAAGAGATGTGTCGTATCATCCGTGAAAATCTGAAAGCAGCGCAATCGCGCCAGAAGAGCTACTATGATAGTAAGCATCGTGACTTGGCTTTCGAGATTGGAGACCATGTCTATCTCCGTGTTTCTCCTATGAAAGGCACCCAAAGATTCGGTATCAAAGGAAAGCTTGCTCCAAGATACATGGGCCCTTTCAAGATAGTTGGCAAAATAGGCGATCCAGCCTACCAACTCGAGCTACCTTCCAACTTCTCAAATGTGCACGACGTGTTTCACATGTCACAACTTCGCAAGTGCTTCAAGACTCCCGACCGCACCATTGACTTCCAAGACATTGAGCTCCAAGATGACTTGTCTTACCGGGAGCATCCCATTGCCATTCTCGAAGAAACTGAGCGCAAGACTCGCAACAAGTCAATCAAGTTCCTGAAAGTGAAGTGGTCACATCATTCCGACCGAGAAGCCACATGGGAGCGCGAGGACCACCTCCGTTCCGAATATTCGAAGTTCTTTCGTTCCTAGATCTCGGGACGAGATCCTCTTGTAGTAGGGGAGAGTTGTAACACCCCAGATGTAATCCTTCCTTTTTTTGTAACCTCAACTATGTTGCCATGTATGGATTTGCCATGATTGCCATAATAAATTGTTGCATCTTCATGTTTGAGTTTTCTTTTTTTGTCACTAGTGCATTTCATCTTCATGTAAATTGCCATGTGCATTGCATCCATTATTTATTTTGTGTTGCTCATGTATGCATTGTGTGTGTGGTCATCCCTTTTCTTTTCTCACCCAACTCTTGAGGTATCACGCATGCACACCACTTCCCCTTCATCATCTCAAATCCTTCTCTTTTCCAATATTATTCATGTGGTCATTATTTCTGTTCCAGATTAATGTCCACTATTTCCCTATAAATCCTACACCATGCCATTTAGCTCTCTGCCAAATTTCATCATTTTTGGACTTGATTTGGTTGGGATAAAAAATGCCTCAAGTTTGAAATTAATTCAAACTTGAATTATTTTTCTTCCTCTAAAAATGCCCAAACCAATTTATTCAAATACTACATAATTTCCACATTCCAGGGATATTTTTTATATCTCTCTCACCCCTCTCCAGTATCTCTGTGCTTTTCTCTTTGCATTTCTGTTTGAAGGAATAAGAGAGAAAAGAAAAGAGAGAGCAGCAGCAGCAGTCCAACAGCAGCCCAGCAGCGGCAGCAACTTCCAGGCCCAGCCGCGCGGCCCAGCTCGCCCCCGCGCCCCCCTTTTCCTTTTCTCACCCACGCTCGCGCGCACCCCCGCTACTCCTCTGCCGTGTGGCAAGGCCGGGCCCGCCTGCCGGCGACCTTGCGACAGCGCCCCGCACCCACCTTTTCGTCCTCCTCGCGTCGTCGCCATGGGGACCGCGCGCCCGAGAGCGCGCGAGCTCGCCCTGCTCGCCCTAGCCCCTCTATAAAGCCACCTCCGTGTCCAGCACGCCCTAGGGTTCCCTCTCTCCCTCCTCCGCCGCCGCCAGGTGAGTAGCAGCCACAAGATCCGCCACCCCGAGCCGCTCCCGTACGCAACAGACAGCACGGTCATGGCGCCGCCGTGAACCCCGACCTCCTCCGCCTCGCTAACCTTGTCCGGCAAGTCCCGCGTTATCGCCTACGACCCCGACGTCCACTACTTCACCGCGGGACGCCAAGACGGTGTCGCCTTCTTCCTCTTCTTCCCCGTCGGCCACCATGAGCTTCTCCGGTCAAACTCCGGTGACTCCGTCCCCAATCCCTCCGTCCGAGCACACCGCCGTGTTCGTGGTGAGCGTCCGCTTCCCCCCGACCACTTTTTCCCTTTGTTTGCGCAATCCTTCGCCGGTTGCCATGCGCTCCCGATCTCGCCGCCGTCGGACCTCGTCTCCGGCGAGTGCTCCGACCCCCATTAGCCTCTTGCGCATGTCCGGCGTCCTTCTTCCGCCGCGTAGAATCGATCCCGCATCTTCCCCGTAGTGTTTGGCCACCGCAGCGAGCCGCCTGAGCTCGTCGCCGCTGCCTCTGCACCTCATTGCCTCCGTCGTCGTCCGGTGGCGTGGGAAGCACGCGGGTGTGCGGATTCTCCCCGCGAGTCGTTTCCGCCCCTCCGCCGCACCATTAGGCCACCGGAGTGCCACTCGGGCGAGCCACCGCCGCGTCGTGTCGCCGGCGATGGCCTCCCCTGCTTCCTCTGCCTCGCCGCGTCAGCGCCGCCATGTGGGCCCGAGGGGACCCACTGGTCAGCCACACACCACGCGCGCAGCCGCCTGCCACGTGGGCCCGGTCCCACCTATAAGTCTTAGGGGCTAGGTACGCCCTGGGTACACTTAGCCGTCACCGCGTTTGTCTTTTTCCGTTTCTGTCTCTTTCCCGTTTTGGCAGTGTTCCGTTTCTGGCGCTTTCCATTTTCGGCATATGCCAAATCTGGAATATAGTTCAATTAAATTTCTGTCCTATATGTATTTGTGTCATTTTGAGCATTTTTCATGTAGGAACATATGCATGTAATATATGATTTTGGGGTAGAAAAATCCAACTAATCCATTGGTGGCATTAGATTTATCTTTTGAGCAAGTTTGCATCATGCCATTTATCTTTTGAGCAAGTTTGCGTGCATGCATGTAATATATGATTTTGTCATTTTTGTGTGATTTAATGCAAATGTCATATGAGCATCTTGTCAACATGAGTTTAGAGCATTTTCATGCCATCTTGCTGCTAGTATTTATTTCATGCCATGACATGCCATGATAGGAGTGATACAAGCTTGCAAACATGCTTAATCACTATTACTGATTTGCACTTGGTGAAAACTGCAAGTCATAGCTGTCTGTTATATAAACTTGCCATGTGTACTAAATGTTGCTCTAAACATTCCTAGTCAGTGTAGCAGTTTCGTGTCAACATTATGTTGCCATGTTGTGAGCTCATTTCTGATGAATCCATGCTTCATATGAATTTGTGCCAATGTAATGAAATGTTCTATGCCATGTGTACTATAGGTGCATTCCAATTTCTTGCACTTTAGAGTTGTTTTGCCTACTGTAACATCCATGTGAATACTTCCTGTCAATGTTTCTGCCAGCATACTCTGCTGTAACATTTTCTTTGCATCTTGTTGTCTTCATTCCAATTACTCTGTGATGCTAATGAATTTGAACCTATGGAATGAATTGCTGTGCATTTAGAGTACTACAGCCACATTTCTTGAATGAGAATTTTAGAGTACTGTAGCTTACTGTTTTGATGTGCATAAGTTGGTATGTTGCTGTTAACTGCAGTTTTGCATTGCATTTTGTTTTGCTCACCATTTGAGTTTCGGGCATCCGTTCCTCGCGATCTTTATATCGATTTCATGCGAAATCTTCCAATCTTTCCAGAGGCATACTTGGATTGCCAAGATTTTGCCCATATCCATCTTTTGCTTCACTGTTCACATCTCGTTATCATTTCTGTCGTCCCGGTAGCTCCGTTCCTTCATTCATGTCATGCTCGTAATTTTACCATGCCTTGCACGCATCATCTTGTTTGTGCATCTATGCCATGAGTGTATGTTTATTTAGGTGCTTGTTCTTTCTTTTGGGTAGTTCCGGGAGATGAGTCCGAGTTCGAGGAACCGGTTGAGAACGTGTTCGAGGAGCAGTCTTACTATCCTACCGAAGAGACTTCAGGCAAGATGATCATTACCCTTGATAACACTACTATCTTTGCTTGCTAGTTGTCTCGTTGCTATCGCTATGTCACGCTTCCTACCACATACTTGTCAGCCTCTCATATGCCATGATACAACCTCTAACCACCCTACCCAGCAAACCGTTGTTTGGCTATGTTACCGCTTTGCTCAGCCCCTCTTATAGCGTTGCTAGTTGCAGGTGCAGTGCAGGTTGTTCCATGTTGGGACATGGATATGTTGGGATACCACAATATCTCTTATTTAATTACTGCATCTATATACTTGGTTGTGTGTGGAAGGCTCGGCCTTTTGCCTAGTGTTTTGTTCCACTCATGCCGCCTTAGTTTCCGTAATACCTGTGTTATGATCCTTGATTAGCGTTCCTAACATGCTCAGGGGAATGGGACCCTCTTGATAGTTCGCTTTGAATAATCGCTTCCAGCAAGACCCAACCTTGGTTTTACCATTTGCCTAATAACAACGAAAACTTGCATAGGGAGTAATTAACCCGAGGATATTTTAATCAACAACCCCGGGCCAGTGCTCCTCATGAGTGTTGGTCCAAACCGGGCAGACTGCGGGGCCACCATGAGGAAACTCAAGGTTTTGGTTTTACTCGTAGGCTTTCCCATCCGATCGTGGCCTAATTTCGAGATACACGCGGCTCCAATCGGGGTGTCGGCACGTCGGGAGGTCTTGCTGGACTTGTGTTACCATTGTCGAAATGTCTTGTGCACCGGGATTCCGAGGATACTTCGGGCTATCTCGAGGTTGAGGTATTTCCACCGCAGCTTGTGTTGGTCTATGATGGACCAGGTTGGAACACCCCTGCAGGGTTAAATCTTACGCGAAGCCGTGCCCGTGGTTATGTGGCGACTTGGATATTTTTAACCTCCGGTTGTAGAGAACTTGACACTAATTCTAATAAAATACATGAATTGTGTGCGTAACCGTGATGGTCTCTTTTCGAGTAAGTTCGGGAAGAGAACACGGTGGGGTTATGATTGAACCATAAGTAGGTGTTCATGATCACTTCTTGATCATATTAGACTTGCGACCGTTATGCGTAGTATGCTCATCTTAATTCTTGTACTCATAAGTTAGCCACTTAAACATGCTTAGTGCTTGCGGCAACCTCACCACATTTACCCCATCCATTCCTATCAGCTTAAATAGTTTTGTTACCTTGGGTGATGAGATTGCCGAGTCCCTGTGGCTCACAGATTACTACATAACTCCAGTTGCAGGTACGCTTGAGTCAGACACAGGTGAGCCCGAGATGCTCCATTGGGAGTAGGATGATGAGCGTGGACGTATGTATGTCACGATGCCAGACGATCAGTAGTGGGCCCTAGTCGGTTGATCCGGGAATGATAGGAGGGTGGTGTTTTCTCGTTTGATTTTGTCCGTAGTCGGACCCTGTCTTTCTTTTGGATGATTGTACGATGTTCATGATATATTATGCTGTAGCATGTGGCAAGTGTAAGCCTTTATCTGGTACACTCATCTGTTCATTCGGTTGTATGTATTTGAGAACCACCTTGCTATGCGATCCAAAATGGGGTTCTGCCATGATCTCGACTTCATCACGAGATTTTGATAGAGCCTCATCTTGGGCGTTACAGGGGGCGCAGACGGTGCAGTCGCCGCAGCGTACACCGCGCCAAGACCGGCACCACGATACTCGTGATGAGGTATCCGTGGCCTCATCCGACCCGCGAAGCCAGCAAGACCAGTGTCAAGTTTTGAAGAACCAGCAAGGGTAGGACGCTCGTGTGCGGATTGAGCAGCGCTGAGAGGCTCGCCGACAATCTGATGAAAGCGCCGGGCCGACAGCGAACTTGACTGTGCTGGGAAGGGTTGGAGCCTAGCGACGAGGAGGTGTCCGCTCCAAAGTAGATGGGCCAAAAGCGCAACCGCAAGCACAAGGGAAAGACAGTGATGGTAGTTGAGGGCTTTGCCGGCAAGAATCCCAAGACTGAAGAGACCGACAAGGAGGTTGCCGATTGTACTTGTGAGCATGTGGCCGCCGGAGAGAAGTCCAATGGCCCATACTGCAAGATACACCGTACCACGGGCCATGATCTCCAAGAGTGCCGCCAAGTTGAGCAACTGGCTAAGAAGCAGAAGCAAGAGTACGAGAAGCGGGACAAGGAGAAGGGCCAAGATGGTACTGGTGGCACCGGTAACAAGAAGCGTGGCGACCATGGGGGTCGCCGCGGCAAGGCCGGAAAGCAAAAGGAGAGGCCCGCTCATGGCCGAGATAAGAAGGAGGGTGATGAAGAGCAAGACGATGATGAAGATTCTGACAACGCATTTCAGAATGCTAGTGATTGCATGTGCATTGACAGAGGCGCATCTTTGCGCTCCTCTCACCGCCAATTCAAGCAATGGGCGCGTGAGATCAATGCGGCAGAACTGGCAGTTGAGAAGCAGAAGCCATTAAAGTGGTCCCACATGCCTATCATTTTTGATGCCGAGGACCACCCATATCGTACATCTGGTGTGGGATGTTTGCCGTTGTTGGTTTCACCAACAATGCACAATATTAAGGTGACAAAAATGTTAGTTGACGGTGGGGCCAGTGTCGTGGAAAAATGACGATCTATGGGATCGAGAGGATCCCTTTGCGGTTCGGCTGTGGGATCAATATACTACAAAGAGCAGGGCTAGTAGATATGAGAACAAGCAACAATTTATCCAGGTTCAGGCCGCTGTGAGTGTAAAACCCTACTCCTATTCTGGTGGTTTGATTGTGTATGAGCTCAAATGTTACAAAGAGCGCAGCTTGCTGGCAAGGTGCGCGGGAAGTGCAGCTACAGCGTGTAATTCAACTAGGAGTCGACCGTTCTAAGTGTAGCCGTGGGCCTCCTTTTATAGGCCAAGGGGTTACCACAGTGGCTAATACGGTCATTTACAGGGTATGAATAGTGACTTGCACCGTCACCACGTCTATCTCCAGACGGGGTAGGACAAGCGCATTAAATGCACCGTTAGGTTCTACGTCGGGGAGGCGAGGATTTGGGAAAAGATCTGTACCACTGGTCGTGGCGCTCTCCTGTTATCTTGACACGTCCCAGGGACGGGTGTCATTAAAGTTAATCTCTGCGTGGCATGCCGACATGTGCCCTGGCCAGCTATGTTGACCGCCTGCCCGCTCGACACCTATCATGCGTGCTTATCTAGTCGATGGTGAGGTGTAGCGGTAACGGGACAGAACAAGCCTGCTAGCGCGGAGTTTGCCGGGGATTTGCTTGCCGGCAAGGAGATTGCCGGCAACCAGAGTCTTGGTCTTCACCTTGCCGGCAAGGGCAATGTTGATCTTCAATACTAGAATAGTACTTCTCGATGACCTGCCTTGAGGTCTCCTTCACGGTCTTGCTTAATCTAAGTCTTGGGTCACATCAACCCTCCGGCAAGCCCTTGCCGTCAGGAAGGCTACAACTGCCTGTGCACAAGTCAGGGTACGAGGGCACCCATGCTTTAGTACATAGACAGGAGCCCCTGGGCCTGGGCCACACGCGCATGCGAGGCGTCGTTGGGCTAGACCCGAACAGTGCACAGGCATGTGTGGCAGAGGATAACTGTCGTAATCTTCTCTTTTACCACGCCCCCACGATGTGCATTAAATGCGGGCGTGGGAGAGGTGGAATGGAACGGGCGCGGGGAGGTAGTGCACCTGAAAAGCGTAGTCCACATAGGATGGTAAAGAGCCAGCCCCCGCGCCTTCCCCATAAAAAGGAATCCGCGAAGGGCGCTGCTCATTTACCCCCTTCTCCCAATCTTGCCATCACCGCCGTCTTCTTCCTCACGCAAGGGCAGAGAGCGCCATCTGCTTCCGCAGCCGCTTGCTAGACACCCCCCCTCCCAAATCTCGCCATGGCACCGAAGAGAGGCGTGAAGCTCTCCAGTTCGGCGGCGGATGAGAGTAAGGCCACCAAAGCCGCACGGTGGTGGGCCAATGCTGTCTTCCTGCCGTCGCTTATAGAAGACGACCTGATGAAGGACTACTCGTATGCGTATGCAAGCGAGACACAGGATCACGAGGCCACGGTGGTGCTCCCTGGGTTTCTTCCTCCCACCGAAGATCAGTTCAACTTCTTCGCCGGGTACTTTTACTGTGGGCTGTGCCCGCCTTTCTCTGATTTCTTTGTTGAGGTGGTGAATGCTTTCGGATTCAGGCTGCTGGATTTCACACCCAACGCATTCACTTGTCTGTCGGTCTTCGCACACTTGTGTGAAAACTTTGTGGGAATAGCCCCAAGTGTTGCGCTGTTCCGGCATTTCTTCATTCCCCAGGTGGAAGATGATGCCCTCTCTGGTAGTGTGACCTCGATTCCAAGGGGGAACTCGAAGAAATATTACTTGGAAGGCAAACTTCACATCAAGTGGAACGAGTGGCGAGGCGACTGGTGCTGGATCAAGCAGCGAGATTTCCTAGCCTTCTGTCATCTCAGGACCAAAAGGATCGAGAAAGCCAACAGCTGGAGCAATGTCGATCCTAACGACGCCAAGCTGGGTGTGGCACTGCGCCAGATCCTCGCTCTGAAGGAGGCCGGCTTGACGATCGAGAAGGTGGGAGGAGATTTCACCCACTGCCGGATCGCCCCGCTGCAGCACAGAGGAGGCCGGCAAGCTTGGGACTACCAGGGCCCTGCTGACCCAATGCGTCTGTATCCAGGCCCCGACAAAAACTTGACGGTGATGGAGCACTACTTGCTCATTTGCCAGCTCTTCAACAGGGGTTGCATCTTCGATCTGCCGGCGAAGGTAATCCCACTGTGCAACAATACCGCCAAGGCTTCCATCTTGGTGATGATGCCAGACTGTGATGCCAGGACGGTTCTGAGCACATGGGAGGAACACAGCAAGGAAGATGTGGAAAGCTGGTTTGCTGGCTTAGTGGAGAAAGCCATCAGAGTCGAGGATGACATGGCTCATCCGACGAAGGATGATCAGAAGGAGTTCCTAGCCTTGAGAGCTAAGGAGCTCAAAAGAGTGAAGGCAACTCGCTCCTGGGCAGCCAAGGGCACCGGCGGCGGAAAAGGCACCGGAAGCCAGGCCAAAGAGCAATCCACAGCTCTGGGAACCAGCGGAGGAAGCCGCTCCCAAGAGCATGCCGAAGAGCATGCTGGCGAGGAAGAGCAGGCTAAGGAGTTTGAGGAGGGGGGAAAAGAGGAGGAGCAGCCCGAGGGGTCTTCGGACGAGGAGGAGGAGGAAGAAGAGCCACCTCGCCCTCCTCCCGCCAAGGCGAAGATGACCGTCGCCAAGAAGCCCACCCAAAAGAGGGCAGCGCATACCGAGCCAGCAAGCCAAGAGCTCGCCGCCGTCAAGGTATCAGCCTTCCCGGCAACAGCCTTCCCGCGCTGCTGCTCCTCGTCGACCTATCCCGCCAACCGTGGAGGGGGCGGGTGTTTCGCAGCCCCCAGTTCCCCTGAAGTGTCCCAGGAATTCACCGCCATCACCTACGACTGCAGGGATCGGGGACACAGTTCTCTATGACCTATCAGTCCTTAGTGACCCCGACGAGGACGAAGAGTGAACATCTCCATCTTCGTATATTTTTCTTGTAATCGCCCAACTCTGTTGGTGAACTGATCTATTTACTTGTTCTGATCTTGCAGGGACGAAATGCCGTTGGCAGAGAGGCACAAGAAGAAACCCAGGACCACTGAAGAGGGCGAGATGACAACCGACACCGATCAAGGCGCGAGTTCATCTGAGGTTGCCGGATCGAGCCCCCCACGTGAGGTTCACGTGCAGTTTCTGTTAGCGAGCACTACCGTCGAGTCTTCTGCAATGGAGACCGACAAGGGGTTGGAAAGCAGCCAGCCGAAAGGAGAGCGCTAAGGGGTAGCCCCTTGACGGCACCCTCGACCCCCAGGCCGTCGCCGAGACCTTCACCGGCAAGGAGCAGCCCTCCTCCAGAGGAGCCCCAAGAAGGGCTCATCCGCGCGGAGGCCCCTTCGGCAACCAATGTTGTCGGAGACCAAGCGCCGACAACTGAAGTTGCCGGAGGAAGAACGACATCCCCTCCACATGTTCATCAAGGTAACCTTCTTTCCAAACGCACTGGATCCCTTGCCAATCCTTCTTTTTTTGTTTTCTTGAACTTGATCTGAATCTTGAATTTCTCCTTTCTCCACTTCTTCTCCATCCTGCAAAACCAACCCCTCCGAAAGAGAGGGAAGTATCTGTGGAGGAAATTGCGAAGAGCGCCGCTGATGAGGCTGCCAGGATTTCCGCCACGGAAGCCGCCGCATCCACCACTGAGGAGGCCAGGAAAGTTCCCGACGAACCTGCCGGCAGCACATCTGGGCCTGCCATCAAAGATGCTGAGATGGGAGAGGCTGGCACCGACAGGCCAAACACTGAGCTCCATCCCAGTGCATCCGAGGCACGGGCCCTGATCGGCCCTTTGGAGCCTGTTCGTCAGCAGCAGGAATCCGAAGCCCCCAGCTCATCTGGTGCTGGGGAGCCTACTTTTGATGACGCCATTGTGGAGATCTTGGTGCCCTTCTCCAGCAGTGTCGCAGTCCCAGAAGGCTCCAATGATGGTGCCGCGGACCTTGCATTCTTGACGGCGATGGCCAACGGCTTCAAGGATGTGCAAGACCGCTACAGCAAGCGCTGGGATAGACTGCACGCACGGCAGTAAGCGGTGGAGCTGGCTGAATGGAAGCTGAAGGAGAAGGCAGAAGAGATCCGCCAATGGTATAATGGCAAAGTCAATATCCTCAAGAGGCAGGAAGAGAAGCTTGACGCTGCCAAGGAGGAGGCATCGACCCTAGACGGTAAGTTGACGGAGCGCGAAGCGCAGCTAATCATCAAGGAAAAAGAGCTTGCCGCCCGAGAGGAAGCACTTGCCGCCAAGCTACGCGGCAATGACGAGGAGATCCAGACTCTGCTCGTGCAGCGGACCCAAGAGCTAGAGGAGGGCAACAAATAGGCCATCGAGACTCAAGCTCAGGCTCATGCTGCCAAACTCCTAGAAGCCGTCAAGGCCGCAGAGGTCGCTGAGGCCGCCAAGGTAGAGTTGGAGTCTAGGGTACCGAAGCTTGAAGAGGACCTCACCGCCAAAACCCAAGAACTCTCGACTGCCAACAACTCCACCGCTGACCTCAAGTCAAGGCCCACGACTCTGGAGAAGGATCTAGAGGTTGGCAGTGAAAAGGAGAGGGAGCTGCTGGTAAACCGGGAAAAGGAGAAAGCCGCGCATGCCGATGCTGCAAATACTTTCAACGAGCACAAGAAAGCCCTGGATCTGTGGACTGGTCGCCTTGTCAATGTTGCCGAGTGCCTCACTGCTCAGGTGACCATCATGGACAAGGAGAACCATAGCTTCACCGTCGGCGAGCATGATTCCATAAGCGCCAGCCTCATCCTCTTCTTTGAAGGACTCCTCGAGGTATTGAAGAAGCATCATGAAAAGAGGTCTGCCAACTTTGCCAGCGAATCTCACAAATTTTGTAGCGACGTCGTCTCCAAGATGCTCATTAAGATTATCTGCCAGAACCCTGGAATTGACGTCTCCAAGGCCTTCAAAAGCTTGCCGCCGGGGACAGACACCACAGCTGCCGAAGAAGCCGTCGCTCCCCTCATCAGCAAGATCCATCAAGTCCCGAGGACTAAGGGTGATTGCAAGGATTAGGCCCCTTCGTTGTTTCTTGTTGCAAGTGTAGTTCATGTAAAAGACATATTATCTTAAGTTAGATCTGCACTGCATTTTGATGTAATATAACTTGTGTTTTGGATGGATGTATGCATGCTATTCTTCTTGTCTTATTCTGTCTTTGCATGATTTTTGTACCCTACGCTTGCCGGAATCTTGCCGGTGCGCGCACTCTTGCCGCGAGCGCTTGAGGAACGGGTCCTTAGCAGCTTGCCGGAAGTGCCGCTGCCGGCAAGGATACGCTTGACGATCACAACATAGCCACTTAAGTTGTTGAGCGGACTCAAAACAAAGTAAGAGTGTAGCTGATCACGACAAGGTTCCTTAGCGTGCAGGTTTCTCATACAAAGGCCAAAATCGTTCAAGGAGAAATTGCAACTACAACAAAGAATTTATTTCAAAGTTTCTCAACTTAGCTTTTTCTTTGCTGTGCTTCTTGCCGTAGGACGATATCTTGAACGTCATTTGGTATCCATACCATCACTCCCCCCGGGAAACTTGCACGCGAGGAACCCTTCTGTCCTTTGTGAAAAAGAAAGAAGAGAAAAGAGGAGGTTGGAACCTTGATGGTTCGTTGGTCATCCTATGCAAGGGAATATGTAACACAAGGCTGCCTACAACACATAAACAAATATGTACTTGGACAAAGAATTGTGGAACACTTAGCTTTATTTATGTGCACGGGATCTACGCCCGGCTCTGTACAAAGGTTTACATGCCTTTCCGGCAAACTTGTACAAAAGAGGTTGCCGGGCAGCCCGGCAACCGCGCCTTATGGGTAAAACTTGCGAAGATGCTCAATATTCCATGAGTTGAGCACCGGAGTGCCATCTTCGGTCTCTAGGCGGACTGCGCCAGGCCTAGTGACTCGTACCACCCGGTAAGGGTCTTCCCACTTCGGCGTCAACTTGTTTTGACCCTTCGTGGACTGAATCCGACGAAGAACAAGGTCACCTTCCTCAAGGTTCCTGTCGTTCACTTTGCGGCTATGGTAGCGGTGCAAAGCTTGCTGATACCGTGCAGCACGGACAGCAGCCCGGAAACGATCTTCCTCAAGGAGCGTGGCATCATCTTGCCGCAGCTCATCTTGATCCTCCTCATCGAAGGCCAAGACTCGAGGTGACCCGTATCTGAGTTTTGTGGGGAGCACCGCTTCTGCACCATAAACAAGGGAGAAGGGTGTCTGGCCAGTGGCTCGACTTGGCATCGTTCTGATCGACCAAAGATTTGCTGGCAACTCTTCCACCCAGTGCCTTCCACACTTGCGCAGCCTGCCGAAAGTTCTGGTCTTGAGACCACACAACACTTCTGCATTTGCCCTCTCTACTTGCCCATTGCTCCTTGGGTGAGCAACAGACATGTAGCAAATCTTATTTCCATGTTCTTGGCAATATGCTGTGAAGGCGCAGCTCGTGAATTGGGTGGCGTTGTGGGTGATGATCCTGTTGGGGACACCAAAACGAGCAACCAGTCCTTTGAGGAACTTGATGGCTGACTGTGCCGTCACCTTCCTCACTGGCTCCACCTCAGGCCACTTTGTAAACTTGTCGATTGCAACGTACAAGAATTCAAAGCCCTCGGTAGCACGGGGGAAGGGGACGACGATGTCGAGCCCCCAGACCGAGAAAGGCCAGGAGAGAGGGATGGTTTGGAGGGCTTGTGCTGGCTGGTGGATGTCCTTGGAGTGGAACCGGCATGCATCGCATCTGATGACCACCGCCAAGGCGTCTTGAAGGACTGTCGGCCAGTAGAATCCTTGACGGAACGCCTTGCCAACAAGCGCACGTGACCCAATGTGAGAGCCACACATCCCTTCATGCATCTCTTCCAACAGCCTCGGTCCATCTTCCTGGCAGATACAGTTCAATTTCACCCCATTTGGTCTCTTTCTGTATAGAATGTTGTTGATACGTCCAATTTGCATCATGATTTCCTACTGTTATTTATAATGTATTTGATCATTATTTCACTTTATGATGCAACTCTTATGCCTTTTCTCTCTTAATTTGCAAGATATATATGAAGAGGGAGAATACCGGCAGCTAGAATTCTAGACCTGAAATAGCTACATCAGATATACCTATCCTACAGAGCTCCAATTGACTTGAAATTTCACGGAGATTTTTTATTGAATATATAGAAAATACTGGAGAAAAGAGATACTGGAGGGGACCCACCAGTTGCCCACAAGGCAACAGGGCACGCCCCCTGGGCGCGCCTTGATGCCTTGTGGGGCCCCTGGCTGGCCTCTGGCCCCCTCCTTCTGCTATATAAGGTCTTTTGCCCTAAAAAAATTATAGAGAAGATTTTCGGGATGAAGCACCGCCGTCTCGAGGCGGAACCTGGGCAGGAGCTATTTTGCTCTCCGGCGGAGCGATTCCGCCGGGGATATTTCCCTCCGGGAGGGGGAAATTGAAGCCATCGACATCACCAACGATCCTCTCATCATGGGACGACCAATCTTTATCAACATCTTCACCAGCACCATCTCATCTCAAACCCTAGTTCATCTCTTGTATTCAATCTTTGTCTCAAAACCTCAGATTGGTACCTGTGGGTTGCTAGTAGTGTTGATTACATCTTGTAGTTGATGCTAGTTTGTTTATTTGGTGGAAGATTATATGTTCAGACCCTTAATGATATTCAACAACCCTCTGATCTTGAACATGAATATGATTTGTGAGTAGTTACTTTTGTTCTTGAGGACATGGGAGAAGTCTTGTCATAAGTAATCATGTGAATTTGGTATTCGTTCGATATTTTGATGATATGTATGTTGTTTCTTCCTTTAGTGGTGTCGTGTGAACGTCGACTACATGACACTTCACCATCTTTGGGCCTAAGGGAATGCATTGTGGAGTAGTAATTAGATGATGGGTTGCTAGAGTGACAGAAGCTTAAACCCTAGTTTATGCGCTATTCCGTAAGGGGCTGATTTGGATCCATATGTTTCATGTTATGGTTAGAGTTATCTTAATTCTTCTTTCGTAGTTATGGATGCTTGCGAGAGGGGGTAATCATAAGTGGGAGGCTTGTTCAAGTAAGAACAGCACCCAAGCACCGGCCCACCCACATATCAAATTATCAAAGTAGCGAACGCGAATCAAACAAACATGATGGAAGTGACTAGATGAAATTCCCATGTGTCCTCGAGAATGCTTTGCTTATTATAAGAGTTCGTTCCGGCTTGTCATTTGCTATAAAAAGGATTGGGCCACCTTGCTGCACTTTTGTTACCGTTACTACTTGTTACTTGTTACGAATTACCTTGCTACCAAACTATCTGTTACCTACAATTTCAGTGCTTGCAGAGAATACCTTGCTGAAAACCGCTTGTCATTTCCTTCTGCTCCTCGTTGGGTTCGACACTCTTACTTATCGAAAGGACTACGATTGATCCCCTATTCTTGTGGGTCATCAAGTTTCTGGCACCGTTGCCGGGGAGTGAAGCACCTTTGGTGAGTGGAATTTGGTAAGGAAACATTTATATTACGTGTTAATTTACTGTTACTTGTCACTATGGAAAGTAATCCTTTGAGGGGCTTGTTTGGGGTATCTTCACCTCGACCGGAAGCATTGAGAGTTGCTTCTCAACCTATTGAACCTAATAAAATATTTATTATGAAATTCCTTCAGGCATGATAGAGAAACTGCTAGCTAATCCTTATGCAGGAAATGGAATGGTGCATCCTGATGTGCATTTGATATATGTGGATGAAATTTGTGAATTGTTTAAGCTTGCAGGTTTATCTGGAGATGGAGTTAAGAAGAAAGTATTCCCTTTATCTTTGGGGGGGAAAGCATTGACATGGTATAGGCTATGTGATGATACTGAAACATGGGATTGGAACTGGTTGAAGCTGGAATTTCACCAGAAATTTTATCCTATGCATTTGGTTCATAGTGATCGGAATTATATATATAATTTTTGGCCTCGTGAAGGAGAAAGTATCGCTCAAGCTTGGGGGAGGCTTAAGTATATGTTGCACACATGCCCCAATCATGAGCTCTCAAGAGAAATAATTATTCAGAACTTTTATGCTCGGCTTTCTTATAATGATCAATCCATGCTCGATACTTCTTCTGCTGGTTCCTTTATGAAGAGAACTATTGAATTCAGATGGGATCTTTTGGAAAGAATTAAACGTAACTCTGAAGATTGGTAAATCGACAAAGGTAAAGTGTCAGGTATAAATCTTGAGTTTGATTGTGTTAAATCTTTTATGGAAACTGATGCTTTTCATAAGTTTAGTACTAAATATGGACTTGACTCTGAGATAGTAGCTACATTTTGTGAATCTTTTGCTGCTCATGCTGATCTCCCTAAAGAGAAATGGTTTAAATATCATCCACCTATCGAATTAAATGAAGAACCTATTAGTGTTAAACAAGAAACAATTGTTTACAATGTTGATCCAGTTGTGCCTACTGCTTATATTGAGAAACCACCCTTCCCTGTTAGGATTAAGGAACATGCTAAAGCTTCAACTGTGGTTAACAAAATCAATATAAGAACACCTAGACCCTCTGAACAAATTAAAGTTGAACCTAATATTGCTATGGTTAAAGATCTTTTTGTTGATGATATTGATGGGCAGGTTAGTTATTTTTGTGATGAGGCTGCCAGAATTGCTAAACCTGTTAGAAATGGACGAGATATGTTAGACAAGAACAAGCCCGTAGTTGGCATGCCTGTTGTTTCTGTTAATATTGGAGATCATTGCTATCATGGTTTGTGTGATATGGGTGCTAGTGTGAGTGCTATTCCGTTTTCTTCATATCAAGAAGTAATGCATGATATTGCACCTGTTGAGATTGAAGATATTGATGTTACTATTAAGCTTGCAAACAGAGATACTATTACACCACTTGGGATTGTTAGAGATGTTGAAGTCTTGTGTGGTAAAATCAAATACCCTACTGATTTCTTAGTACTTGGTTCACAACAAGATAATTTTTGTCCCATTATATTCGGTAGACCTTTCTTGAATACCGTTAATGCTGAAATTGATTGTGTTAAAGAGAAAGTTAGAGTTAAGTTTGGTGATATATCTCATGAATTCAATTTCTCTAAGTTTAGTAGACAACTTCATGATAAAGAATTACCCAATAAGGATGAACTTATAGGTCTTGCTTCTATTGCTGTGCCTCCTACTGATCCTTTAGAACAATATTTGCTAGACCATGAAAATGATATGCATATCAATGAAAGAAATGAAATAGATGAGTTGTTCTTTAAGCAAGCACCTATCCTTAGACATAATTTGCCTGTTGAAACCTTGGGAGATCCTCTTACACCAAAGAGTGATCTTGTGTTTGAATTAAAGCAATTACCAGATACACTTAAATATGCTTATATGGATGAAAAGAAGATATATCCTGTTATTATTAGTGCTAACCTTTCAGAGCATGAAGAAAAGAGATTACTTAAAACTCTGAAGAAGCACTGTGCCGCTATTGGATATACTCTTGATGATTCGAAGGGCATTAGTCCCACCTTATGTCAGCATAAAATTCATATGGAGCCAGACGCTAAACCTGTTGTCGATCATCAAAGAAGGTTGAATCCTAAAATGAAGGATGTGGTAAGAACTGAAATATTAAAGCTTCTTGAGGCAGGTATAATTTATCCCATAGCTGATAGTAGATGGGTAAGTCCTGTTCATTGTGTTCCTAAGAAAGGAGGTATTACCGTTGTTCCTAATGATAAAAATGAACTTATTCCACAAAGAATTGTAACTGGTTATAGGATGGTAATTAATTTTAGAAAATTAAACAAAGCTACTAGGAAAGATCATTACCCCTTGCCTTTTATTGATCAAATGTTAGAAAGATTATCTAAGCATACACACTTTTGCTTCCTAGATGGTTATTCTGGTTTTTCTCAAATACCTGTTTCACCTGAAGATCAAGAGAAAACCACCTTTACTTGTCCTTTTGGAACTTATGCTTATCGTCATATGCCTTTTGGTTTATGTAATGCACCTGCTACCTTTCAAAGATGTATGACTGCTATATTCTCTGACTTTTGTGAAGAGATTGTTGAGGTTTTCATGGATGATTTTTCCGTTTATGGAACTTCTTTTGATGATTACTTAAGCAACCTTGATCGAGTTTTGCAGAGATGTGAAGAAACAAATCTTGTCTTGAATTGGGAGAAGTGCCACTTTATGGTGAATGAAGGTATAGTCCTTGGGCATAAAATTTCTGAAAGAGGTGTTGAAGTTGATAAACTTAAAGTTGATGTAATTGAGAAAATGCCATGTCCTAAAGATATCAAAGGTATAAGAAGTTTCCTTGGTCATGCTGGTTTCTATAGAAGGTTTATAAAAGACTTCTCTAAAATTTCTAGGCCTCTTACTAATCTCTTGCAAAAAGATGTGCCATTTGTTTTTGATGACGATTGTGTAGAAGCCTTTGAAATACTTAAGAAAGCCTTAATTTCTGCACCTATTGTTCAACCACCTGATTGGAACCTACCCTTTGAAATTATGTGTGATGCTAGTGATTATGCAGTTGGTGCTGTTCTAGGAGAAAGAGTTGATAAGAAATTGAATGTTATTCATTATTCTAGTAAAACCCTAGACAGTGCTCAAAGGAATTATGCTACTACTGAGAAAGAAATTTTAGTAGTTGTGTTCGCATGTGATAAATTCAGATCTTATATTGTTGATTCCAAAGTTACTATTCACACTGATCATGCTGCTATTAAATATCTTCTGGAAAAGAAAGATGCTAAACCTAGACTTATTAGGTGGGTTCTTTTGCTACAAGAATTTGATTTGCATATTATTGATAGAAAGGGAGCTGAGAATCCCGTAGCAGATAATTTGTCTAGAATGGAAAATGTTCTTGATGACCCACTTCCTATTAATGATGATTTCCCTGATGAACAATTAGCTATGATAAATGCTTCTCGTAACACTGCTTAGTATGTAGACTATGCTAATTACATTGTTGCTAAATATATACCACCTAGCTTCACCTACCAACAAAAGAAAAAGTTTTTCTTTGATTTAAGGCATTACTTTTGGGATGAACCACATTTATATAAGGAAGGAGTAGATGGTATTATTAGACGTTGTATACCTGAGCATGAACAAGAACAAATCCTACGGAAGTGTCACTCCGAGGTATATGGAGGACACCATGCGGGAGACAGAACTGCACACAAGGTATTACAATCTGGTTTTTATTGGCCTACTCTCTTCAAAGATGCATGTAAGTTTGTCATTTCTTGTGATGAATGTCAAAGAATTGGTAATGTTGGTAGGCATTAGGAAATGCCTATGAATTATTCACTTGTTATTGAACCATTTGATGTTTGGGGTTTTGATTATATGGGACCTTTTTCTAAATCCAACGGGTATACACATATTTTAGTTGTTGTTCATTATGTTACTAAGTGGGTAGAAGCTATTCCAACTAGTAGTGCTGATCATAACACTTCTATTAAAATGCTTAAAGAAGTTATATTTCCGAGGTTTGGAGTCCCTAGATACTTGATGACTGATGGTGGCTCATATTTTATTCATGGTGCTTTCCGTAAATTGCTTGCTAAATATGATGTTAATCATAGAATTGCATCTCCTTATCATCCTCAGTCTAGTGGTCAATTTGAATTGAGTAATAGAGAAATAAAATTAATTTTGCAAAAGACCATTAATAGATCTAGAAAGAATTGGTCTAAGAAACTTGATGATGCATTATGGGCTTACATAACTGCTTATAAAAATCCTATGGGTATGTCTCCCTATAAAATAGTCTATGGAAAAGAATGTCATTTACCTCTTGAGTTAGAACATAAGGCTTATTGGGCAATTAAAGAACTTAACTATGATTTTAAACTTGCCGGTGAAAAGAGGTTATTTGATATTATCTCTCTAGATGAATGGAGAACACAAGCTTATGAAAATGCCAAGTTGTTTAAAGAAAAAGTTAAAAGTGCCATGATAAAAGAATCCAAAAATGAGAATTCAAAGTGGGTGAGCAAGTTCTATTGTACGACTCTTGTTTTAGATTTTTCAGGAAAACTTCTCTCTAAATGGGAAGGGTCGTATATCATCAAAGAAGTTTATCGCTCCGGAGCCATCAAAATAAACAACTCCGAAGGCAATATTCTGAGAGTGGTGAATGGACAAAGAATTAAGCACTATATCTCAGGTACTCCCATTAATGTTGAAACTAATATTATTCAGATAATGACACCGGAGTAACACATCAAAGAGTCCTTCCGGAACGCTCCAGAACCCTGAAAAGGGGTAGGTATGTGATAGGGTAAGTAAACCGACTCCAAAAATTCCATAAAAATTATTTCTGTCTGTTTTGGAATATTAGGAAAATTACAAAAATAAGAAACAGCCGAGGGGACCCACGAGTCGCCCACAAGGCAACAGGGCGCGACCCTCCCTGGGGCGCACCGTGATGCCTTGTGGGCCCCTCGTGTGCCCTCCCGACTCCGTTTTCCTCTCGTATGCTTGTTTTCCAAGATAAAAATTCTTTATATATACTCACAGGTGTTTTGACCACCACATCGCAAGTTTTCCCTCTGTTCTTGTTTCAGGCTGTTTCTCTGACAGATCTAGGTCCCCATGGCTCCCCGAAGACTCTGTACCAAGCACCGGATTGTGCAACCTTCGCTCGGCAAGCGTCCTTTCAGCGAAGTCTACTATGAGTGGTCTTCCAGAGAGGAGGACACCAAGATGGAGGAGGGATCAGGAAGGGCCATGGAGGACCAGGTTCAGGGAGAAGAAGGGTCAGCCCCACGCACGGGAGAAGCACCAAAAAGGGAAGATACATGGCAAAATCTTTATAAAAATCTTTCCCCATCTGAAATCGATACACTTAAGGTTTTTGAAGGAGTTTGTGCTCAGAATACATTGCTTACCCGTGAAGTTATTGTGTTAGAAGAGCAGAATCATGCACTTCGGAGGATCAATGGCAATTTGGAGTACTTGCTGAAGTTAAAGGACAAGCCCACCTCTTCATCACCACCATCACCAAAGAAGGAGACTTGAGTACATGGGTATGGGCACCACCCTTGGCTTGTGCCAAGCTTGGGGGAGGTGCCCTGGTACCGTATCACCATCACCTTTTATCATCATTATCTATCTTATTTTGATCCTTAGTTATTTTGTGATTTAGAAGAATAAAGTTTTAGTATGATCTAGTTTCGAGTGCTTGCTTTGTGGTCTATCTATCCATGTAATCGTGTGTGGAAGTTATATAATAAAGAGTAGTTTGAGTTGAGTGTTTTGCTTTTGTTGATCCAATCTTGGAAATAAAATAAAAAGAATAAAAAGTAAGATCATATGCTAATCCCATGGGGAGTGATGACTTCACATGAAAGAAGTATAATTGATAAAACTTGTTGGAAGTTGACAAACATAGTATTGGTCATTGTTGCAATTCATGAAAAAGTAATAAAGGAAGAGAGGTCTCACATATAAATACACTATCTTGGACATCTTTTATGATTGTGACCCCCCATTAAATATTCTATGTCAATTAGTCGACGTTGGACAAGGAAGACAACGTAATGAGTTATGTTTGCTTATATTCACATAGAAGTTATATTATTTTGGATCCTCTAACATGTGGTGCTTGCCCCTTATCTTTTGCTACCCAAAATTCCGTACTAAGTAGAGATACTACTTGTGCATCCAAAAACACTTAAACCCAGTTTCATGTCATGAGAGTCCACTATATCTACCTATGGATTGAATAAGATCCTTCAAGTAAGTTGTCATCAGTGCAAAGCAATAAAACTTGCTCCTAAATATGTATGATCTTTTATTGTAAGGGAAAATAAGCTTTGTACGATCTTGTGATGGTGAAGAAATAAAAGCGACGGACTGCATAATAAAGGTCGCTATCACAAGGGGCAATATAAAGTAACGTTCCTTTACATTAAGAGCTTGCACATACAGAAACGAAAAGCGCATGACAGCCTCTGCTTCCCTCTGCGAATGGCCTATCTCTTACTTTATGTATTTACTTTCATGCAAGAGTCAATAGTAATCTCCTCTATTCTGTTTTTTATTTTTCTCTCTTGGCATGCATCATGTGGTGGGGATTGATCCAGACATATATATCCAGTTGGATGTAGGTGATCATGAGTTATTATTGTTGACATTACCCTTGAGGTAAATACTTTGGGAGGCAAAATTATAAGCCCCTATCTTTCTATGTGTCTGACTGAAAGTTTTGCTCCATAAGTATGCCGTGAGTGTCAGCAATCATAGAAGACTAAATGATAGTTGAGTATGTGAACTTGGTAAACAAAGCTCTTACATAGACTCTTTCTGATAATATGATGAATTGCAATTGCTTCAGTGACTGAGATCATAGTTTGTTAGTTTTCAATTTGGTTTATGGTTCATACTTTAACTTGTGATTGAATTGTCACTTTGTCATGAGAAGTTCTATGATGATATATAGCTGTTATAATAAAGATCATGATGCCTTCATGTCCGTATTTTATTTTTATCGACACCTCTCTCTCTAAACATGTGGTCATGATTATCGATTTCGGCTTTCGCTTGAGGACAAGCGAGGTCTAAGCTTGGGGGAGTTGATACGTCCAATTTGCATCATGATTTCCTACTGTTATTTATAATGTATTTGATCATTATTTGACTTTATGATGCAACTCTTATGCCTTTTCTCTCTTAATTTGCAAGATTTATATGAGGAGGGAGAATACTAGCACCTGGAATTCTGGACGTGAAATAGCTACATCAGAGATACCTATCCTACAGAGCTCCAATTGACTTGAAATTTCACGGAGATTTTTTATTGAATATATAAAAAGTACTGCAGAAAAGAGATACTGGAGGGGACCCACCAGTTGCCCACAAGGCAACAGGGCGCGCCCCCCTCGGCGCGCCCTGATGCCTTGTGGGGCCCCTGGCCCCCTCCTTCTGCTATATAAGGTCTTTTGCCCTAAAAAAATTATAGAGAAGACTTTCGGGACGAAGCGCCACCGTCTTGAGGCGGAACCTGGGCAGGAGCTATTTTGCTCTCCGACGGAGCGATTCCGCCGAGGATACTTCCCTCCGGGAGGGGGAAATTGAAGCCATCAACATCACCAATGACCCTCTCATCGTGGGAGGACCAATCTTCATCAACATCTTCACCAGCACCATCTCATCTCAAACCCTAGTTCATCTCTTGTATTCAATCTTTGTGTCAAAACCTCAGATTGGTACCTGTGGGTTGCTAGTAGTGTTGATTACAACTTGTAGTTGATGCTAGTTGGTTTATTTGGTGGAAGATTATATGTTCAGATCCTTATTGATATTCAATACCCCTCTGATCTTAAACATGAATATGATTTGTGAGTAGTTACTTTTGTTCTTGAGGACATGGGAGAAGTCTTGTCATAAGCAATCATGTGAATTTGGTATTCGTTCGATATTTTGATGATATGTATGTTGTTGCTTCCTTTAGTGGTGTCATGTGAATATCGACTACATGACACTTCACCATCTTTGGGCCTAAGGGAAGGCATTGTGGAGTAGTAATTAGATGATGGGTTGCTAGAGTGACAGAAGCTTAAACCCTAGTTTATGCGCTATTCCGTAAGGGGCTGATTTGGATCCATATGTTTCATGCTATGGTTAGAGTTATCTTAATTCTTCTTTCGTAGTTGCGGATGCTTGCGAGAGGGGGTAATCATAAGTGGGAGGCTTGTTCAAGTAAGAACAACACCCAAGCACCGGTCCACCCACATATCAAATTATCAAAGTAGCGCTCGCGAATCAAACAAACATGATGGAAGTGACTAGATGAAATTCCCATGTGTCGTCGAGAACGCTTTGTATATTATACGAGTTCGTGCCGGCTTGTCCTTTGCTATAAAAAGGATTGGGCCACCTTGCTGCACTTTGGTTACCGTTACTACTTGTTACTTGTTATGAATTGCCTTGCTACCAAACTATTTGTTACCTACAATTTCAGTGCTTGCATAGAATACCTTGCTGAAAACCGCTTGTCATTTCCTTCTGCTCCTCGTTCGGTTCGACACTTTTACTTATTGAAAGGACTACGATTGATCCCCTATACTTGTGGGTCATCAGTTGTCAACAAACTTGTACATCCTTGATTGACGGGCTACTCTTTCTGCATCCTCTTGTTCATCGTGAAGATCTCCTGTCTGAAGGTACTGGACAATTGGCTGCGCCCATGCCGGAGCTTGTGGCTCGACGACAAGGACTAAAGGCACTTCTTCCTCTGCGGGAGCACTTGTTTCGACGGCAAGGATCTGGCTTGCCGGAAACTGCGGCTCACCGGCCAAGGGTATCTTGTCGGCGGTATCCACTTTCTTGGCGGCTGCCGGCAGCTCTGCCAGAAAGTAACCACCAACATCTTGTTTTCTCTTCTTCGCCAGCCTTGATGGTGTAACGGATGGCTGAGTCAGATGGAGCACAAAAGTTCCTGGTTCCATAGGCATCTTTTGGGCGGCAAGCTTTGACAGGTCGTCGGCAATCCAATTCTGGGCACGGGGAACGTGCTCTGCTTGCAGACCATCAAAGTGCTCTTCCAACTTCCTCACATCATCAACATACGCCTCCATCAAAGGGCTTTGGTAATCCTTGTTGACCTGCCTCACCACTAGCTGTGAGTCGCCTCTGATAATCAGCTTCCGAATACAAAGGTCGATTGCAATGCGCAGACCGGCAAGCAATCCTTCGTACTCAGCAGTGTTGTTGGTGGCCTGCTCCCTGGGAAAGTGCATCTGAAGAACGTACTTGAGGTGCTCTCCGGTGGGTGCTATAAGTAGCACGCCGGCACAGGCGCCTTTCAGCGTGAAAGCACCGTCAAAGTACATGATCCAATCGTCAACAGTTTCCTTATCGGGGAGAGAGGTCTCTGGAACTTCTTCATCTGGCGTTGGGGTCCATTCTGCAATGAATTCCGCCAAGGCTCTGCTCTGAATTGTTGAGGTACTCTCAAACTTCAAATCAAAGCTTGACAACTCCAATGCCCACTCCACAATCCTGCCGGTTGCTTCTGGATTGCTCAAGATGCGTTGTAATGGAAAGCGAGCGACGACGGTGACTGGGTGTGCTTGAAAATAATGGCGCAGCTTCCTTGAGCCCATGATAAGGCCAAAGAGCAGCTTCTGCACACCAGAGTACCTTGACCTAGCCCCTTGCAGGAGGGAGCTGACAAAGTAGACTGGGCGCTGCACCATCTTCTTCTTCACAACTTGCTGATCTGGTTTATTGGCTTGCACAATCTCTGGCTTGTCGGCACCTGACCTTGCCGGAGAAGATTCCGGCTCGTCGGGTCGTGGTTCTGCGGTTGCTACCTCCTCCTCATCTGCCTCTCTTTCAGCCACAAGTGCAGCACTAACCACTTGGTCGCCGGCGCAGAGGCCTTGGCTTTTTTGCTCTTGCCGGTAGAGCTCTCTGGTATGTCCTCGACGGGCGTGCTGCACTCTAAAGTGCGCTTCCCGAAGTCCGTATCAGGGGTCTTGCCGGACTTCTTCTTCTTCTTTCCTCCCCCGGGAGCTTTGCTTGCAGGAGCAGGTGCCTCAATGGCAGATGCTGCCACTGCCTCCTGGTAGAGCTTGTCGGTGCAGATGATTGCGTCCTTGTGGTTTGACTTGATGGTGAGGACGCCCATTGGCCCTGGCATCTTGATGACATTGTAGGCGAAGTGCGATGCGGCCATGAACTTGGCCAGCGCCGGACGGCCCAAAATGCCATTGTAGGGCAGGGGCATCTTGACGATGTCGAAGACGATCTTCTCCATCCGGTAGTTGAGGTCGCTGCCGAATGTGACCGGCAGCGTGATCTGGCCCTTCGGCTTGTTCCTTCCTAGACTGATCCCTTGGAACGTGCCGGTCTCCTCGAGATCCTTGTCGGGGATCTGTAGCCTCTTGATCACGTCGGGAGAGATCAAGTTCAAGCCGGCCCCACCGTCAACCAACATCTTCGTCACCCGGAGGTTGCGGATTGTTGGCGAAACCAAGAATGGCGAACACCCGACCGTAGTGGTGCGATTAGGGTGATCCTCGGCGTCAAAGATGATGGGCGTGTGCGACCACTTGAGTGGCTTCTGTGCTCCCATCATGGGCTCCGCGGCATTCACCTCGCGGATCCATTGCTTTAGTTGCCGGTGCGAGGAGTGCAAAGATGTGCCTCCGTCAACACACATGGCGTCCACTGCGTTCTGGAACTCCTTGTCAGACTCATCTTCGTCCTCATCACCATCATCTTGGCCCTGTGCAGCCTTCTCTTTCGGCTGCTTGGCCTTGCCGCGGCGGCCCCCTCAGCCACCACGGTTCTGCTTGCCGGATCCATCGGCACCATCCTGGCCCTTCTCCTTGTCGCGCTTCTCGTACTCTTGCTTCTGCTTCTCGGCAAGCTGCTCCACTTGCCGGCATTCCTGGAGATCATGGCCCTTGGTACAATGGATCTTGCAGTACGGCCCACCGGTCTTGCTGCCCTTGTTGCCTGCCGCAGCCTCCCGACAGTCAGCGCATCCGGCAACCTCCTTGCCAGGGCTTTCTGCGTTGGACTTCTTGGCGGTGTTGGCGTCGCCGGGGCTCTCAACTGCCATCATTGTCTTGCCTTTACGCTTCCGGCTCTTCTTCTGCGGGGTCGATGCGCCATCTGCATCGTCGTATTCGGAATGGACTTCGGCGCCAGCATCTTCCCAAGGGAGCCGCCTCCCTTCCTCAGCACGTGCACACTTGTCCGCCAAGGCGTACAACTCGTTGATGGTTCTAACTTTCACAATATTCATCTCAGACCGCATTCTGCAGTTGCACGTGTGGAATGCGGTGCAAACAGCTGCGGGATGAACATCGGGAATGTTGTGGTGCACACGGCTGAACCTCTGTATGTACTTGCGGAGGGTCTCGCCATCTCTCTGGGGGATCACATGCAAATCGCTCTCCTGACCAGGGAGCTTGTGGCCACCCTGGTAGGCACCCATGAATTGATGGCATAGATCCGACCAAGAAGAAATGGAGCCCTCCAGCAAGTTCATCAACCATGATCTGACGTTGGGCTTGAGCGCCAACGGAAAGTAGTTGGCCAAAAGCTTGTCGTTGCGCCCCCCCGGCAGCCTGCACCGCGATGGTGTAGATGCCAAGGAACTCTGCTGGACTGAGCATGCTGTCGTACTTGTCGGGAAGCTCAGGTTTGAAGGGGCAGGCAGACGGCCAGCAAACCTGCCGCAGCTCACGAGTAAATGCTGGGCAGCCCACCTCGTAAGGTAAGCATCCAGGGTACCCTGGCACTGGCACGTATACTGTCGGCCCGGCATGGTCGTTTGATAGACGGCGTGCCTCCCGGCGCCGCTCAATCTTCGTACGGGCGTCCTCGTCGCGCCTTTCGTGGAGCACTTGGCGCTGGTCTCGGCGGCCTCACGGATCCGACGATGCCATGGACATAGTGTCTTGTTCATCCGATCGGCGAGCTTGCCGCCGCTGTGGTTGTTGGCGTGGAGGCAACTGCACCGTTGGTGCACCATCTCCGGCACGGCAGCCAGATGGTCCTGCCGGTACTATGGGTGGTCGTCTGGAGGGGCCCACATCCTATGTCTTGCCAGGATCGGCAAAACTGATGAGGCTCTGAATGGTGGCCCTCAATTCTTCCATTTTGTCTGGGGCTGGTAGGAAGTTCAAAAGCATTTGAACTCGCGCCATGGCCTCTGCTGCCGTGGTTGGCATGGCGGGAAACACGGAACGGGACGGCGTTCGACTCCTGGCAGGGCCAGGAGGAAGCTCGTCGCATACCTGTTGCCGCGGCGCATGTTCACCAACGGGTTGGTGTGGTGGTGGTGGAGCCTGAGCATCGTGAGGATGATGCTCAGGGCCGGCTTGATGCCGTCCAGGACAACCAGCACCGCGGGAAAGCGTGGCGCACCCATCTTGAGATGGTCGCTGCACACGTCCCGCCGCAGCGTTGTTGGACGTCGCCGCTCCGTCCTTGGACGTCGCGGCGGCAGGGTCCTGGTTCACACCAGTCCGAATTGTAATACTGGGATGATCGTGCTCACCAGCGGGTTGTTGGAGTTGGCCATCTGCGCCATCTCCGGTGTGCTGACTGCGATCGCCAGCACGGTGGGGAGGCTGGACATCCACACCGCCGGCGCCTCCTGCCCCGGCCGTCCCAACCATAGCGCTCGCGCCAACTGCGCCGCCTGCGCCGTCTCTGGACGCCTGGGAAGGCCACTTGGAGGTGGTGGGAGCCGTCGTGGCTCCGGTCTTCTTCTTCTTCAGCGGCATCGATGAAGGTGATGGAGCCGGTACTCAAACTACAAACACTGATTCGTAATATAAGAGCCCCTGCCTGGCGCGCCAAAGATGTCATGGAAAAACAACGATCTACGGGATCGAGAGGATCCCTTTGCGGTTCAGCTGTGGGATAAATATACTACAAAGAGCAGAGCTACTAGATATGAGAACAAGCAACAATTTATCCAGGTTCGGGCCGCTGTGAGCATAAAACCCTACTCCTGTTCTGGTGGTTTGATTGTGTATGAGCTCAAAGGTTACAAAGAGTGTAGCTTGCTGGCAAGGTGCGCAGGAAGTGCAGCTACAACATGTAATTCAACTAGGAGTCGACCGTTCTAAGTGTAGCCGTGGGCCTCCTTTTATAGGCCAAGGGGTTACCACAGTGGCTAATACGGTCATTTACAGGTTATGAATAGTGACTTGCACCGTCACCACGTCTATCTCCAGATGGGGTACGACAAGCGCATTAAATGCACCATTAGGTGCTACGTCGGGGAGGCGAGGCTTTGGGCAAAAGATCTGTACCACCGGTCCTGACGCCCTCCTGTTATCTTGACACGTCCCAGGGACGGGTGTCATTAAAGTTAATCTCTGCATGGCATGCCGACACGTGCCCTGGCCAGCTATGTTGACTGCCTGCCCGCTCGACACCTATCATGTGTGCTTATTTAACCGATGATGAGGTGGAGTAGTAACAGGACAGAACAAGCCTGCTGGTGCGGAGCTTGCCGGGCCTTTGCTTGCCGACAAGGAGCTTGCCGGCAACCAGAGTCTTGGTCTTCACCTTGCTGGTACGAAGCTTGCCAGCAAGGGCAATGTTGATCTTCCGTACTGGAATAGTACTTCTCGATGATCTGCCTTGAGGTCTCCTTCACGGTCTTGCTTAATCTAAGTCTTGGGTCACAACAACCCTCCGGCAAGCCCTTGCCGCCAGGAAGGCTACAACTGCCTGTGCACAAGTCAGGGTACGAGGGCACCGATGCTTTAGTACACCGACAGGCGGGCTGAACTTGATATCCCCTGCGGTGATCAAAAATATGCAAATTCCTGATGAGGACCTCCGAGAAACGGGAACGTTTCAAGGAGTGAACCCAGGAAGGACAAAGCCTAAGGGATAGATCACGCTGTCGGTGACGTTTGGAGATGAGTTGAACTACAGGACTGAGAAGATAGTCTTCGACGTCATCAAGTTGCCATTACCCTACAACGGGATTCTTGGTCGACCTGCCCTGGCAAAGTTCATGGCAGCATCCCGTTATGCCTACAACACTCTGAAGATGCCAGGGCCCATGGAGGTGATCACGATCCACTCTGACAAGAAAGACGAAGTGATTTGCACTGAGAAGCTCTATCAGGAGGCAGTTGTAGCATCTGTCGGCAAGGCACCTGCTCCTGCCGGCAAGGTTCCTGGGGGCAGACACAGAAGGAAGGAACCGGCAAAGGCAAGGCCTCGGGGAAGCGCACCGCAGAGTGCAGCACGCCCGTTGAAGAAGCTGAAACCTCTGCCGGCAAGAGCAAGAAGGCCGCCAAAGCTGCACCTGCAACCAAGCAAGTTTCTGCGAAGGGGGATGGGACCGGCACTTTCACCATAAGTGCCACCCTTAACAGTAAATAGGAAAGCGCGCTCATCACTTTCCTGCGGACGAATGTTGATGTGTTTGCATGGCAACCATCTGACATCCCCGGCGTTCCCAGGGATGTGATTGAGCACCACCTTGCTATCTGTCCTAATGCGAGACCAGTCAAGCAGAAGGTTAGGAAGCAGGCTTTGGAGCGCCAAGAGTTTATTGCCCAAGAAATCCAAAAATTAGAAGCAGCAGGACTGGTCAGGGGAGTTCTACATCCAACATGGTTAGAAAATCTAGTTGTAGTTCGCAAGGCTAACGGGAAATGGAGGCTTTGTATTGACTTCACGGATGTCAATAAAGCTTGTCCCAAGGACCCATTTCCTTTGCTGCGAATCGACCAGATTGTTGACTCCACTGCCGGCTGTGATCTTCTCTCTTTCCTTGACGCCTACTCTGGTTATCATCAGATTTTTATGGCTCGGGAAGATGAGGAGAAAACCACGTTCATCACCCCATGTGGCACATACTGTTTCAGACATATGCCTTTCGGCTTGAGGAGTGCCGGTGCAACATTTCAGAGAGCAGTGCAAAATGGTTTTGGCTCACAGTTGCATAGAAATGTGGAAGCCTATATGGATGATATAGTGGTCAAAACCAAGCACCAATCAACACTCATTCAAGATATAGAAGAGGCATTTGCGAACTTGTGCAAGATCAACTTGAAGCTCAATCCTGAGAAGTGTGTTTCAGTGTTCCATCCAGCAAGTTTCTTGGCTTCTTTGTATCTCAACGTGGAGTTGAAGCAAATCCTGACAAGATCAAAGCAATTGAGTAGATTCAAGCACCCAAGTGTGTCAAGGACGTACGATGTCTTGCTGGCTGCGTTGCCGCTTTGAGCAGATTTATTTCCAAGTCAGCTGAGTGCGCCTTGCCGTTTTTCAAAATTCTGAAAAAGGCAGGTCCTATGAAATGGACCCCGGAAGCGGAGGCCGCACTCCAGGATTTGAAGTAGTATCTCTCTTCTCCGCCAGTGCTAGTTGCGCCTAGACCACAAGAGCCGTTTCTGCTGTATTTGGGAGCAACTAATCAAGTGGTAAGTGCTGCACTAGTGGCTGAAAGGGAAGTAGAAGATGAAGATGCGGCAACACCAGGGCCAGACACCGACAAGCCAGAATCTTCACCGGCAGAACAGGGTGCTGCCAAGTCTGATTCAGTGCGGGCAGATGAGTAAGAGCAACAAGTTGTGCTGTAGAAGAAGATGGTGCAGCGCCCAGTATACTTTGTAAGCTCTCTTTTATAGGGGACTAGATCAAGGTATTCTGGGGTGCAGAAACTGCTGTTTGGTCTCCTCATGGCCTCTCGCAAGCTGTGCCACTACTTTCAAGCACTTCCAGTTACCGTCGTCACTTCCTTTCCATTGAAGCATATCTTAAGAAATCCAGAGGCTACCGACAAGATAGTAGAGTGGGCGTTGGAGCTGTCAAGCTTTGACTTGAAGTTTGAAATCACATCAACAATTTAGAGCAGAGCTTTGGCGGAATTCATTGCAGAATGGCCCAACGAGACGAAGAAATACCAAAAACGTCTCTCCCTGGCAAAGAAGATACCAATGATTGGGTTATGTACATTGACGGTGCTTTTATGCTCCAGGACACCGGTGCTGGCGTGCTGCTTGTCACACCCACCGGAGAGCACCTCAAGTACGTAATCCAAATGCATTTTCTTAGGGAGCGGGCTACTAACAAGACTGTTGAGTACGAAGGATTATTTGCGAGTCTTCGGATCGCAGTAGACCTTGGAATTAGAAAATTGATTATCAGATGCGACTCACAGCTTGTTGTTAGGCAAGTTAACAAGAACTACCAGAGCCCGTTGATGGAAGCTTATGTGGATGAAGTGAGGAAGTTGGAGCAACACTTTGACGGTTTGCAAATGGAGCATATTCCTCATGCACGGAATGAAATTGCTGATGACTTGTCAAAGCGTGCCGCTAAAAGATTACTTGTGGAACCGGGAACTTTTGTGCAACAACTTACTCAGCCATCAGTTACACTTCCAATGCGACCGTCAAAGCAGCGAAAAGCAAACACCGGAAACTACTTCCTGGCAGATCTGCCAGCAGACGTCGGGGAATGTAACGCCGGAAACAAGTCAACTCTTGCCAGTGAGCAGCAGGCTCCGGCAGGATCAGAGATCCTTGCTGTTGAGACAAGCGCTCTGGCAGACGAAGAACAACCTTTAGTCCTTGTTGTCGAGCCGCAGGCTCCGGCATGGGCGCAGCAGATCGTCCAGTACCTTCAAACAGGTGAACTTCCTGATGATTAAGAAGAACCTAAGAAAGTAGCCCGCCAGTCAAGTATGTATCAGTTTTTTGACAACATCCTATACAGAAAGAGACTGAATGGGGTGAAATTGAAGTGCATTTGTCGGGAAGATGGACAGAAGCTGTTGGCAGAGATACATGGAGGGATATGTGGCTCCCATATTGGGTCACGCACACTTGTCGGCAAGGGTTTTATTGGCCAACAGCCCTCCAAGACGCAGCTGCATTGGTAACTTCATGCGAGGCATGTCAGTTCCATGCAAAGAACATTCACCAGCCAGCTCAAGCCCTTCAAACCATACCCTCTCCTAGCCCTTCACGGTCTGGGGGTTGGACATCCTTGGCCCATTCCCCCATGCAACTGGGGGCTTCGAGTTCTTGTACGTAGCAGTCGACAAGTTCACGAAGTGGTCTGAGGTAGAGCCGGTAAGGAAGGTGACAACACAATCAGCTATCAAGTTCTTCAAAGGATTGGTTGCTCGTTTTGGCGTACCCAACATGATCATCATTGACAATGGCACCCAATTCTTGAGTCGCGCCTTCACAACATACTGTTAAGAACTTGGCAGCAAGATCTGCTACGCCTCTGTTGCTCACCCGAGAAGCAGTGGGCAGGCGGAAAGAGCCAATGTTGAAGTGCTGCGAGGTCTCAAGACCAGAACTTTTGATAAGTTGCACACGTGCGGAAGGCACTGGGTGGAAGAGTTGCCGGCAGTTCTTTGGTCACTCAGGACGACACCAAATCGAACGACCGGCCAGACGCCCTTCTCCCTTGTATATGGTGCAGAAGTGGTGCTCCCCACAGAACTCACGTACGGATCTCCTCAAGTCCAAGCTTTTTACGAAGCAGATCAGGAAGAGAGAAGGCATGACGATGTCACGCTCTTGGAGGAGGATCGTTGCCGGGCTGTTGTGCGTGCTGCACGTTACCAGCAAACTTTACGCTGCTATCATAGCTGCAAAGTGCATGCCCAGAAGTTTGAGGAAGGTAACCTTGTTCTTCATCGGATTCAATCTGCGAAGGGATCAAACAATTTGACACTGAAGTGGGAATGCCCTTACCGGGTAGTTCAAGTCACTAGACCTGATTCAGTCCGTTTAGAGACCGAAGATGGCACCCCAGTGCAAAAATCATGGAACATTGAACATCTTCGCAAGTTCTGCCCGTGAGGCGCAGTTGCCGGGCCTCCCGGCAACACCTTTTGTACAAGTTGGCCATCAAGGCATGTAAACCTTTGTACAGAGCCGGGCGCAGAACCCGTGCGTAGTGAAATAAAGCTAAGTGTTTCACAACCTTTTGTCAATATGCATTTTTATTATGTATGTCAATGAGATGTTGTGTTACATTTGCAAGCCTTGTATGAGATGATTAACACGCCATCATGCGTTCTACTTGTTTTCTTTTCTTCTCTTTTTCTCAAAGGGCAAAAAGGCTCCTCCGAGTACAAGTTCGGGGGGGGGGGGGAGTAGACACCAATGACGTTCAAGAGATCATCAAATACAAGAAGTACAACAAAGAAAGCTAAGTTGCAAAACTTTGAAACAAATTCATTGCTGTTTGCTGGTTTTTATGCTTGAATGATTTCTATCTTTGTATAAAAAACCAGCACACGAAGGAACCTTGCTGGGATTGGTTGCGCTCCTAGTTGTTTCGAGTCCGCTCAACAGCAAAGGTAGCTACATGCTACTTGTAGACTGCGTTGGTATTTCCCCGAAGAGGAGAGAATGATGCAGTATAGTAGAGATAAGTATTTCCCTTAGTTAAGAACCAAGGTTATCAATCCAGTAGGAGAACCAAGCAAAATCCCGTTAAACGCACTTGCACACACAAAAGCAAACACTTGCACCCAACGCAAATAAGAGGGTTGTCAATCCTCTTAGCGGTTATTTGCAAGGATTAATTCTGATAGTGATAGATAGATAAACTAAAATACTAAATAAAATAAAAGTAAATAAATTGCAGCAAGGTATTTTTGATTTTAATATATGATAAAAGTAGACCCAGGGGCCATAGTTTTCACTAGAGGCTTCTCTCTCGAACACATAGCGTACGGTGGGTAAACAAATTACTATTGGGCAATTGATAGAAAAGCAAATAATTATGGCAGATTCATGACAATGATCATGTATATAGGCATCACGTCTGAAACAAGTAGACTGACTCTTTCCTGCATCTACTACTATTACTCCACCCATCGACCGCTATCCAGCATGCATCTAGGGTATTAAGTATGAAACAGAGTAATGCCTTAAGCAAGATGACATGATGTAGACAAAATAAACTCAAGCAATATGATTAAACCCCATCTTTTTATCCTTAATGGCAACAATACAAATACGTATCACGTCCCTTTCTGTGACTGGGATTGAGCAATGCAAGATTGAACCCATCACAAAGCACCTCTCCCGTTGCAAGAGAAACCAATCTAGTTGGCCAAACCAAATCGAAAGATCGGAGAGAAATACAAAGCTATAATAATCATGCATAAAAGAGTTCAGAGAAGACTCAAATATTTCTCATGAATAATCTGATCATAAACTCACAATTCATCGGATCCCAACAAACACACCGCAAAAGAAGATTACATCGGATAGAACTCCAAGAACATCAAGGAGAACATGGTATTGAAGATCAAAGATAGAGAAGAAGCCATCTAGCTACTAGCTATGGACCCGTAAGTCTGTGGTGAACTACTCACACATCATCGGAAGGGCAGCAAGGTTGATGAAGAAGCCCTCCGTGATCGATTCCGCCTCCGGCAGAGTACCGAAAAAGGCCTCTAGATGGGATCACGGAAGAACAGAGGCTTGCGGCGGCGGAAAAGTTTTCTCTTCTGTCTCTCTAGTGTATTGGGAATATTTGGGAATTTATAGCGCTGGAATTAGGTCAGGAGGGGCTACGAGGGGCCCACAAGCCTGGGGGGCGCGCCTACCCCCCTGGGCGCGCCCTCCAGGCTGGTCGCCTCCTCGTGGCTCTTCTGGTCTTCTCCCTAAGCTTTGTGGGTCTCTTCTGGTCCAGAAAAAATCAATCCAAAGTTTTTTTTCTCGTTTGGACTCTTTTTTATAATGATTTTTTGAAAAGACAAAAACAAGCAAAAAACAGCAACTGGCACTGGGCACTGGGTTAATAGGTTAGTCCCAAAAAATGATATATAATGGCATATGATTGCATATAAAACATCCAAGATTGATACTATTATAGCATGGAACAATCAAAAATTATAGATACGTTGGGGACGTATCAAGCATCCCCAAGCTTAATTCCTGCTCGTCCTCGAGTAGGTAAATGATAAAAACAGAATTTTTGATATGGAATGCTACCTATCATGTTTCATCATGTAATCTCTCTTACGGTATGAATAATAAGATCCGAATGATTCAAAGAAATATTCTATAGTTTGATATAAAGACATCAATACTCAGGCATACTAGCAAACAATCATGTCTTTCGAAATAAAAATGCTAAAGAACGTTATCCCTACAAAATCATATAATCCTGTCATGCTCCATCTTCTTAACACAAAAAATTTATCATGCACAACCCCGGTTTTAGCCAAGCAATTGGTTCATACTTTTTAACGCGCTTCAGCTTTTTCAACCTCCACGCAATACATGAGCGCAAGCCATGGATATAGCACTATGGGTGGAATAAAGTGTGGTGGTAGAGATCAATAAGGGGAAATAAAAAAAATAAGAAGATAGTCTCACATCAACGAGGCTAATCAACGGCCTATGGAGATGCCCATCAATTGATGTCAATGCGAGGAGTAGGGATTGCAATGCAATGGATGCACTAAGAGCTATAAGTGTATGAAAGCTCAACATGAAAACTAAGTGGGTGTGCATCCAACTTGCTTGCTCATGAAGACCTCGGGCATTTGAGGAAGTCCATCATCGGAATATACAAGCCAAGTTCTATAATGAAAAATTCCCACTAGTATATGAAAGTGACAAAATAGGAGACTCTCTATGTGAAAAGCATGGTGCTACTTTGAAGCACAAGTATGGAAAAGGATAGTAACATTGCCCCTTCTCTTTTTTTTTCTCATTTTTTTTGGTGGGCTCTTTTTTGACCTCTTTTTTTCGTGGGCTCTTTTTGGCCTCTTTTTTTTCCTCATAGGGACAATGCACTAATAATGATGATCATCATACTTCTATTTACTTAGAACTCAAAAGAAAATTACAACTCGAAACTAGAACAAAAATATGACTCTATATGAATGCCTCTGGTGGTGTACCAGGATGTGCAATGATACTAGCATAACATGTACAAAAATGATGAACGGTGGCTGAGCCACAAATACTATGTCAGCTATATGATCATGCAAAGCAATATGACAATGATGATGTGTGTCATAAAAATGGAACGGTGGAAGTTGCATGGCAATATATCTCAGAATGGCTATGGAAATGCCATGATAGGTAGGTATGGTGGCTGTTTTGAGGAAGATATAAGGAGGCTTATGTGTGATAGAGCGTATCATATCACAGGGTTTGGATGCACCGGCAAAGTTTGCACCAACTCTTGATGTGAGAAAGGGCAATGCACGGTACCGAAGAGGCTAGCAAATTGCGGAAGGGTGAGAGTGCGTATAATCCATGGATTCACATTAGTCATAAAGAACTCACATACTTATTGCGAAAGTTTATTAGCCCTCGAAGCAAAAGTACTACTACGCATGCCCCTAGGGGGGAGGTTGGTAGGAGTTAACCATCGCGCCCCCGACCGCAACACAAAGGAAGACAATTAAGAATAAATCATGCTCCAACTTCTTAGCATAACGACAGACCATACGTGCATGCTTCGGGAATCACAAACCTTAACACTAATATTCTTACTAAACCACAATTATCTACTAGCACCTCCCACATATTACCATCTTAATATCGCAAAACTATTGCAAGGAATCAAACTTATCATATTCAGTGATCTACATGAAAGTTTTTATTATATCCCTCTTGAATACCTATCATATTAGGACCAAATTCATAACCCGTGCATATTACCATTGCTAATCATTAGACTCTCAAAAAGATATAAGTGAAGCATGACAGTGCAACTATTTCTTTACAATATAACCACCGCCATGCTCTAAAAGATATAAGTGAAGCACTAGAGCAACTGCCTAGCTCAAAAGATATAAGTGAAGCACATAGAGTATTTTAACAAATCACAAATAATGTGTGTCCCTCTCAAAAAGGTGTGTTCAGAAAAGATGATTGTGACAAACTAAAAAGAAAACAAACTATATCACAAGATGCTCCAAGTAATACACATATCATGTGATGAATAAAAATATAGCTCCAAGTGAGTTACCGATAGATTGTAGACGAAAGAGGGGATGCCTTCCGGGCCATCCCCAAGCTTAGACGCTTGAGTCTTCCTTGAATATTACCTTGGGGTGCCTTGGGCATCCCCAAGCTTAGGCTCTTGCCGCTCCTTATTCCTTTATCCATCATAGTCTCACCCAAAACTTGAAAACTTCAGCACACAAAACTCAACAGGAACCTCGTGAGATCCGTTAGTATAAAAAACAAATCTTAAACTTTAGGTACTGTTGCAAATTGATTCATATTTAATATTGGCATAATGCTACGATACTCCAACTTCTCCATGACTCATACCGCCCGATACGATCCATAGATTCATCAAAATAAGCAAACTGTGCAACAAAAACAGAATCTGTCTAAAACAGAACAGTCTATAAAGACCTGAATTAACGTCATACTTATGTAACTCCAAAAATTCTGAAAAATTAGGAAAACGTGGGAAATTAAAATGTAAATATTTTTTAAAAAATTCAGAAGGTTCTGACACTCCAGAGAAAAATCAAAATTCCAGCACTGGATGCAAAAGTTTCTGTTTTCAAACAGCATCAATTATACTATCATCCAAATCATCCCAAAGGCATTACTTGGCACAAACACTAATTAAAAGATAAAAACACAATCATAACAGAGGCTATAATTGTGTAAACACACAAAAACAGAAATAAAAAGTTTATTGGGTTGTCTCCCAACAAGCTCTTTCTTTATAGCCATTAAGATAGGCTTGAGATTTCAATGATGCTCTCATGAAAGATAATAATTGAAACACAAAGAGAGCATCATATAGCATGTGAAAAACACATTTAACTCTAACATACTTCCTATGCATAGGTATTTTATAAGAAAACAAATTATCAAGACAAACAATATCTAGCATATGCAAATAGGAAGAATGGAGCATTAATAATTTTAGCACAAAGAGAGGTAATTTAGTGACATGACAGTTTCTACAACCATATTTTCCTCTCTCATAATAATTACATGTAGTATCATAATCAAATTCAACAATATTGCTATCATATAAAATTTTATCTTCATGATCCACATGCATAAAAATTTTATAATCTTCCAAGATAGTGGGATTAACTTCAACTAAAGTCATGACCTCTCCAAACCCACTTTTATCAAAAATTTCATAAGATTGAACACTCTCCAAATTTGTGGGATTATATTTACCTAAAGTTGACACTCTTCCAAACCCACTTTCAATATTATTGTAAATATTATTATCAATAACATATTCATCATGAGGCTTAAATAAATTTTCAAGATCATAAGAAGCATCACCCCAATCATGATCATTACAATAAGTAGTGGACATAACAAAATCATCACCCCCAAGCTTGTAGTTTTGCATATTATTAACACAATTGACATTAATAGAATTTATAATAACATCATTGCAATCATGCTTTTCATTCAAGGAGCTATCATGAATCATTTGATAAATTTCTTCTTTTAACACTTCATCAAATTTTCAGATTCATGATTTTCAAGCAAAACTTCATTGAGATAATCAAGTGCACTCAACTCACTAGCAATTGGTTCATCTTAATTGGATCTTTTGAAAAGATTAGCAAGTGGATGAGGATCCATATCAAAATATTTTTAGCAAGCGAAGATGCAAGCAAATAGAAGGCACATGGCAACACAAACAAAGATAGCACACAAAATATTTTTGTATTTTTGATTTTTTTAGAGAAGTGGGGGAGATGAAAACGAGAGGCAAATGCAAATAAAATAAATGCAAGTGGATGATAGTTTGTGCGAAGGTACTTGATAATTTTGATGATGTCTCCCCGGCAACGGCGCCAGAAATTCTTCCTGCTACATGTAGACTGCGTTGGTATTTCCCCGAAGAGGAGAGGATGATGCAGTATAGTAGAGATAAGTATTTCCCTCAATTAAGAACCAAGGTTATCAAGCTAGTAGGAGAACCAAGGTTATCAATCCAGTAGGAGAACCAAGAAAAATCCCGTTAAACGCACCTGCACACACAAAAGCAAACACTTGCACCCAACGCAAATAAGAGGGTTGTCAATCCTCTTAGCGGTTATTTGCAAGGATTAATTCTGATAGTGATAGATAGATAAACTAAAATACTAAATAAACTAAAAGTAAATAAATTGCAGCAAGGTATTTTTGATTTTAATATATGATAAAAGTAGACCCGGGGGACCATAGTTTTCACTAGAGGCTTCTCTCTCGAACACATAGCATACGGTGGGTAAACAATTACTGTTGGGCAATTGATAGAAAAGCAAATAATTATGGCGGATTCATGGCAATGATCATGTATATAGGCATCACGTCCGAGACAAGTAGACCGACTCTTGCCTGCATCTACTACTATTACTCCACCCATCGACCGCTATCCAGTATGCATCTAGGGTATTAAATATGAAACAGAGTAACGCCTTAAGCAAGATGACATGATGTAGATAAAGTAAACTCAAGCAATATGATTAAACCCCATCTTTTTATCCTTAATAGAAACAATACAAATACATGTCATGTCCCTTTCTGTCACTGGGATTGAGCAACGCAAGATTGAACCCATCACAAAGCACCTCTCCCATTGCAAGATAAACCAATCTAGTTGGCCAAACCAAATCGATAGATCAGAGAGAAATACAAAGCTATAATAATCATGCATAACAGAGTTCAGAGAAGACTCAAATATTTCTCATGAATAATCTGATCATAAACTCACAATTCATCAGATCCCAACAAACACACCGCAAAAGAAGATTACATCGGATAAAACTCCAAGAACATCAAGGAGAACATGGTATTGAAGATTAAAAAGAGATAAGGAGCCATCTAGCTACTAGCTATGGACCCGTAGGTCTATGGTGAACTACTCACACATCATCGGAAGGGCAGCAAGGTTGATGAAGAAGCCCTTCGTGATCGATTCCCCCTCCGGCGGAGTACCGGAAAAGGCCTCCAGATGGGATCGCGGAAGAACAGAGGCTTGCGGCGGCGGAAAGGTTTTCCCTTATGTCTCTCTGGTATATTGGGAATATTTGGGAATTTATAGCGCTGGAATTAGGTCAGGAGGGGCTACGAGGGGCCCACAAGCCTAGGGGGCGTCCCTACCCCCCTGGGCGCGCCCTCCAGGCTTGTCGCCTCCTCGTGGCTCTTCTGGTCTTCTCCCGAAGCTTCGTGGGTCTCTTCTGGTCCAAAAAAAATTAATCCAAAGTTTTTTCTCGTTTGGACTCTTTTTGATAATGATTTTCTGAAAAGACAAAAATAAGCAATAAACAACAACTGGCACTGGGCACTGGGTTAATACGTTAGTCCCGAAAAATGATATATAATGGCATATGATTGCATATAAAACATCCAAGATTGATACTATAATAGCATGGAACAATCAAAAATTATAGATACGTTGGAGACGTATCACTGCACTAAGACCGGGAAGTGTTCACATCACCGGGAAGCGGCACTTCCGGCAAGGTGCTAAGGACCCGTTCCTCAAGCGCTGACGGCTAGAGTGTGCGCGCCGAGAAGTGTTTTCCGGAAAGCGTAGGGTACAAAAAGTATAAAGGCAGAATCACACAAGGAGAGAGCATACATGCATTCAACATAAAAAGTTATATATTACAAAACAAAAAGACAAATCTAATCGAAGATAAACTATTTTCGTTACATGTTCTGTCAGTTGCAAGCACAAGCGAAGAAGCTAGTTCCTGAGATTGCCGCAGATGCAATCAATCCTGTTACAGGCCTTGTTGGCAATTGGCGTTGCGATCTTCTCGGCGGCTTCAAAGTTTACTCCTTCTGGGAAGCTCTTGTAGATTTGGGAGAGATCAACACCGGGATTGTAGTGAATCACCTTGGTGAACATCCTCAAGAGCACACCACGCACTAAGATTCGCGCCTTGTCGGCAAACTTCTGAGCACGACCCTTGTGGTGGGCATCCAACGCCACCAAGAGGCCCTCAAAGAAGAGGGTTAGTGTTGCGCTTGTGGTTTGGTTGGCGTCAAGGTTGAAGCCCCAACTTCCCATATCCACGATGGCCAACTGCTTGGTGATGCATTCAACGATGTCGACGAGCTGGTTGGTCAAAAGAGATACGGCCTCCTTCAGTTGCATGAACTTCTCTTCGGCATCATTCAGTAGAACCTTGGTATCCTCCAAGTCCTTTGTCAGTAGCCTGTTTTTGGCATGGGCAGCCTCAAGATTTTTCTCCATGCCGAAAAGTTTGGTCTGCAAGTCCAACTTGGCATCAACAACACTTTGGACTTCACTATTCTTGGATGACAGCAACGTCTGGAGCTCCGCCAAAGTGTGAGCTGCTTTCTGCGCTGAGTCCTTGAGGGCGGTGATTTCCTCGTCCTTGCCGGCCAGCTCTTCTTCAAACTTCTTAACTTTGGATTCAAGGTCTGCCTTGGCGGTGTTAGCAGCGTTGGCGGCATCAAGGGCCTCTTGAAGTTTCCTGGCATGCTCCAAGGCTTGGGCTTGAAGGGCCTCAGTGTGCGCCTACTCCAGCTGTTGAGTATGCTTGGTCAGGAGGGATTGGGTTTCATCATCTTTGGCGCAAAGCTTTGCAGCAAGCACCTCTTCTCTAGCGGCAAGATCTTCCTCATGAGCATCGAGGCTGATCTTGCGCCGAGTCAGCGTGCTGTCAGCTGCCGCGGCCTTCTTGGCGGCTTCCACCTGAGCCATATCCGCCGCTGCTTGCTCCAAGACAAAGGCCTCCCTCTCAGCAGCAAGTTGAAATTGCCGGTTTGTGATATCCTGGACCTTGTCGGCATACCAGGTTTTCGCTTCATTAACCCGCTGCAAGAACTCCTTTTGTGCTATCTCGACCAGCTGCTTGCGAAGATTTAACTTTTCCCAGCGCCTGCTGAAGTGACGTTGTGCTGCCTTGAACCCATGCTTCATGTCTTCTAAGAAGAAGTAGTCAGAGGCATTGTCATCATGGTTGCGCTCTTCGTCAGTGCCCATAAAGTGAGGGATGACAATTTCATCATCTACCGCTTCTGGAGCGCGCACTTCGGCACTGGAGGAGCTGGGAAGATCATCCCTCCATATCAGCTTCATGGCTCTTCAGGCTTGGCATGATGGAGGAGCTTCGGGAGCGACTGGATGGTTGTCAGCAGTTGGTGCGGCATCACCACCTGCTCCCATCTCCACATTTGCTGCAGCTGAAGCAGCAGGGTCGCCGGTAACCCTCGCAGCCTCCTCAACCAATTTTGTAGTTGTCCTTGCAGCCTCGTCGACAGCAGCTCGGGCAGCCTCTTCAGCAGCAGCCCTTGCGGCCTCATCTTCAGCAACCTTGGCAGCGTCTTCCGCCGCGGTCCTGGCAATCGACTCCACGTCGTCGACGGGGTCCCTCTCTTCTGGAGGAGTCAGTTATGTGAAGGAAGGGAAAGCCAAGAGAAATTCAAACTCAAAATCAAGAAATCAAGACCAAAAGAAACGATGCTGACAGAAATGGGAAGCGCTTATGGAAAGTTGATTACCTGGTTGTTCATGTTGAGGGAGTTCAGTTTCCCCTCCAGCAACATCAGTTGCCGTCACTCGGCCACCGGCAACGGACGTTGCCGGCGCGTACTCGATGCGGACAGGCTCATCCACAATAATCCTTTCTAGCGAGCTGCTCTCCGAAGGGATTGATGTTGAAGGCACAGTCAAGGGGTCTACTTCCCGACGCTCCTCTTCACGGCGACCACCATCCATCTCCGTGTCAACATCAGCGGTGGTGCTTGCCGGTGGTGTGTGGCCGGTCTCCTCTCACTGGGGGATGATCACAACCACATCAGGAGAGGCGGAGCCTTGTCCAACAATTGTTGCCGGCTAACTCTCCTCGACAACCCTCGCCTTCTTCTGTGTCCGATGCGCCAAGGGCGTTTCGTCCCTACAAATCAAAGACAAAGCCATCAAATCAATGATGGTAAAAAGTTAACAAAGATAAGGAGTAGATGATGAGGCAGACACTTACTCTTCCTTGTCGTCCTCAAAAAGGCGGGAGAGGTCCCAGTATGCCTGAGTCCTAGAGTCAGGAACCGCAGCAGGAGGAGAAGGCGATCTGGTGCGCTTCCCAGTCGAAGAACCTGGGGCTGAGAAGTTCCCACTTCTTCTACGGCTGGTGGAGTTTGTCGCCGTGAAGATTGCCTCTGTAAAGCTTGCTGCCAAGAGGCCCGCTGCCGGGAAGTTCTGGTGCTAACATCGGCTCCAGCAGCATCACCCCTTGATGTCCCGAAGCTTGCCGGCCTCCTCTGGGCAGGCCTTCTCGAAGTGCCAGACCCTCTGGCACCCCTTCTCATGGCAGCAACTGTAGGAGCAAGGGGATCCACTTCCTCCTCCTTATCAGACTATATGGCCTCGTCGTCATCCTCTTCCTCGTCTCCAGAGCCGTTACATGCGGCCTCCAGGAGCTCAGCACCTCCAGCTTCTTCCGCTCTTCTAGTGATGAGGTCGAGCTCATGCTTCTTGGTGTCGTGGATAAGATCATCCTCCACTCTGGTAGGCGTCTCCGCCAAGTGGTTGAACCACTCTTCTATAGTGGCTCGGTCAGGTTGCTCCCAGTTGCTCTACGCCTTGAGTAGTGCTTGCCGGCATTATCGCCAGGATCGAGTCTCTGGCAGAGTTGATGCACAGTGGGATCACGGTCTCCGGCAGCATTTGCAGAGCCCCGTTGAAGAGCCAGGCGTGCTCGATCACCGTCAAGTTGTTGAGGAGGCTGGGGTGGAGCCGCATCATATCTGCGGCGTTCTTGTATTCCCAAGCTCTTTGGCTCCTCATCTGCAATGGTGCGATTCGGTGCCACAAGAAGTCAGCCCCGACCATCTCCATGGTCAAGCCCTGGGCTCACAGGCTCAAGATTCGCTCCAGAGACAATTTTAGCTTGCCCTCATTGGGCCCCAGGGCAGCCCAGTTTGGGTCCCTCGTGATCTTCTCGGTCCTCGGGCGGCGGTAGTCCGGGAAGTCTTCCTGCTTGATCCGGCAGCAATCTGCCCTCCACTCAACCCACTTGATGTGGAGCTTGCCCTTGATGTACTGCTCCTTCATTTCGGACATGGAGATCCATGTCACACTGCCGGAGAGGGCATCGTCTTTGATCTCCAGTGCATAGAAGTGACGGAACAGGGCTACATTTGGGATTACCCCCACAAAGTTCTCGCATAGATGGGCGAAGACAGACATACATGTGACAACATTTGGAGAAAAATCCAAGAGCCAAAAACCGTATGTCCGCATCACCTCATCAAAGAAGTCTGAGAAAGGGGTAACCAATCCACAGTAGAAATAATCCGTGAAGAAAGGATACTTATCAGCAGTGGGGGGAACAGATGCTGGCAGTACTTCAGGGCCCTCGTGGTCCTTGGTCTTCCTTCCCCACATGTAGGAATACATCTTGGTAAGGTCAGCAATGTTCAGCTTGGAGGGGAAGACATTATTCTCCCTCTGCATCTTTGCAACGGCGGCTTTCCGCCTCTCCGCCTCTTCATCCATCGGCTTCTTCACCGCGGTGGCTGTCTTCTTTTCCGCCGCCTCTCCAGCCGGCTTGGTCATGCCTTTGTTGGGGGCCAGGACGACGGGATTGATTGGGGGCTTGGCAGAGGAAGGAGGAGATGCGATGGGTGCGGTTGCGGCAGCGAGAGGAATGCGAAGGCAAATGCAGCGGAGGGGAATGGAACAGAGCAAGCACAAAGAGTAGAAAATTGAGCACCGCACCCACAGTTGCCTTTTTATGGGGAAGGCGCAGGGGGTGGCTCTTTACCGCTTGACGTGGCCACGCTTTTTCAGGTGCACGCTTGCAAGTTGCCGTTTCACTCCACCACTCCCACGCCCCGCATTAAATGCGCCATCATGGGTGCGCAGTAAAAGTAATCATGGCGATAATTATCTTCTGCCACGCGTGTGTCTGTGCATTGTGATGGGCCTAGCCCAAATGATGCTTCGCATGCGTGTCCGGCCCAGGCCCGGGGGCTCTTGTCGGTGTATTGAAAATGGGTGTTCAATACCCCTAACTATGCACAATAGTAGTAGCCTCCTCGCCGGGAAGGGCTTGGCGGAGGACTAACTTATCTCAAGTGCTCAAGACTTGGTAGATAAAACCATGAAGTACACCTCTAGGCAGGTCATCGAGAAGTACTAAAGATGTACTGAAGATCAAGACTCAAGTTGTCGGCAAGCTCCAAGCCGGCAAGATCAGGACCGGCAAGCTCCAGGCCGGCAAGTTCCCTCCACCGTTCCACATCAGCGACCCGTCAGAGTCTCGCTGATAGATGGCGGATGCACATGCGGTTAGGTGAAGTTTGTCAGGGCACGTGGCGGCTCGCCACCTAAAGATCAACTTTATTGACACCCGTCCAGAAGGCGTGTCAAGATAATATGAGGTAGCTGGGCTGACGGCACACGTGGAGCAGTGCTCCCTTGCTGGCATTCGCCCCCAGCGTGACACCTAACGGCGAAATAAATGCTTTCGTCCTATACCGTCAGGGTTAGGTATGATAGCACTATAGCCACTATCCATCTGTTGTAATTACCATTTTGCCACTGTGGTGGCCCCTTTCATCTATAAAAGGAGGCCCACGACAGCCTTTACAAAGGTCGGACCCCTGCTCAATTACGCGTGGAAGCTGCACCTCCCGAGCACTTTGCTGACAAGGTTGCGCTCTTGTAATTGTAGGGCTCCAAAACAATCATCAATCCACCAAAGCAGGAGTAGGGTTTTACGCTTCACAGCGGCCCGAACCTGGGTAAATTGCTTGTGTGTTCTGCGGCTGTTGTTGCTCTTTGCGTGTGGTGAGCCTGCGGCTGAATGTAGAAGGGGCGATGGCCCCATAGATTGTCATACATCGACACTTATTGTGAAGCCTATTAGCCCTCAAAGCAAAGTACTACCCGCATGCCCATAGGGAGGAGTTAACCATCGCGCGCCCCCGACCCAGACAATACAAAGGATATCAATCAGGGATACAGAACACTCCAACCTCTTGGTCATGCCACGACCGACACTTTAATGAAATAGTGAACCACAAACCTTAGCACCGATATTCTTACTAACTAATGTTTATTAACTAGTAAGCTTCCACATTATAACTTCAATACTGTTGATCATACGCTTCGCATTCAGTGATCTACATGAAAGTTTTGATTATACTACTCTTGTATACCTATCATGTTTAGACTAAACATATAGCTCGTGCAAATTACCACTTCTTATTTAAACTCTCAAAAAGATATAAGTGAAGCATGAGAGTGCAAATGAGTTCTATAAAATTTAAGTACCATCATGCTCTAAAGATATAAGTGAAGCACATGAGCAAAACTACCTTAACTCAAAAGATATAAGTGAAGCATATAGAGCATTCTAACAAATTTTGATGAATGTGTGTCTCTCATAATAGGTGTGTCCAACAAACAATTATTGTGGCAAACAAGCAAACAAAATAAAACTATAGCACACGACGCTCCAAGCAAAACACATATCATACGATGAATAAAAAAATAGCTCCGAGTAATATTACCGATAGATTGGAGACGAAGGAGGGGATGCCTTCCAGGGAATCCCCAAGCTTAGACGCTTCGGTCATCCTTGAATATCACCTTGGGGTGCCTTGGGCATCCCCAAGCTTAGGGTCTTGCCACTCCTTATTCCTTGATCCATCGTGATCTCACCCAAAACTTGAAAACTTCAGCACACAAAACTCAACAGAAACTTCGTGAGATCTGTTAGTATAATAAAATCATCATCCACTTTAGGTACTATTATAAATAGATTCATAATTGCCCTTGCATAATACCTAATGTATTCTAACTTCTCCATGACTTATATCCCCGATATAATCCATAGAATCATCAAAATAAGCAGACTATGCAATAAAAACAGAACATTACGTAATGACAAATTTTTTAACCATACTTCTGTAACTCCAAACATTCTAAAAAATTAGGACAACGTAAAAAAAATTGTATCCCAATACTGTGTAAAAAATTCAGCAATTGATCACGTCCAGTACAGAATGAAAATTCCAGCACTGGGCGCAAAAGTTTCTGTTTCTGCACAACATCAATTCAACAATCATCCAAATCATCCTAAAGGCTTTACTTGGTGCAAAACTCAAAAGAAAAGATACAAACACAATCATTACAGTAGCAACAATCATGTTGACTCAACAAAATAAAAAGGAAAGCAAAAAGATAACTATTGGGTTGCCTCCCAACAAGCGCTATTGTTTAATGCCCCTAGCTAGGCATAATGCATAGTTTCAAGTGTTATCATAACCATACGGGAGATCATCCATGGTCATCTCATACTCCCTTCTTTCAGTAGCAAGTTTTCTAATAGGTAAGAAAAAATTATTGAAAGGGCTAAATTTAATAGGTCCAGGATCCGTGAGATCAATTTTAGGAAGAGGAGGTTCCTCTTTTGGCCCTTTGTAAGTGATAGCTATTTCTTTGTTATAAAGGTTCCTGTAGAGATATTCTCGCAATTTTTCTTTGAGCACATGATCTAGTCCATTGTTCTCTATGGAAAATTTATCATTGTGTTCATAAAGATTTTCAACCAAGACAGGTGGGGGAACCTTTTTCTGAGATTCTCATTATAAGCAGCATAATCCGTAGATTTTAGTTTTCTTATTCATCTTGATCATAAAGAATTTCCTCTATAGGTGGACACTCTCGGTTTATTTTATAAGCAAATATCTCTCTAGACTTTTTCATTATGTGACCAAATTCATGACCTAGAAATATTGTAGCCAAACGCTTAACTGAAGGATCATGAATATTGGAAAATTCTAGTAACAGTCCTTGTATAGCTGGATGCATGTGCACAAATTGTCTTTCATATTCAACTACAAGCAAATATATAGCATCTACAAAACTAGTAGTTCTAGGAGGAATAGATCCCCCTATCATAGGTAACGCACACACACAAGTAAAGAAATCTTGAATAACACCTTTTCCAATTATATCACCACTACCTATTTGGAATCCTTTTGTATGCAGAATAGTGGTTTCTTCTTTACTAGTAGGATCATTATCACCAGTATTTTCAAATGTTTATTTAGGGGTATTATCATTAGAAATTTCATCAAAGCTTCTTTTAGGATTTTGGTCTCTCATAGTATTCAATAACTCCACACTAGTGGCAGGAGGAGCCAACTTAATATTTTTTCGAGTAGACATAATGGAGATTCAAGCAAGATAACACACAAGGTATTTTTGGTATTTTAATTTTTTTAGAGAAGTAGAGGGAGATGAAAAAGAGAAATAAAATAAAAGAAAATTGCAAATAAAAGTAAAACAAGTAAATGCTAAGTGTGTGGGAAGGAACCTGTGTTTGTTTGGTGAAGTCTCCCCGGCAAAGGCGCCATAAATTCTTTTGCTACTTGTGATAGGTGGTGGGATTTCCCCGAAGAGGAAGGGCGGTGTAGTATAGTAGCAGATAGTATTTCCCTCAGTTAAGAACCAAGGTTTATCAAACCAGTAGGAGACTCGCACAAATAAACGTCAACAGTACGTGCACACACACACAACAAATACTTGCACCAAACGCGAGCAAGAGGGTTGTCAATCCCCTTGTACTCATTAATTGCAAGGATTAGTTCTGGTAGTGATAGATAGATAAATTGAAAAGAAAATAAAAGTAAATAAATTGCAGCAAGGATATTTAGGGTTTTAGTAAATATAAAGTGAATGGACCTGGGGGCCATAGCGTTCACTAGAGGCATCTCTCTCATGAGCATAGTAACGGTGGGTAAACAAATTACTATTGGGCAATTGATAGAAAAGCGCATTGTTATGACATTATTCATGGCATGATCAATGTATAGGAATTACATCCGAGACAAGTAGACCGACATCCATCTGCATCTACTACTATTACTCCACCCCTTGACCGCTATCCAGCATGCATCTTAAGGTATTAAGTTCATAACAAACAAAGTAATGGTTGGAGCATGATGACATTATGTAGACAAAGTAAGACCAAATAATATGTTCAAACCCCATCGTTTTACCCTTAGTAGCCACAATACAATACGTGTCTTGCTACTCCTCCTGTCACGTAGTAAGGTCACCGCAAGATTGGACCTACTACCAAGGACCTCTCCCACTGAAGATAAATCAATCTACTTGGCCAAAGAAGATGGATAGATCGGAGAGAAATACAAGGCTATAAAATCACACATAATAAATCTTAGAAAAGACTCAATTACTTTCAATGAATAATCTGATCATAAACCCACAATTCATCGGATACCAACAAACACACTGCAAAGACTACATCGAATAGCTCTCCGAAGAGATCATTGTATTGATCAAACGAGAGAGAGAGAGAGAGAGAGAGAGAGAGAGAGAGAGCCATCTAGCTACTGCTATGGAACCATAGCTCCTGTGGTAACCACTCACACATCATCATGGAGGAAGAAAAGGTTGATGAAGATGGTCTCCGTGATGGATTCCCCCTCCGGCAGAGTACTGGAAAAGGCCTCCAGATGGGACCGCGGAAGAACAGAGGCTTGCGCCGGCGGAGGAATTCTTTCGGGACCTCCTCTGCGGTTTCTGAATATTTGGGAATTTATAGGCCAGGAATTAGGGTAAACGGAGCAGCAGGGGGGCCACAATGGGGCAAGGCGTGCCCCCCTGCCTTGTCGTCGCCTTGTCTGTCGTCTGGACTCCCCTTGAAACTTCTAGGGTCTCTTTTGGTCCAAGAAAATCACCAAAAATGTTTCATCATGTTTGGACTCTATTTGGTATGGATTTTCTGTAAAACCAAAAACAAGCAAAAACAACAACTGGCACTAGGCACTGAGTTAATAGGTTAGTTTCCAAAATGATATAAAATGATTTATAAAGCATACAAGATTGATAATATAATAGCATGAAACAATCGAAAATTATGACATTTGCCTGATGTTGACTTGCGATCCATGCGATCTCCAGCATAATCAGAATCAGAACCAACTAGATCAAATCGTGAGCCCTTGGGATACCATAATCCAAGCGTTGGTGTGTGAGCTAAATATCAAAGAATTAATTTCATAGCCTGATGGTGTGATTCCATCGGTGCCGCTTGGAATAGGCACACATGCAAATGCTAAGCATTATATGTGGCCTAGATGCACATAAGTACAACAAAGAGCCAATCAAAGAGCGATATACCTTCTGATCGAAATCTTTACCATTTTCGTCAATGCTAAGGTGGCCATTTGTCGGCATTGGAGTTCTGAGGCCTTCGCAATCTTGCATGTCGAATTTCTTCAGTCAATCCTTGAGGTATTTCTCCTGAGAGATGAAGATGCCATTTCATTGTTAACGAATTTGAAGACCTAGGAAGAATTTCAACTCCCCATCATAGACATCTGATATTCTTCACGCCTCATGTAGCCAAATTCGTCACTGTAATGTTTGTCTGTGCAACCAAAGATAATATCGTCTACATATATTTGGCATATGAATAGTTCACCATCATAAGATTTTGTGGAAAGAGTAGGGTCAAGTGTGTCGGGTTTGAAGCACTTTTTCTTCAGGAACTCCTTCAGAGTGTTATACCAACCAGGGGCTTGCTTGAGGCCATAGAGAGCCTTGTTGAGCCTGTAGACTTTGTCAAGGTGCTTTGGGTCTTCAAGACCTAGGGTTGAGCAACATATACTTCTTCCTCAAGCTTATCATTGAGGAAGGCACTTTGCACATCCATTTGATATAAGAAGATATTGTGATGATTAGCATATGCAAGCAATATACGTATTGCTTCGAGTCTAGCAACATGAGCAAAGGTTTCATTGAAATCAATCCCCTCAACCTGTGCATAGCCCTGAGCTACAAGACGTGCCTTATTCCTGACCACTTGGCCATTTTCGTCATGTTTGTTGTGGAAGATCCACTTGGTGTCGATGATATTGTGCTTGCGTGGATCTGGACATTTGACTAGCTCTGACACATTGTTGAGCTCGAATTGATTTAATTCACTTTGGATGGCTTGAATCCACTCAGGCCCCAGAAATTCTTCATCAGCTTTAGTGGGCTCTGAGATTGAGGCAAAAGCATAGTGCCCACAATAGTTAGCCAATTGAGAAGCTTTTGAGCGAGTGAGAGGACCTGGTGCATTGATGCTGTCGAGGATTTTGTCAAGTCGCACTTCATTTGCCACTCGTGGATGTGCAGGACTAGCCGCATGTTGCTGTTGAGCATTTTCCTCAGAGTCATTTCCAGCAGCATTTTCGTCAGGTTTAGGAATTTCTTCAGGACGAGGAATGATCACTTCATCATCAACAGTTTCTTCTGTGGGCATGATTTCACCGGTGCCCATCAACTTGATTGATTCCTCAGGAGATAGTTCATCTAGCACAGGAGGCAGGTGCTCTCTTTGCGAGCCGTTAGTTTCACCAAACCGCACATCTACAGTTTCAACAACCTTGTTGTGGTAGGTGTTGAAGACTTTGTAGGTGTGCGAGTCTTTACCATAACCAAGCATGAAACCCTGATGTGCTTTCGGTGCAAATTTATAACTGTGATGTGGATCTCTAATCTAGCATTTAGCACCGAAGACTTTGAAATAACTCACATTGGGTTTCTTATCAGTAAGAAGCTCGTATGAAGTATTCTTGAGGAATTTGTGAAGATATACCTGGTTGATGATGTGACATGCGGTGTCAATTGCTTCGGGCCACCAGCGGCGAGGAGTCTTGTATTCGTCAAGCATTGTGCGAGGCATCTCGATGAGAGTCCTATTCTTGTGCTCCACAACTCCATTCTGTTGAGGAGTGTAGGGAGCAGATAGCTCATGAGTGATCCTGAGTTCATCAAGATAGTCGTCAAGGACAGTGTTCTTGAACTCGGTGCTATTGTCACTCCTGATGTGCTTGATCTTGATGCCATAATTCATCATGGCTCAGTTTGAGAATCATCTGAGGACATCCTGCACTTCAGTTTTGTACATAATAATATGCACCCAGGTGTAACGAGAAAAGTCATCAACTATGACAAAACCATATAGAGATGCAACATTGGTTAGTGTTGCATAATGAGTAGGACCGAAAATATCCATATGAAGCAATTCAAAGGGATGAGTGGTAGTCATGATTGTCTTTGAGGGGTGCTTGGATCTCGTCATCTTCCTAGACTCACAAGCACCACATAGATGGTCCTTGATGAATTTGACACCCTCGATGCCAATAATGTGCTTCTTCTTCATGAGAGTGTTCAAATTCCTCATGCCAGCATGTCCAAGTCATCGATGACGTAGCTAGCATTCTGAAGCTTTTGCGAGTGGCAGGCCGTGGTCCTGCAGAGAAATCTACAATGTACAAGTCACCTCTTCGAAAACCTTCGAAGACTTTGGATTTGTCAGAAACCATCAGCACAATGCATCGATATTTGCCAAAGATGACAATCATCAAGATCTCAAAGCATTGAGACTGACATGAGGTTGTATCCAAGGGATTCTACAAGCATCACTTTATCCATGTGCCGATCCTTTGAGATAGCAACCCTACCTAGACCCAATACCTTGCTTTTCTCTTTGTCAGCGTATGAGATATGCTTCAGTAGTGACGGACTTAGAGGAGTATCCATGAGTAAATTCCTATCACCAATCATATGATTTGTGTAGCCACTGTCCATGATCCACTCAGTGGCTTTAGATAAATCTTCCTGTAGAAGAATTTGTTTATTTTACCAACACTCAGTGAACTGATCCACAGATTATGATGAAAGAGTTCTTCAAACGAAGGTTTGTTAGTGGTAAGAACAGTAGGAATTTCAGTAATGCCATGGATGAGAGTAATGGATAATCCATTCTTCATTTTTATCTTGCGTCTGACAAGTGCTTTCAGATCTCTAGAGATTTTCTTCATCATTAATGCATCCCTTCTGGAGACCCGACCCTGCACGAAGAAATTAGTTCTTCTTAACCACCCACATTTGTAAGGGTGGCTCAGAGGCAATGAGTCTACGAGTTGCATATGAGAACTTAGGCATTCAAGCAAATGCACTTCGCTTCACAGGGGGGTTAGAGTACTCAAATGAATAAGCAGAGAAATTCTTTGAAGATTTTTGAACATAGTGATTTGAAGAATAGTGCTCATATTCATGAGACCTGATATTGTTTCCCTGCGAAATAGAAGCATTAGCTCGACCATAAGCTGGTCTGCGACCATTTGAAGACTTAGGTCCATATGACGAACATGGTCCATATGAAGAATTTGATCTGGGGTTTCTCTTCTTCATCGGTGGTGTCATGACGACATTCACCTGAAGATTTTCTAGAAGACTTTTGGGCACTTAGATTTTCTTCATTGGTGGACCATTCCTGTAGTTAGTTCCAAATAACCTGGCAAATACTTCACCATTCTGATTTTTGAACCGTTTATAGTTCGAGTCAAATGACTCATCAATAGTATAAGAAGTAGCACAGTTATAGCCAGCTAACATGGATGGATCTAGAGGAGGTCCTTTTGCAGGCACCCAAATAGTTTTGGGGTACTGCTCAAGTTTCCAATAAGATCCATCAGCATTCATTTTCCTTTTGAATGCAATACCGTCTTTCCTATGGTTTCAATTCAAGATCTGCTTCTTGAGTACATGATGAGTGATATTTTTACACTCATTCACCCTTTGTTTAAACCAAGATATTTCATTAAAACCGAGATATTTGCTCTGATATTGCTACTAATGACTAATGAATGCAAAGGATTCCACAAATCCTCTCTTTGATGTGTTTCTACAGGAAATGGGCTAAAAAAGGGAAGAAATCATGTGTGAACATGGAAAGGAGTGGAAAAGGAGATAGAAGAAATCATCAGGAGGCGCACCAGAGAAAACAGCACAAAAGACGGCGTTGCATACGACCGCAAGCGCTCATATTAGCGGTCGTATGGCGTGGATTCTGAGGCTCCTCGTCCACCTGAACAACTTTTATAAAGGGGGCCATGCCAAAATATCAACAGAACGTCCGCGAGCGAAGCCAGAATAGAGCCATCTTCATCCCCTTTCATCAATCCTAGCTACCGCCATTTCCACCTCCATAGCCGCCATCACCACCATTGTTCATCTCCCTCTACTTCATACTTGTAATTGTGCATCGCAGAAGGCATCCATTGTAAGACATATTATCAATCAATCGATCTTCAAGATGTGTTCTTCAATGTGTTTTTCATGCGATCTGATCTCCATGTGTGAGTAGTTCGGTAAGGTATGGGTTGAGGCATAGGCCTCGCAACCCGCTGTTTTTGTTGTGGGGATCAATGAAAGTGCTTTGAATTAATGTCTCGTATGTGTGAAATAAAATTGTTCCGTAGATGTTGATACGTCTCCGACGTATCTATAATTTTTGATTGTTTCATGCTATTATATTATCAATCTTATATACTTTATATGAAATTTTATATCATTTTTGGGAACTAACCTATTAACCCAGTGCCCAGTGCCAGTTGTTGTTTTCTGCTTGTTTTTGGTTTTACAAAAAAACCTTACCAAACGGAGTCCACACGCTACGAAACTTTTTGACGATTTTTTCCAGACCAGGAGGGACCCTAGAAGCTTTGGGGGAGGACCAGAAGCCACACGAGGAGACGACAAGAGAACAGGGCGCGCCTAGGGGGGTAGGCGCGTCTTGATGTCTTGTGGGTCCCATGTTGCCCCTTCTGACCTAATTCCAGCGCTATAAATTCCCAACTACTCCAAAACCAACAGGGGAAGCCACGAAACAATTCTTCCGCTGCCCGAAGCCTCTGTTCTTCCGCGATCCCATCTGGAGACCTTTTTCGCTAATCTGCCGGAGGGGGAATCAGTCATGGAGGCCTTCTTCATCATCCTTGCTGCATCCATGATGATGTGTGAGTAGTTCCCCACAGGACCTATGGGTCCATAGCAGTAGCTAGATGGCTCTCTCTCTCTCTCTCTCTCTCTCTCTCTCTTTGATCTTGAATACAATGTTCTCTTCAGAGATCGGTTCGTTGTAATCTTTTGCGGTGCATTTGTTGGGATCCGATGAATTGTGGGTTTATGAACAGATTATTGATTGAAAGTAATTGAGTCTTTTCTAAACTTTATTATGTGTGATTGTTATAGCTTTGTATTTCTCTCCGATCTATCCATTTGGTTTGGCCAACTAGATTGATTGATCTTTAGCGGGAGAGGTGCTTTGTGGTAGGTCGTTCAATCTTGCGGTGTCCTCACTCTGTGAAACACCATAAGAGATTATGGATATTATTATGTTGATATCAATTACTTCATCCTTTCTCAATATTCATACCGTAAGAGATTACATGATAAGACATGTTAGGCAGCATTCAACATCAAAAATTCTGTTTTTATCATTTACCTACTCGAGGACGAGCATGAATTAAGCTTGGGGATGCTGATACATCTCCGACGTATCTATAATTTTTGATTGTTTCATGATATTATATTATCAATCTTATATACTTTATATGCAATTTTATATCATTTTGGGAACTAACCTATTATCCCAGTGCCCAGTGCCAGTTGTTGTTTTCTGCTTGTTTTTGATTTTACAGAAAATCCCTACCAAACGGAGTCCAAATGCTATGAAACTTTTTGACGATTTTTCTAGACCAGGAGGGACCCTAGAAGCTTCGGGGGAGGACCAGAAGCCAGACAAGGAGACGACAAGACAACATGGCGCGCCTAGGGGGGTAGGCGCGCCCTAATGTCTTGTGGGCCCCATGTTGCCCCTTCTGACCTAATTCCAGCGCTATAAATTCCCAAATATTCCAAAACCAATGGAGGAAGCCACGAAACAATTCTTCTGCCGCCACAAGCCTCTGTTCTTCTGCGATCCCATCTAGAGATCTTCCGGTAATCTGCCGGAGGGGGAATCGATCACGGAGGCCTTCTTCATCATCCTTGCTGCCTCCATGATGATGTGTGTGTAGTTCCCCACAGGACCTATGGGACCATAGCAGTAGCTAGATGGCTCTATCTCTCTCTCTCTCTCTCTTTTTGATCTTCAATACAATGTTCTTGTCACATCCCTAGTTCGGTAATGCACTAGGATAGCTCTTGTTGATTGCATCATGTTTAAATTTCATGAAACTTGAAATGGGGGTGATCAAACCCTAGCACCAAATGGAATTCAAATAGGTTCAACATAAAATATTTTTCAATGAACCCAAAATGCCCTTCAAAAATGTTCATGATTTAGGGTAAAAGGTGAAAACCTTAACCAGAGATGATGCACATTTTTCTATGGCACTTATGTCCCTTGAATTAATCCATAATGTATTTGAATTGGGACTATTAAATGCTATAAAATAATTTATAACTCCAATAATTATGAAATTAGTTGAGGGCAATTGGAATAATTCAGAAAGTGCCCACAAATATCTTTAGGATTTACTAAAATGGGTTAGTATTTTTTACTAAATCAAATCAGACAGAAGAAAAATAGAAAACAAAATAGAAAGACAGAGAGAGAGAGAACTAACTTGGCTTACCTGGCCCAGCTGAAGTGGCCCAGCCCACCAGGGGCAGGGTCGTCTTCCTCCTCTTGCTAAGAGGATGAAATGTGCGTGGTCGCCGCGCGCCAGCATGTGCCCGGCCACCTCCACCCTGCCTGGTTACCTCCTCGTCGCCCGGGGCATCTCTGGCATCGCCATGCAACCCCCTGGACCCTCTCTCACTCTCCCCCATCCTCATCCTCTCCCCTGGCTCTCTCACTCACGCACACCCGAGCGCGGTCGTCGCCGCCGCTCGTCACGGTTGTAGCCACCGCCGTCATTTCACTTCGCCAGAGTGTCCATTAGATCCGCCTCCTCGCGGTGCTTCTCCTCGCCAATGCACGCGACCTCGGGAGCCCTGCATCGTTGTCATCGCCATCTTCCTCGCCGCCTTGGCCGCCAGAATGCCGTCGTCGATTCGCGTCATTGAGAGCCTCCCCGAGCAAACCAATACTCTCTTCGAGATCCTTGTGAGCCCCTGCATGTTTTCCCCATGCTCACGTTGTCATTCACGTCCTCTAACCCATTGAGCCGCCATGAGCATGAGCTCCCGTCCACCTGCCATGTCGTGATCATCGTTTTATCTAGCAATCCTCGCAGCCGAGCACACTACGGAGCTCAGTGAACTCCCAGGAGGCCATAGCGCCCCTAACCTCCCCCTCTAGTGCACCATAGCCAGAGGCTCACATACACCCGAACTCCGGCCACCACATAATTCGTCACCGCCATCGTTTTCGTCCACCCCGGCATGAGCTGATGGCTTCGTTGGATGCGCATGAGCACCAGCATCATGCAGAGTCAAACCGTCGTCGGTTTGGTCACTGGAGGGCGATTTTCGAGCGCCTCCGCCGTCTCGACTCGTCGCTGGCGGCTTAACTCCGTCCTGACACCGAATTAGCACTAAGCTAATGACCCTCTGGGTCGATGATAGGTGGGGCACGCCCCTGTTAACATTTTGGTTTATTTTAATTTTAATCACTAATCAACTCTGAGCCTATGACATGTGGGACCCAATGGTCAGGTTTGACTTGGACTGGCCCTCTTGACTTGCTGACGCAACCCTGATGCAGTGTTGATGCAATAAAGCTTTTCTGGATTATTTCTATTTCAGAAATGAATTGAAAATTCCAGAAATTGCTTCAAACTTCAAAAATTCATATAAATTCAACCGTAGCTCAGAATGAAATAAGTTATATATGAGAAATGATCAGAAAAATCCAAATAATCCATCTATACAATTTTCATGCATGTTTAAACAACTTATACCTGCTGATCAGGTCAAACTCAATTAAAGGCATTTTAAATGCTTAATTTGGAGTTTGCATTTGAATCTTTGGTTCAAACCAACTTCATTTAATTTGTTGCTAGTTGCATTAGTCCAAACACCAGCATATTACCATGTCATGATCATGCATCATATTGTTGCATTGCATTGATTGTGTTCCTTCTTGTTTGTCGATGTTATTCTTTCTCGGTAGCAGACGATTCCGACGTAGTGACCGTTGACACTGATGAAGTGCAGTATCATCTTCAGAAGTGTCAGACAAGCAAACCCCCTTGATCATTTGATACAATCCTACTCTCTCACTCCTGCTCTCTTTTATTGCATTAGGACAACAATGTTTCAAATGTTACTTGTTGCGGTAGTTGAACCCATTCCTTTGCATGACCTGTCATTGTCACAGTAAATAGCTAAACCTTCCTAGCATGATTAGCAGTTGCTTGGGCCATGTTGTGACTTCATCCATGCCATGCTTGCTATTGCTTAGAGTTGTGTTAGGTCTGATTCATTTGGGAATGAGTTGGAATGGTGTGATCATGTCCTCCTGTTGAGAGTTAAGTGTGTGAACACGATTTGGTAAAGGTAGCAATGAGAGACCATGTAGGAGTACATGGTGGGTTGTCTCATTGAGACCGTCCTTAAGAACTAAGTTCTGTGTATGTTATCCAAGAACAGCTACTACCACACATTATGCCCTGAAATATGACCCCGCTCGACTTATTAATCGCCCTGATCTCTGTCCAGGAGTTACAACTAGTTTCTGGTGTTTGTAGGATGTGCTGGGGGCCGTACTTAGCGCTGATCGAAGGGGTAGGCTTTGTTACGGTAGGAACTATGGCACGGTGTACCAAGCATAGTTCCATCCGACGAGGTGGGCTTGGGAACCCTGCACACATCATTTGGGGTCGTAATGGAAACTTCGGTCGGACTTCCCTTGCGGGTTCAGCCTCAGATAGGCGATAAACCTGGACCAGGGTCTTGCGTGGTTAGTCAGGTCGTGGTCTACACCCACGCTGGCTTTCGCTTGAAGTCTGCCGAGTACATTTCACGTACATGCGCTAAGTGGTGGAAACATGTGTGAAGAAGTACACCCCTGCAGGGTTAACAATCTATTCGAATAGTCGCGTCCTTGGATATGGACTACTTGGAGGCTTATATGGTTCATAGACAATTTGAAGTGGATACTCTAAAATGCGCAAGATAAGTGTGAGTGCTATGGATGGCCTTCTCGTAGGGAGACAGGAGAGGATCCATAGTGGTGTGTTGTTGTGGTGACTAGTGGACTTGTGTGCGCTCTCTCACCTCTATCAAAATACTGGTAGTCATAGTGCAGGATAGCCACTGAGTCAAAGCTGGCTTGCTGCATCAAACTCCACAATCCCCTTTATTCATGCTGGTGCATATGTAGATAGTTCTGATGTAAGTCTTGCTGAGTACCTTTGTACTCACGGTTGCTTAATTTATGTTTTTGCAGAGGAGACTTCAGTCTCACTAGTAGTTCCACGTGGACTTCGACGTGTAGCTTGGGAATCCTAGACAGAGGTCTGGCTCCTGTGGAGGGTCTTGTAGGTAGACAGACTTCCTTAGTCTTTTTCATTTTTAGGTTGTCTCTACTCAGACATGTTATGCTTCCGTTGCTTCTATGCTTTGTATGATGGGTCATGTGACCCCTGTTTGTAATATCATGCTATGTATGGCTCTTTTGAGCCTTATCTATACTTGACTTGTAGAGTTATGTTGTGATGCCATGTTGTACAACACATACTTGCATATGTATTGCTATGTGTGGGGTTTGGCACCTAGTTGTATACCTATGGTAGCCTTCCATACAGGGAAATGCCTCTTTGTGCTTCCACTGAGCCTTGGTAGTTCGCTACTGCTCCGGACACATTGATTGACTGACATGTATCCTTCTTTGATCCTGTGTCTGTCCCTACGGGGAAATGTCACGCGGTGTTTACTATAGTCCTTGTAGCTTTGCTGCGACTTGGTTACACTCGCTGCTGGCCGACACGTGCATTGTTGGGTTACCTATGTCTGTCCCTGTACAATTGTGCCACCTTGGTCTATAACTAATCATGTCAATCCGAGTTCTTTGTCATATGGTTGCTAGCAACTTATTCATATAAGCTAGAGACAAAAGGCGCAAACGGCCTGGCCAAGGTAAGGTAGCAGCCATGTGAATCGTGCGTGAGTCTTGGGGTACTTATATGGTTTGTTACAGCTAGATCCATGTGCCTTAGGATCAGGGTTCTGACAACTTTGGTATCAGAGCCTGACTGACTGTAGGATTACCAAGACAAACTGGTCGATGTCGAGTCTAGAAATGCTTTAGTTATATAGGGGAATTGATTGTGGAAGGGAACGTAAGGCTCCTTTTTACTCCTTATCGTGTGTCCCTCTGATTCTCAGTCACCCTCTTCCCTTCTACGGGGATTAAGGACTAGGCTTCTCATCTTTCTCCTAGGATCACGTGTTACTGTATCGCTCTGTACACTTATAGGATGTTGTCATCTTCCTAGATCGGTGTTTCCATAGGGTTCAGTTGTTATGTTGTTAGTTGTCTTGTAGGTTGTCTCATTCTCATGCCCATATAGCCGTTATGCTGTCAGAGTTATTCTAGGTTTAATCTGATGCAATTGCAAATCCTTTCTTCCAGATTGATGTCTTTTGGGCCAGACTAACCACACTAACCACTGTGTTGAGGTACTCCGTTACCTTGACATATCTATTGAAGTTCTCAGGAAACCATGATATCTCAGAGAACCACCCACTAATCCAGCCTTTGTTTTGTAATTCCAGTGTGATAATTCTGGCCACCATTCTCGAAAGTGTTTCATGATATCATTTAATAATAAGTATTCTATTTCTGGGTTTTGAACCCACGATTCATCCCGCTCATTCCTGTTGGTAGTGATTGTTGCTCCATTAGGATGATTAGTAACCTTGTTCTAGACTTCTAGGTCTGTGGTATATCATTCTTTCAATACCATGAACCATCATGGCAAAAGTTCTCCCAAACCAAAAGATCACAACAAGAGTGCTCTTGATGAGTTCTCCATTCCATAATTGTGACTCTGCCAATCCTACCTTTCTGCATGGGTTATCTGGAAGAAAGATGTTGAGCCTTGTTCGACATGCGCTAATCTATGCATCCACAACTCAGAAAAATCATATGTTCCTTTGAGTTGTCCCTCTTCAGCTCTATTCCGACCTTCATCTATCAGTTGATAGCCAAAAGTATGTCACGCATTCGTGTTCATCAATGCCTAATATTCTTCGTCGAGCCATTCTATTTCAGAATGTCTAGGAGAAACAAACTTCTGCACCTCATCCATATCTTGGATTGGGTCAAAGTAGTTGTATTCCATAGATCAAGAAAGCCAATCCAGCTTCTAGTCTATTCTACCTTGGAGTGTTACCCTCGTTCTTATCAAGTATGTCATGGGAATTGCACCACGTCTTATGACTTCTTGATATAGTGATACTTCTCGCCATCATCATTTATTTATTGGTCTCCGTGTTGGTTGTAACCGGAATGCCGACAAGTGAACTATCATGTGTGAAATCAATACTCCTAGCAATCCTATTGCTTGGAAGTTAATGGACAACAATTTCATTCTTAGTGTGTTGGTTATTGAATCACCATTCTAAGATTGATTGTGCTACCTAGTCCATTTTTCCTGGTGCACTCTTTGATCAATGTGTTAGGATTGTGTCAATCCCTCGCTCTTTTGATCATATCATCTTGCCTGAAAAGCAAGATTGTTCTTGAGCTTAACAACACATCAGTGGTTCAGATTTTCCGAATATCTTCTAGGAAGTATCACCAGGTTGTCCACTGACTGTTGTGTTGAGTTCGTGATTGAGTTGGCTTATCCCTATAAAGCACCCCTTCTCCAAGGATCTGTGTTGGATACCCCTGAGCTAGTTGGTTAATCTAAACAACAACTTGGAGAGTTGGAAGATAAAAGCTTTATCTAACCTAGTTCATTCCGAAGGGATATCTTGTGTGTGTGGGTGTGTTGAAGAGAGATGATATCTTCATCGATTGACCTTCATGATCGATTGCTGGATCTATTATCTCAACCAAGCTTTGATTTGAGTATGGGCTATCGTCAAATCAAAATCAGAACTAACGACTTTCATAATTTTGTCTTACTAGTGGTTGTTTCCTCGAGCATGCACCATTATATCTTTTGGTCTGACCAATGCTATCACTTTGTTCACATAGTTGTGGAATTCTATCTTAATGGAAATCTCGACAAGTTGTTGTTGAGCCCATCGACAACATCTTTGTCTCCTCCATAACTCATGATGAACATTAAATCTAGCGTTGGAAATTTTTGTAAGCATTATCTTCGTGTTCTGTTCATGAAGCATATGTTTGGATGAAAGAAGTGACTTCCTCTAATTCATGTTCATTTGATGCAAGTTGCCACCGTGGATTCGAGAAAAGCTTGTTTTGCTTCCTATGGAATCATCCCAAGTCAGTCATGCATGTGCGAAGTATTCTATGGTTTGATAGGTTCACTACCTCCATTCCATATGTATTCCCAGCACACCAAGCCACTGATTGATTTGTTCAAGGAAAATAAGTTCTTAAGTGCTAGTCCTTAAGGACCCAAAGGTACATGCACAAGACTTTGATATCTTCAATGATGATTCCCAACCAGAACTCGTAGTGTTTTGCTGTAAGACTTCTATGTGGTCATGATTGTCTTGCCGGCAAACTTGTACAAAAGAGATTGCCGGGCAGCCCGGCAACCATGCCTTATAGGTAAAACTTGCGAAGATGCTCAATATTCCATGAGTTGAGCACCGGAGTGCCATCTTCGGTCTCTAGGCAGACTACGCCGGGCATAGTGACTCGTACCACCCGGTAAGGGCCTTTCCACTTTGGCGTCAACTTGTTTTGACCCTTCGTGGACTGAATCCGATGAAGAACAAGGTCGCCTTCTTCAAGGTTCCTGGCGTTCACTTTGCGGCTATGATAGCGGCACAAAGCTTGCTGGTACCGTGCGGCACGTATAGCAGCCCGGAAAAGATCTTCCTCAAGGTGCGTGGCATCATCTTGGCGCTGCTCATCTTGATCCTCCTCATCGAAGGCCAAGACTCGAGGTGACCAGTATCTGACTTCCATGGGGAGCACCGCTTCTGCACCATAAACAAGGGACAAGGGTGTCTGGCCAGTGGCTCGACTTGGTATCGTTCTGATTGACCAAAGAACCGCCGGCAACTCTTCCACCCAGCGCCTTCCACACTTGTGCAGTCTGTTGAAAGTTCTGGTCTTGATACCACACAACACTTCTGCATTTGCCCTCTCTACTTGTCCATTGCTCCTTGGGTGAGCAACAGAGGCATAGCAGATCTTGTTTCCAAGTTCTTGGCAATATGCTGTGAAGGCGCGGCTCGTGAATTGGGTGCCGTTGTCGGTGATGATCCTGTTGGGGACACCAAAACGAGCAACCAATCCTTTGAGGAACTTGATGGCTGACTGTGCCGTCACCTTCCTCACTGGCTCCACCTCAAGACACTTTGTAAACTTGTCGATTGCAACGTACAAGAATTCAAACTGCCCGGTAGCACGGGGGAAGGGGCCTACAATGTCGAGCCCCCAGACCGAGAAGGGCCAGGAGATAGGGATGGTTTGGAGGGCTTGAGCTAGCTGGTGGATGTCCCAAGAGTGGAACTGGCATGCTTCGCATATGATGACCACTGCCAAGGCGTCTTGAAGGGCTATCGGCCAGTAGAATCCTTGATGGAATGCCTTGCCGACAAGCGCACACGACCCAATGTGAGAGCATCACATCCCTTCATGCATCTCTTCCAACAGCCTCTGTCTATCTTCCCGGCAGATGCAATTCAATTTCACCCCATTTGGTCTTCTCTTGTACAAAATGTTGTCAACAAATTTGTACATCCTTGATTGACGGGCTACTCTTTCTGCGTCCTCTTGCTCATCGGGAAGATCTCCTGTTTGAAGGTACAGGACCATCGGCTATGCCCATGCTGGAGCTTGTGGCTCGATGACAAGGATTAAAGGTTCTTCTTCCTCTGCGGGAGCGCTTCCTTCGATGGCAAGGATCTGGCTTGCGGGAAACTGCGGCTCACTGGCCAAGGGTATCTTGTTGGCAGTATCCACTTTCTTGGCGGCTACCGGCAGCTCTGCCGGAAAGTAACCACCAACATCTTGCTTTCTTTTCTTCGCCAGCCTTGATGGTGTAACGGATGGTTGAGTCAGATGGAGCACAAAAGTCCCTGGTTCCACAGGTGTCTTTTGGGCGGCAAGCTTTGACAGGTCGTCGGCAATCCAATTCTGGGCATGGGGAACGTGCTCCGCTTGCAGACCGTCAAATTGCTCTTTGAAAGTGCATTTGCTCCCTTGGTGGTTTTGGTAATTCATAACAACATATGTGTCATTGAACTAATGTCTACCTTAGCTACATTTCAGGAAGTTCAATGATTAGGCATGGCAAGGACTAGTGATTGTGCACCCCTCAAAATGCTAAGGACATGGATTGGTAAAAAACTCAAGACTCTACATTTTTGGTTTAGTGATCCAAGATCACATTGAGTCCATAGGAAAGCCAATACTATTAAAAGGGGACGAGGTTTTGATAATGATCTATTTGCTCAAGTGCTTAGTGATGTTCTTCCAAAACCCTCAGCCACTTCCTTCATACAAATCTGTCCAAAATCCTAAAAGCCAACTCGGTCCCACCGAATACATCCTTACCGGACCCACTGAGTTCATTCAGACAGTGCCACAGCCTAAACCCTAACAAATCGGATCCACCGATATGGATCTCGGTCCCACCGAGATGGGTGACCATCTTTCTGTTGCCTTGTTGCAATTATTTTGGTCCCACTGAAAATTGCACTCGGTAACACCGAGATGGAGTGACCAAGTTTTGTTGCCAAGTTGCATCATTTCGGTGCCACCGAGATTATGCAATCGATGCCACCAAGACTGGGTCTAGCCCTTACCATTGCACTTTGGTTGCTCCGAGATGTTCCCATTCGGTCCCACCGAAAAACCCAACGTTCATATCTTTTGCACAGGTCGGTCTCACCGAGATTTCAAATCGGTGCCACCGAGTCTGGTCAAAAGTGTGTAACGGTTGGATTTCGTGTGGAGGCTATATATACCCCTCCACCACCCTCTTACCTAGTAAGAGAGCCATCAGAACATGCCTACACTTCCACCATACATTTTCTGAGAGAGAACCACCTACTCATGTGTTGAGATCAAGACATTCCAATCCAACCATTTGAACCTTGATTTTTAGCCTTCCCAAGTTGCTTTCCACTCAAATCCTTCTTCCACCAAATCCAAATCTGAGAGGAGTTGTTTGAGTGTTGGGGAGACTATCATTTGAAGCACAAGAGCAAGGAGTTCATCATCAACACACTGTCTATTACCTTTTAGAGAGTGGTGTCTCCTAGATTGGTTAGGTGTCACTTGGGAGCCTCCAAGATCATGTGGAGTTGAACCAAGGAGTTTGTAAGGGCAAGGAGATCGCCTACTTCATGAAGATCTATGATACGTCTCCAACGTATCTATAATTTTTGATTGTTCCATGCTGTTATATTATCAATCTTGGATGTTTTTATAATCATTTACAACAATTATATATCATTTTTGGAGACTAACCTATTAACTTAGTACCCAGTGCCAGTTGATGTTTTCTGCCCTGTTTTTGTTTTACAGAAAATCAATACCAAACGAAGTCCAAATGCCACGAAACTTTTTGGAGATTTTTTTCTGGACAAGATAAACACTAGAAGCTTCGGGAGAAGGCCAGAAGACCCAGGAGGTGGCCACGAGCCACCAGGGCGCGCCTTGGGGGGGGGGGGGCAGGCGCGCCCTGGTGCCTCGTGGCCCCCCCTTTGGTCCATTTGACCTAATTCCACCACTATAAATTCAGGAAAAATCAGAAACCCTCAGGAGAGTCCACAAAATACTTTTTCCGCCGCCGCAAGTTTCTGTTCCAGAGAGATCCCATCTGGAGGCCTTCTCCGGTACTCCGCCGGAGGGGGAATCGATCACGGAGGGGTTCTACATCAACCTTGCTGCCCTTTCGATGATGTGTGAGTAGTTTACCATAGACCTTCGAGTCCATAGGCAGTAGCTAGATGGCTTCTTCTCTCTTTTTGATCTTCAATACAATGTTCTCCTTGATGTTCTTGGAGTTCTATTCGATGTAATCACTTTTTACGGTGTGTTTGTTGGGATCCGATGAATTGTGAGTTTATGATTAGATTATCCATGAATATTATTTGAGTCTTTGCTGCACTCTTTTATGCATGATTATTATAGCCTCGTATTTCTTCTCCGATCTATTGATTTGGTTTGGCCAACTAGATTGATTTATCTTGCCATGGGAAGAGGTGCTTTGTAATGGGTTCGATCTTGCGGTGCTCAATCCCAGTGACAGAAAGGGACATGTCAACCGGCCTCATGAGGGCGCTGGGGGCTATCAGGAGCCTCGCGCGGTTGCCTGCATCCTCGGCGGGGATCAGGCTTCCGTGTCCTCATCTACGTAGCTGAGGCGGTCCTTCCTTCAGAGGTTAAGCATGGCTCCCCGCGAGTCCTTGCCTTCGACGAGGCGCATCAGCATGGCTCGCTGGAGACTGATCTGCTGCTCCTCGAGGAGGGCCGCCGCCAGGCCGCTCTTCGCGCCGCGAGGTACCCGCAGGCCCTGCGTCACTACCTCAGTCGCGACATCCGCCCTCGCACTCTCGAGGTAGGCGACCTCATCCTACGCAGGACCCTCTCCAAAGAGGGACTCCACAAACTCTCACCTATGTGGGAAGGCCCTTTCAGGGTTACTCATGTCTCCAGGCCCGGCGCAGCCCGGCTGGAGACGGAGGACAGAGTTCCTGTGCCTAACGCCTGGAACATACAACACCTCCACAAGTTCTACCCGTGACCCCCACGAGTACGAACGAAACAGGGCTGTACACGCCCCGAAGACTCTCATTGCGTAAGCCTGATGGGCCCGCGAGAGCTCCAGCCCACGCCCAAGTGGAAGCCCCATGCTCTGCGTTGGCGGAACGATCAAGCCGCTATCATGCCCACGCCCAAGTGGAAGCCCCATGCTCCGTGCTGGGGATGGAGGAAGGAGTTTCAGCGTATGACGTGTGGAACGTCTGACCCCTCCGCAAGTTCTACTCGTGGCCCCCACGAGTACGAACGAAATATTGCTGTACACGCCCGGGAGACTCTCACTGCGTAAGCCTGATGGGCCCGCGAGAGCTCCAACCCACACCCAAGTGGAAGCCCCATGCTCCGCGCTGGCGGAACAATCAACTGAGGGCGCCCCACGGGCTGAACCAACCTCAAGCTGACCCGTGCCAGACACGGCAGCCGCATCTCCTTCTGGTTGTGTAATCAACCTTATTATTTCGTCAGTTCTTTGATGGCGAGCCGTGCGCGCTCATGGCGTCCCTCCTGAGCTTCCTGCGAACGGGGGATGGAGACGGTGCCTGTGGTCGGGTCAGTCCCAGCAGCGCTGAAAAACCCAAGTGATCGAGCTCTAGCTCGCGGGCCTGCTCCCGTGTACGTCACCTCACCAAGGTCCTTGGTGTCTCATCTTCTCGCATGATAGGCACGGTGCTTGTGCTCGGGTCCGTCCCTGCAGCGCCGCTAAACCCAAGTGATCGAGCTCTGGCTCGTGGGCCTGCAACCATGCACGCCACCTCACCAAGGTCCTTGGTGCCTTATCTTCTCGCGTTACGCCCATGAGTGGGCCAGCGAGCGCGCGCGGCACCGTCGTCATGAGACCTTGCGCCTTGCAATTGTCTTAGGAGCAGGTCACACAGAAGGCCTCGCGAGGTAACCCGGCAGCAGGATGCCCCCCGGAGCCTCAGGAGGCCTCAGGAGCACGGCTTCAGGAGCCAAGCCCGACAGAGCCACGCCAGCTGGAGGCCTCATGAGCGGAGACCTCGCGAGGCACACCCTACAAGTGGCGGCTCACCCGACGCCGCCCTCCGAAAAAGCTAAGTATCATAAACACCTCACGAGATGTTTTCACCGCCCCTCAAGCTCTCCTCTCACCGCTGCCGCGCTGAGCGCTGAGTTTCCTTCTTCTGCGTGAGCCGCTTGCACGTCAAAGAGGGGCTTCTTGAGCATCGCGCCTCAGGAGCTCTTACCCCCTCGCAGTGCCCTACGCCTCCTGGCCTTGTCTAGGCATCGCGACCGGACATACCAGAGATGGCTGTAGCCCGCCCGGGGGCTGGGACCTGACGACGTAGAGCGACAAGGCAAGCAAAGAAAAGGAGATAAGCCTCACGAGGAGGTCTTGTGAGCCGCTCTCATCATTTTTGAAGCTCTCTCTTTCTTTTTGCGATCTCACCGAGCGCCCACGTTTTCTCTTTTGCGCGAGCCGCTTGCACGCCAAAGGGGGGCTTCCTGGGCATCACGCCAAAGGGGGGCCCCTCACCTATTGGCCTTGTCCAGGCATCGCGACCGGACATACCAATGACGGCTATAGGCCCGCTCGGGGGCTGGGTCCTGATGGCGTAGAGCACCAAGGCAAAGAAGAAAGAAAAGCAAGGCCTCACGAGAGGACTTCAAGAGGAAATAAGCATGCATTACAGCAAGTCATAAGATACTTAATGCAAAGGACATTGTTTTTCCTCACGCCATCGGGGGCTACGTTGACTTGTTACAGGAATAAAAGGAAGAAGGGTGCCCTCGGTGCCGCCTCGCCTTCAATACGCACAAGGAATCAAGGCGGAACACACAGGCAAGGCAATGATGGCCCCGCACCGTGCGCGAACAGGCCTGGGCAGCTGCCGAGGCGTCGCGGAGAAGTGAGGCGCCTTCCGTCACATCGTGTGCCATGCGTCGCGCCTGGCCCACAGGCGGTTAGGGCCCGTGCCGTTTCGCCCCCTTAGGCGGGAACATGCGCGCCACGGGCCCGGGGGCTACTGTCGGGGTTGTGGAACCTGGGGTACCACGACCCGTCTGCCCGCGGCCCAGGGCGCGGCGCCTGGCGGAGGCCCAGATAGGTAGCCCACCAGCGGGCGCCCCAGAGCAAAGTCACCTCACGAGGCTCCAGCCTCCCGACGGCCCCCTCGCGAGGCCCTCTCAGGAGGCGGTCCCCCGAGGCTGCGTCCCGAGGCCCCCTCTCGAGGGCGCACGAAATGAAGGCCGTTTAGGGGGGCCGCGCGTTCTGAGGCCCATCACATGGGTGATGCGCGCAGAGACGAGCGGTGACAGAGGCCACGCCAGCAGGCGCGGATGAAGATGTTTTCCTCTTTTGTGTTAAGAGAGCAAGGCCAGATACCTACTACCCAAAGCAACCCCAAGGGTTGCCGATCGGCGAAGGAAGACCAAGACGGCGGGCGCGCAGAGCAGAGGTCATCACCGAGCCCACCGGCACGTCATGGATCACGCTTTGGCAGGCGAAGACCGCCTTTAGTCAGGATAGCCTAAGTGCCTGTCCCCTTTCAAAACCCGCCAAGTGTGGCAGCCCTTCCCGCCTAAGTTTCAAGGGGGAAGAGGACCGATGCGGGTATAAGGGGGGCAGAGCTGCTATTGTAGAGGGCGGATCGACTCGAGTTCCCATGGCCCTCGACCTTGTACTCTCTGTCTCGCACCAGAGCAATACCAACCAAGCAGGAGTAGGGTCTTACACCGCAAGGTGGCCCGAACCTGGGTAAACCGTTGAGTCCACGGTCTGTCCCTCGCTAGCATGCTCTCGCCGTAGCCTCGCTGTTGCTTAGCCGTGGTAGGAGATGAAGTGGTAGAACGAGCTCACCCCAGTGTTCGAACCTTTGGGTCCCCGGAGCCCGACTTCCGACAAAAGCCTTTGGGATGATTTGGACGATAATATAATTGATGCTGTTTGGAAAACAGAAAGTTTTACGTCCAGTGCCCGAATTTTGTTTCTGTACTGGAGCATCAGAAAAATCTGAAATTTTTACACAGTATTGGTATGTGAATTGCCCACGTTGTCCTAATGTTTCAGAATTTTTGGAGTTACATAAGTATGGCTTTTAAATAGATTGCTACAGACTGTTCTGTTTTTGACAGATTCTGTTTTTGATGCACTACTTGCTTGTTTTGATGAATCTATGGATTGTATCGGGGGGTATAAGCGATGGTGAAGTTAGAGTACAGTAGGTATAATGCAAAAATAAAATATGAATGGGTTTGCAACAGTACTTAAAGTGGTGATTTATTTTGTTATACTAACGGATCTCACGAAGGTTTTGTTGAGTTTTGTGTGATTGAAGTTTTCATGTTTTGGGTGAGATCACGATGGATGAAGGAATAAGGAGTAGCAAAAGCCTAAGCTTGGGGATGCCCGAGGCACCCCAAGGTAATATTCTAGGAAGACTCAAGTATCTAAGCTTGGGGATGCCCCGGAAGGCATCCCCTCTTTCTTCTACCAACCATCGGTAATTTTACTTGGAGCTATATTTTTATTCGTCACATGATATGAGTTTTGTTTGGAGCGTCTTGTATTATATGAGTCTTTGCTTTGTTTTATTTTTAGTTTGTCACAATTATCCTAGTTGAACACACCTATCTTGAGAGAGCCACATGTTATCATAATTTGTTAGAATACTCTATGTGCTTCACTTAAATTTTTTGAGCTAGGCAGTTGCTCTAGTGCTTCACTTAAATCTTTTTGAGCATGGTGGTGGCTAAATTTTGGAGAAATGAATTCTCATGCTTCACTTATATTATTTTGAGAATTGATAAGATTAAAATTTTGAAGAAATATTTGCACTCTCATGCTTCACTTATATCTTTTCGAGAGTTGACAAAAGTAACGGTAATTTGCACAAGATATGAATTTGGTCCCAACGTGATGAATATTCAAGAGGGATATAAATAAAAACTTTCATATAGATCATTGGATATGATGAGTGTGATTCCTTGCAATAGTTTTGCGATATGGAAATGATAATATGTGAGTCATGTTAGTGAGTAATTGTGATTTAGTAAAAATATTAGTGTTAAGGTTTGTAATTCCCTATGCATGCACATTAAGTCAATAGTTATGCAATGAAGTTATATCCTACTTATGGTGCATTAGTCGGTGTTAGTTCTGTTCAATGCATGTTTATGACCGTTTTTGTTTTTTGGTTGGTTGCTTCTCAATCTTTTGCTAGCCTTCATTTGTACTAAGCGGAAATACTGCTTGTGCATCCAAAATCCTTAAACCCAAGTTGTGCCAAATGAGTCCACTATATCTACCTATATGCGGTATTTCAATGCCGTTCCAAGTAAATTTGCATGTGCCAACTCTAAATTTCAAAATAATTTTTCCGTTTTGTGTGCCCGTACCGCTCATGAAGCGGCAGGGGGTGGCCATTATTTTCCATGCTAGGTGTGTTATTCTCACGATGAGTGTTTATTCACTTGTCATTGCACGAGAGAGTGGCTGGTAATAGGGATTCCCGGTCCCACAATGAAATCAAAATTAATAACAACAAAATTCCTTGGAAAGTGTTGGTTTGGAGGGCACCCGTGGTTACGGCTAGCCATGGATTGTGAAAGAAATGGTGGAAAGGAAATAAACTTTACTTTCTGTTTGGGAACCGCCTATGATGTGTCTAGCATGGAAAATATAGGGAATTCTCGGTCGTTTTCGTTGACAGGAAAAGCATGCCTCTCAAAATATTTTTATCTCTCTAATTTCAGCTTTGAGCTCTGGCATATTAGCAAATCTCTGCTTCCCTCTGCGAAGGGCCTATCTATTTACTTTTATGCAATTTTTATTTTTATTTGAGTCTCCATCTTCTCTTACAAAAGCACCAACTAGAGAGCACTATTGTCATACTTGTGCATTGAATGTAGCTAATATTTGAGTGTGTTTCATGAATAGATCAATGATTGAGCATAATGGGCTAGGGATAACTTTCTTTAGTGTTGATATTTTGAAAGACATGGTTGCTTGTTAGCATGCTTGAGTATTTATATTTTCATGTCAAATTATAGACTATTGCTTTGAATCATTCAAGTCCAATGTCCATGCTACAAAAGAAAAGAATATGTGATGAATATGTTAGGCAGCATTCCACATAAAAAATTCTGTTTTTATCATTTACCTACTCGAGGACGAGCAGGAATTAAGCTTGGGGATGCTGATACCTCTCCAGCGTATCTATAATTTTTGATTGTTCCATGTTGCTATATTATCCATCTTGGATGTTTTTATAATAATTTACAGCAATTATATATCATTTTTGGAGACTAACCTTTTAACTTAGTGCCCAGTGCCAGTTGCTATTTTCGGCCCTGTTTTTGTTTTACAGAAAATCAATACCAAACGAAGTCCAAATGCCACGAAACTTTTTGGAGATTTTTTCTAGACAAGATAAACACTAGAAGCTTCGGGAGAGAGCCAGAAGACCCAGGAGGTGGCCATGAGCCACCATGGCGCGCCTAGGGGGGGGGGGCAGGCGCACCCTGGTGCCTCGTGGGCCCCCCTTTGCTCCGTTTGACCTAATTCCACCACTATAAATTCAGGAAAAACCAGAAACCCTCAGGAGAGTCCACGAAATACTTTTTCCGCCGCCGCAAGTTTCTGTTCCAGAGAGATCCCATCTGGAGGCCTTCTCCGGTACTCCGCCGGAGGGGGAATCGATCACGGAGGGGTTCTACATCAACCTTGCTGCCCTTCCGATGATGCATGAGTAGTATACCATAGACCTTTGGGTCCATAGGCTATAGCTCGATGGCTTCTTCTCTCTTTTTGATCTTCAATACAATGTTCTCCTCGATGTTCTTGGAGTTCTATCCGATGTAATCACTTTTTGCGGTGTGTTTGTTGGGATCCGATGAATTGTGAGTTTATGATCAGATTATCCATGAATATTATTTGAGTCTTTGCTGCACTCTTTTATGCATGATTATTATAGCCTCGTATTTCTTCTCCGATCTATTGATTTGGTTTGGCCAACTAGATTGATTTATCTTGCCATGGGAAGAGGTGCTTTGTAATGGGTTCGATCTTGCGGTGCTCAATCCTAATGACAGAAAGGGACATGACACGTATGTATCGTTGCTATTAAGGGTAAAAAGATGGGGTTTATTCATATGTGAGTTTGTCTTGTCTACATCATGTCATCGTTCTTAAGGTGTTACTCCGTTCTTTATGGACTTAATACACTAGATGCATGCTGGATAGCGATCGATGTGTGGAGTAATAGTAGTAGATGCAGGTAGGAGTCGGTCTACTTGTATCAGATGTGATGCCTATATACATGATCATTGCCTTGGATATCATCATGATTATTTGCTTTTCTATCAATTGCCCAACAGTAATTTGTCTACCCACCGTATGGTATTTTCTTGAGAGAAGCCTCTAGTGAAACCTATGGCCCCCGGGTCTATCTAAATCATATTACTAAAACCCTAAAAATATTGCTGCCATTTTCTTTTATTTATTTTATTTTGTATTTTTGTTTTAATCTATCTATCTATCACATACAATTTAATCTTACAATTGACCGCTGAGAGATTGACAACCTCTTGTTTGCATTGGGTGCAAGGATTTGTTGTTTGTGTGCAGGTGCTGCTAATGAGGTGTTGCGTGATTCTCCTACTAGTTCGATAACCTTGGTTTCATAACTGAGGGAAATACTTATCTCTACTGTGCTGCATCATCCCTTCCTCTTCGGGGAAAATACCAACGCAAGCTATAAGTAGCAGGAAGAATTTCTGGCGCCGTTGCCGGGGAGACATCATCAACATCTATCAAGTACCTTTGCATAAACTCTCATCTCCTTGCATTTATTTTATTTGCCATTAGCCTCTCGTTTTCATCTCCCCCACTTCTAAAATGTTTTTACAAAAATACAAAAATATTTTCATTTTGGCTTTTTCTTGTTTGCTTGATCGCTTGCTCATTTTATCGCTATGGCTAGTTCTTCGCTCGTTACTATTGCCCCTGAAAATGAAGTGCTTAATTTTAAACAAAGGGGAGGAGAGAATTTAAAAGATGCTTGGTATAGGATTTGTGATGCTCATAATAGATCAACTCGTAAGCAATCCTCTACCATCCTTCTTCGCAATTTTTATGTGGGCATTACTACTTGGTTTAGATTTGTGCTTGATACTATTACTGGAGGGAATTTCTTGATGTGTCCCTCTACGGATGCTTTTAATGGTATGGGAAACTTTGTGGGATCACCACCTATTACTATTAATGAAACAACTTTGACCTTGGAACATGTTATGCAAAGGTTAGATGCTATTGAAAATAAAATGCCTACCGTTGAGCATATTGAAAATTTAGATAAAAAGATTCATAACCATGTTACTCAATTTGGATCAAAGGTAGGGATTACTCTTAAGATGCTAAAAGAGAAAGAACCAATAATTAATGAAAGGATGGAACAAAGTCCCGCTAGGATCGATAAGTTGGAAGAAATTATTAATAATTTGGGTTCCGCTTTTTCTTCTGCTAAAACTATTCAAAAAACTACTCCTAGTAAGAATTGCAAGTTTATATATGTTCCTAAGACCAATGGTGCTACTTCTAGTAAGGGAAATGAGGATCTTAAAACGATTAGCGTGCACCCCAATTTCATTGATAAAGTTAAGGAACCTATTCACAAAAGTAAAATTCTTGATTTTGTGCCTAGAAGTGTGATCATGAGAAACACGTATGTTAAATCTATTAGAAAAAATGAATGTGCGATTGAGGAGTTGGAAACCAAAGATGACAATACTTGAAACTATGCATTATGCCTAGCTAGGGGCATAAAACAATAGCGCTTGTTGGGAGGCAACCCAATGAATAAAATAAAATTTTCTCTTATTGTGTGTTTTCACATTTATGCTACTTGTATGAATGTGTTTTTGTGTTTTTAATTAGTGTTTGTGCCATGTAGAGCTGTCGGGGTTGTGGAACCCGGGGTACCACGACCCGCCTGCCTGTGACCCAGGGCGCGGCGCCTAGCGGAGGCCCAGATAGGCGGCCCACCAACGGGCGCCCCAGAACAAAGGCACCTCACGAGGCTCCAGCCTCCCGACGGCCCCCTCGCGAGGCCCGCTCACGAGGCGGTCCCCCGAGGCTGCCTCCCGAGGCCCCCTCCCAAGGGCGCACGAGACGAAGGCCGTTCAGCGGGGCCACGCGGTCCGGGGCCCATCACGTGGGTGACGCGCGCGGCGACGAGCAGTGACAGAGGCCGCGCCAGCAGGCGCGAATGAAGATGTTTTCCTCTTTTGTGTTAAGAGAGCAAGGCCAGATACGTACTCACCAAAGCAACCCCAAAGGTTGCCCGATCAGCGAAGGAAGACCAAGACGGCGGGCGCGCAGGGCGGAGGTCATCACCGAGCCCACCGGCGCGTCATGGATCACGCTTTGGTAGGCGAAGACCGCCTTTAGTTAGGATAGCCTGAGCGCCTGTCCCCTTTCAAAACCCGCCGAGTGTGGCAGCCCTTCCCGCCTAAGTTTCAAGGGGGAAGCGGACCGATGTGGGTATAAGGGGGGCAGAGCTGCCATTGTAGAGGGTGGATCGACTCGAGTTCCCATGGCCCTTGACCTTGTACTCTCTCTCTCGCACCAGAGCAATACCAACCAAGCAGGAGTAGGGTCTTACACCGCAAGGTGGCCCGAACCTGGGTAAACCGCTGAGTCCACGGTCTGTCCCACGCTTGCGCGCTCTCGCCGTAGCCTCGCCATTGCTTAGCCGTGGTAGGAGACGAAGTGGTAGAACGAGCTCACCCCAGTGTTCGAACCTTTGGGTCCCCATAGCCCGACTTCCGACATTTTGGCGTGCCAGGTAGGGGTACGCTACTGTTCTTCCGCTCCGCCCTCTATTGCACCAACCCCATGGCCGACGCACGTCGCGAGCGCGCTGAGCGCAGGGCTGTCCACGTGGCTCAGACGGAGCCAGTGGCCCGCGGCAATCGCCACCGCCCCGAAGCCGAGGCTGCTGCCGCCACCGACCTCGCTGCCCGCGAGCAGCAGGACTCCTCCCTCGCCCACCGCGGGCCGCCGAACCCGTAGGCCGTGCTGCTCATGGCGCGCGAGCTGCTCCGTTACCGTCCAGCTGACGCCGGCTACGATGCCTGGCTAGGTCGCATCACCGAGCTCGTCAACACCGCCGGGGGCGCTCCGGCGCCTTCCCACTCGCTTTGCCCTCCGCCATCTCGCGCTGGGGACCTGGCGCACGGCGCTCCCCCACCGCCTCCTCTGCGCGATGAGCACGGCGGGCCTCAGCGCGGCGCGCGGGCTCGCCAGCCATCCCGCGTTGCGTCGTCGCCAGACCGAGACGAGGCCAGCTGCCAGATCTTTCGCCACGCGCCCCTTGACGCGCGTGTGCTCCTCGATCGGCAGCGCTGGCGCTAGCACCAGGCCGTGCGAGACGTTGCGGCGGCTGGGTGTCAAAACCGCGCCACCCTCGCTGGCGGCGTCCCCTCAAGCGGCGTGGGCTTCCATGCCTTCACTCGCGAGCTGCATCGCATGGTCTGGCCCACGAAGTTCAAGCCTGAGCTGCCTCCGCGCTACGATGGCACCCCCAACCCCGTGGAGTTCCTTCAGCTCTACGCGTTGAGCGTCGAGGCAGCGAACGGCGATGACAAGGTTATGGCAAACTGGTTCCCCATGGCCCTCAAGGACGGCCCGCGCTCCTGGCTCATGAACCTCCCCGAGGCGTCCATCTCCTCATGGGCCGAGCTCTACAGCCAGTTTGTCACCAACTTCAAGGGCACACAGGACCGCTCCCTCACCATCAACGACCTGCGGCGTGTGCGGCAGCGCTCGGACGAGACCCTCCGCAAGTACATCCAGCGCTTCAGCTAGGTGCGCAACAAGATCCCGCGCGCCTCCGACGCGGCCGTCATCTCTGCATTCTCCACCGGCGTCATGGACGCCAAGATGCGCGAGAAGCTCGCCATCAACGGTGAGCTCGACTCCGTGGTAGAGCTGCTCGATCTCGCCGACAAGTGCGCCAAGGCTGAGGAAGGCCGCCTTTTCATCCACAACGACCCCGACGCGGCGCTCGACGCCGCCAAAGCCAAGAGCAAGGACGTCAAGCGTAAGGGCCCGGCTGTGCTCGCGGTGGAGACCGAGCAGAAGCGCGGCCGTGACCGCGACGAGCCCAGGAAGGACGGTCGGCCGCTCTGCGCCTTCCACAATGTGCGCTCCCATAGCACCGAAGACTGTCAGGAGCTCAAGCTGCTCCGCGATGAGTGCCAGGGCCGCCGAGACGATTAAAATGGCCGCGGCGCCGGCCGCGGAGTTGGCCGCGGCAGAAACCGTTGGGACGGCCACAATAGCAGCGGCAACTTCCGCCAGGGCTGGCGCGACCGGCCTCGTGAGGCCGCCTGGCGCGACCAGCGTCATGAGGCCGCCTGGCGTGACCAACCTCGTGAGGCTGCCTAGTGCGATCAGCCTCGTGAGGTAAACCCGCAGGGCAATGCTGCTCTTCCGCCGCTGCCGCCGCCACCCCGGAGGAACGACGTCAACCGGCCTGATGAGGGCGCTGGGGGCTACCAGCAGCCTCGTGCGGTTGCCTGCATCCTCGGCGGGGCTCAGGCTCCCGTGTCCTCGTCTACGGAGCTGAGGCGGTCCTTCCTTCAGAGCTTAAGCACGGCTCGCCGTGAGTCCTTGCCTTCGACGAGGCGCGTCAGGATGGCTCGTGGGAGACTGATCTACTGCTCCTCGAGGAGGGCCGCCGCCAGGACGCTCTTCGCGCCGTGAGGTACCCGCAGGCCCTGTGTCGCAACCTCAGCCGCAACATCCGCCCTCGCACTCTCGCGTTGGTGACCTCGTCCTACGCAGGACCCTCTCCAGAGAGGGACTCCACAAACTCTCACCTATGTGCGAAGGCCCTTTCAGGGTTACTCATGTCTCCAGGCCCGGCGCAGCCCGGCTGGAGACGAAGGACGGAGTTCCTGTGCCTAACGCCTGGAACATCCAACACCTGCGCAAGTTCTACCCGTGACCGCCACGAGTACGAACGAAACAGAGCTATACACGCCCCGGAGACTCTCATTGCGTAAGCCTGATGGGCCCGCGAGAGCTCCAGCCAGCGCCCAAGTGGAAGCCCCATGCTCCGCGCTGGCGGAACGATCGAGCCGCGATCATGCCCACGCCCAAGTGGAAGCCCCATGCTCTGCGCTGGGGACGGAGGAAGGAGTTTCAGTGTATGACGCGCAGAACGTCCGACCCATCCGCAAGTTCTACTCGTGGCCCCCATGAGTACGAACGAAATAGGGATGTACACGCCCGGGAGACTCTCATTGCGTAAGCCTGATGGGCCCGCGAGAGCTCCAACCCACGCCCAAGTGGAAGCCTCATGCTCCGTGCTGGCGGAACAATCAACTGAGGGCGCCCCACGGGCTGCACCAACCTCAAGCTGACCCATGCCGGACACGACAGCCGCATCTCCTTCTGGTTGTGTAATCAACCTTATTATTTCGTCAGTTCTTTGATGACAAGCCGTGCGCGCTCATGGCGTCCCTCCTGAGCTTCACGCGAACGGGGGATGGACACGGTGCCTGTGGTCGGGTCAGTCCCAGCAGCGATGTAAAACCCAAGTGATCGAGCTCTGGCTCGCGGGCCTGCTCCCGTGCACGTCACCTCACCAAGGTCCTTGGTGTCTCATCTTCTCGCATGATAGGCACAGTGCCTGTGCTCGGGTCCGTCCCTGCAGCGCCGCTAAACCCAAGTGATCGAGCTCTGGCTCGCGGGCCTGCTCCCATGCACGCCACCTCACCAAGGTCCTTGGTGCCTTATCTTCCCGCGTGACGCCCATGAGTGGGTCAGCGAGCGCGCGTGGCTCCCCTGTCATGAGACCTTGCGCCTTGCAATTGTCTTAGGAGCAGGTCACCCGGAAGGCCTCGCGAGCGTGCTTCGCAAGGTAACCCGGCAGTAGGATGCCCCCCCGGAGCCTCAGGAGGCCTCAGGAGCACGGCTTCAGGAGCCAAGCCTGACAGAGCCACGCCAGCGGGAGGCCTCACGAGCAGAGACCTCGCGAGGCACACCCTACAAGTGGCGCCTCGCCCGACGCCGCCCTCTGAAAAAGCTAAGTATCATAAACACCTCACGAGATGTTTTCACCGCCCCTCAAGCTCTCCTCTCACCGCTGCCGCGCTGAGCGCTGAGTTTCCTTCTTCTGCGTGAGCCGCTTGCACGTCAAAGGGGGGCTTCTTAAGCATCTCGCCTCAGGAGCTCTTACCCCCTCGCAGTGCCCTACACCTCCTGGCCTTGTCCAGGCATCGCGACCGGACATACCAGCGATGGCTGTAGCCCGCCCGGGGGCTGGGACCTGACGACGTAGAGCGACAAGGCAAGCAAAGAAAAGGAGATAAGCCTCACGAGGAGGTCTCGTGAACCGCTCTCATCATTTTTCAAGCTCTCTCTTTCTTTTTGCGATCTCACCGAGCGCCCACGTTTTCTCTTTTGCGCGAGCCGCTTGCACGCCAAAGGGGGGCTTCCTGGGCATCGTGCCCCAGGAGCCCTTACTAGCTCCCGGGTCCCTCACCTCCTGGCCTTGTCCACGCATCGCGACCAGACATACCAGCGACGGCTGTAGGCCCGCTCGGGGGATGGGTCCTGACGGCGTAGAGCACCAAGGCAAACAAGAAAGAAAAGCGAGGCCTCACGAGCGGACTTCAAGAGGAAATAAGCATGCATTACAGCAAGTCATAAGATACTCAATGTAAAGGACATCGTCTTTCCTCACGCCATCAGGGGCTACATTGACTTGTTACAGGAATAAAAGGAAGAAAGGTGCCCTCGGCGCCGCCTCGCCTTCAATACGCACAAGGAATCAAGGCGGAACACACGGGGGAGGCAATGATGGCCCCGCGCCGAGCGCGAACAGGCTTTATGTCAGCCTGGGCAGTTGTCGAGGCGTCGCGGAGAAGTGGAGGCGCCTTCCGTCACATCGTGCGCCACGCATCGCGCCTGGCCTGCAGGCGGTTAGGGCCCGCGCCGTTTCGCCCCATAGGCGGGAACGTGCGCGCCACGGGCTCGGGGGCTACTATCGGGGTTGTGGAACCCGGGGTACCATGACCCGTCTGCCCGCGGCCCAGGGCGCGGCGCCTGGCGGAGGCCCAGATAGGCGGCCCACCAGCGGGCGCCCCAGAGCAAAGTCACCTCATGAGGCTCCAGCCTCCCGATGGCTCCCTCGCGAGGCCCTCTCACGAGGTGGTCCCCCGAGGCTGCCTTCCGAGGCCCCCTCTCGAGGGCGCACGAGACGAAGGCCGTTCAGCGGGGCCGCGCGGTCCAGTGCCCATCACGTGGGTGACATGCACGGCGACGAGCGGTGACAGAGGCCGCGCCAGCAGGCGTGGATGAAGATGTTTTCCTCTTTTGTGTTAAGAGAGCAAGGCTAGATACCTACTCCCCAAAGAAACCCCAAGGGTTGCCCGATCGGCGAAGGAAGACCAAGACGGCGGGCGCGTAGGGCGGAGGTCATCACCGAGCCCACCGGCGCGTCATGGATCACGCTTTGGCAGGCGAAGACCGCCTTTAGTCAGGATAGGCTGAGCGCCTGTCCCCTTTCAAAACCCGCCAAGTGTGGCAGCCCTTCCCGCCTAAGTTTCAAGGGGGAAGAGGATCGATGCGGGTATAAGGGGGGCAGAGCTGCCATTGTAGAGGGAGGATCGACTCGAGTTCCCATGGCCCTCGACCTTGTACTCTCTCTCTCTCGCACCAGAGCAATACCAACCAAGCAGGAGTAGGGTCTTACACCGCAAGGTGGCTCGAACCTGGGTAAACCGCTGAGTCCACGGTCTGTCCCTCGCTAGCGTGCTCTCGCCGTAGCCTCGCTGTTGCTTAGCCGTGGTAGGAAACGAAGTGGTAGAACGAGCTCACCCCAGTGTTCGAACCTTTGGGTCCCCGGAGCCCGACTTCCGATAAAAGTCTTTGGGATGATTTCGAAGATAGTATAATTTATGCTGTTAGGAAAACAGAAAGTTTTACGTCCAGTGCCTGAATTTTGTTTCTGTACTGGAGCGTCAGAAAAATCTGAAAGTTTTACACAGTATTGGTATATGAATTGCCCACATTGTCCTAATGTTTCAGAATTTTTGGAGTTACATAAGTATGGCTTTTAAATAGATTACTACAGACTATTCTGTTTTTGACAGATTCTATTTTTAATGCACTACTTGCTTGTTTTGATGAATCTATGGATTGTATCGGGGGGTATAAGCGATGGTGAAGTCAGAGTACAGTAGGTATAATGCAAAAATAAAATATGAATGGGTTTGAAACAGTACTTAAAGTGGTGATTTATTTTGTTATACTAACGGATCTCACGAAGGTTTTGTTGAGTTTTGTGTGATTGAAGTTTTCAAGTTTTGTGTGAGATCACGATGGATGAAGGAATAAGGAGTAGCAAAATCCTAAGCTTGGGGATGCCCGAGGTACCCCAAGGTAATATTCTAGGAAGACTCAAGTATCTAAGCTTGGGGATGCCCCGGAAGGCATCCCCTCTTTCTTCTACCAACCATCGGTAATTTTACTTGGAGCTATATTTTTATTCGTCACATGATATGAGTTTTGTTTGGAGCGTCTTGTATTATATGAGTCTTTGCTTTGTTTTATTTTTAGTTTGTCACAATCATCCTTGTTGAACATACCTATCTTGAGAGAGCCACACATTATCATAATTTGTTAGAATACTCTATGTGCTTCACTTAAATTTTTTGAGCTAGGCAGTTGCTCTAGTGCTTCACTTAAATCTTTTTGAGCACGGTGGTGGCTAAATTTTGGAGAAATGAATTCTCATGCTTCACTTATATTATTTTGAGAATTGATAAGATTAAAATTTTGAAGAAATATTTGCACTCTCATGCTTCACTTATATCTTTTCGAGAGTTGACAAAAGTAACGGTAATTTGCACAAGATATGAATTTGGTCCCAAAGTGATGAATATTCAAAAGGGATATAAATAAAGACTTTCATATAGATCATTGGATATGATGAGTGTGATTCCTTGCAATAGTTTTGCGATATGGAAACGATAATATGTGAGTCATGTTAGTGAGTAATTGTGATTTAGTAAAAATATTAGTGTTAAGGTTTGTGATTCCCTATGCATGCACATTAAGTCAATATTTATGCAATGAAATTATATCCTACTTATGGTGCATTATTCGGTGTTAGTTATGTTCAATGCATGTTTATGACCGTTTTCGTTTTTTGGTTGGTTGCTTCTCAATCTTTTGCTAGCCTTCATTTGTACTAAGCGGAAATACTGCTTGTGCATCCAAAATCCTTAAACCCAAGTTGTGCCAAATGAGTCCACTATATCTACCTATATGCGGTATTTCAATGCCGTGCCAAGTAAATTTGCATGTGCCAGCTCTAAATTTCAAAATAATTTTTCCGTTTTGTGTGCCCGTACCGCTCATGAAGCGGCAGGGGGTGGCCATTATTTTCCATGCTAGGTGTGTTATTCTCACGATGAGTGTTTATTCACTTGTCATTGCACGAGAGAGTGGCTGGTAATAGGGATGCCCAGTCCCACAATGAAATCAAAATTTATAACAACAAAATTCCTTGGAAAGTGTTGGTTTGGAGGGCACCCGTGGATACGGCTAGCCATGGATTGTGAAAGAAATGGTGGAAAGTAAATATACTTTACTTTCTGTTTGGGTACCGCCTATGATGTGTCTAGCATGGAAAATATTGGGAATTCTCGGTCGTTTTCGTTGACAGGAAAAGCATGCCTCTCAAAATATTTTTATCTCTCTAATTTCAGCTTTGAGCTCTGGCACATTAGCAAATCTCTGCTTCCCTCTGCGAAGGGCCTATCTATTTACTTTTATGCAATTTTTATTTTTATTTGAGTCTCCATCTTCCCTTACAAAAGCACCAACTAGAGAGCACTATTGTCATACTTGAGCATTGAATGTAGCTAATATTTGATTGTGTTTCATGAATTGATCAATGATTTAGCATAATGGGCTAGGGATAACTTTCTTTAGCGTTGATATTTTGAAAGACATGGTTGCTTGTTAGCATGCTTGAGTATTTATATTTTCATGTCAAATTATAGACTATTGCTTTGAATCATTCAAGTCCAATGTCCATGCTACCAAAGAAAAGAATATGTGATGAATATGTTAGGCAGTATTCCACATCAAAAATTCTGTTTTTATCATTTACCTACTCGAGGACGAGCAGGAATTAAGCTTGGGGATGCTGATACCTCTCCAACGTATCTATAATTTTTTATTGTTACATGCTGTTATATTATCAATCTTGGATGTTTTTATAATCATTTATAGCAATTATATATCATTTTTGGAGACCAACCTATTAACTTAGTGCCGAGTGCCAGTTGCTGTTTTCTGCCCTGTTTTTGTTTTACAGAAAATCAATACCAAACGAAGTCCAAATGCCACAAAACTTTTTGGAGATTTTTTTCTGGACAAGATAAACACTAGAAGCTTCGGGAGTGGGCCAGAAGACCCACGAGGTGGCCACGAGCCACCAGGGCGCGCCTGGGGGGGCGCCCTGGTGCCTCGTGGGCCCCCCTTTGCTCCGTGTGACCTAATTCCACCACTATAAATTCAGGAAAAATCAGAAACCCTCAGAAGAGTCCACGAAATAATTTTTCTGCCGCCGCAAGTTTCTATTCCAGAGAGATCCCATCTGGAGGCCTTCTCCGGTACTCCGCCGGAGGGGGAATCGATCACGGAGGGGTTCTACATCAACCTTGCTGCCCTTCCGATGATGCGTGAGTAGTTTACCATAGACCTTCGGGTCCATAGGCAGTAGCTAGATGGCTTCTTCTCTCTTTTTGATCTTCAATACAATGTTCTCCTCGATGTTCTTGGAGTTCTATCCGATGTAATCACTTTTTGCGGTGTGTTTGTTGGGATCCGATGAATTGTGAGTTTATGATCAGATTATCCATGAATATTATTTAAGTCTTTGATTCACTCTTTTATGCATGATTATTATAGCCTCATATTTCTTCTCCGATCTATTGATTTGGTTTGGCCAACTAGATTGATTTATCTTGCCATGGGAAGAGGTGCTTTGTAATGGGTTCGATCTTGCGGTGCTCAATCCCAGTGACAGAAAGGGACATGACACATATGTATAGTTGCTATTAAGGGTAAAAAGATGGGGTTTATTCATACGTGAGTTTATCTTGTCTACATCATGTCATCGTTCTTAAGGCGTTACTCCGTTCTTTATGGACTTAATACACTAGATGCATGCTGGATAGCGATCGATGTGTGGAGTAATAGTAGTAGATGCAGGCAGGAGTCGGTCTACTTGTCTCGGGCGTGATGCCTATATACATGATCATTGCCTTGGATATCGTCATGATTATTTGCTTTTCTATCAATTGCCCAATAGTAATTTGTCTACCCACCGTATGGTATTTTCTTGAGAGAAGCCTCTAGTGAAACCTTTGGCCCCCGGGTCTATCTAAATCATATTACTAAAACCCTAAAAATATTGCTGCCATTTTCTTTTATTTATTTTATTTTGTATTTTATTTCAATCTATCTATCTATCACAAACAATTTAATCTTGCAATTGACCGCCGAGAGATTGACAACCTCTCGTTTGCGTTGGGTGCAAGGATTTGTTGTTTGTGTGCAGGTGCTGCTAACGAGGCGTTGCATGATTCTCCTACTGGTTCGATAACCTTGGTTTCATAACTGAGGGAAATACTTATCTCTACTGTGCTGCATCATCGCTTCCTCTTCGGGGAAAATACCAACGCAAGCTACAAGTAGCAGGAAGAATTTCTGGCGCCGTTGCCGGGGAGACATCATCAACATCTATCAAGTACCTTTGCATAAACTCTCATCTCCTTGCATTTATTTTATTTGCCATTTGCCTCTCGTTTTCATCTCCCCCACTTCAAAAACATTTTTATGAAAATACAAAAATATTTTCCGTTTGCCTTTTTCTTGTTTGCTTGATCGCTTGCTCATTTTATCGCTATGGCTAGTTCTTCGCTCGTTACTATTACCCCTGAAAATGAAGTGCTTAATTTTAAACAAATGGGAGGAGAGAATTTAAATGATGCTAGGTATAGGATATGTGATGCTCATAATAGATCAACTCGTAAGCAATCCTCTACCATCCTTCTTCACAATTTTTATGTGGGCATTACTACTTGGTATAGATTTGTGCTTGATACTATTACTGGAGGGAATTTCTTGATGTGTCCCTCTATGGATGCTTTTAATGCTATGGGAAATTTAGTGGGATCACGACCTATTGCTATTAATGAAACAACTTTGACCTTGGAACATGTTATGCAAAGGTTAGATGCTATTGAAAATAAAATGCCTACCGTTGAGCATATTGAAAATTTAAATAAAAAGATTCATAACCATGTTACTCAATTTGGATTAAAGGTAGGGATTACTCTTAAGATGCTAAAAGAGAAAGAACCAATAATTAATGAAAGGATGGAACAAAGTCCCGCTAGGATCGATAAGTTGGAAGAAATTATTAATAATTTGGGTTCCGCTTTTTCTTCCGCTAAAACTATTCAAAAAACTACTCCTAGCAAGAATTGCAAGTTTATATTTGTTCCAAAGACCAATGGTGCTACTTCTAGTAAGGGAAATGAGGATCTTAAAAGGATTAGCGTGCACCCCAATTTCATTGATATAATTAAGGAACCTATACACAAAAGTAATTTTTTTGATTTTGTGCCTAGAAGTGTGATCCTGAGAAACACTTCTGTTAAATCTATTAGAAAAAATGGATGTGCGATTGAGGAGTAGGAAACCAAAGATGACAATACTTGAAACTATGCATTATGGCTAGCTAGGGGCATCAAACAATAGCGCTTGTTGGGAGGCAACCCAATGAATAAAATAAAATTTTCTCTTATTGTGTGTTTTCACATTTATGCTACTCGTATGAATGTGTTTTTGTGTTTTTAATTAGTGTTTGTGCCAAGTAAAGCTGTCGGGGTTGTGGAACCTGGGGTACCACGACCTGTCTGCCCGCGGCCTAGGGCGCGGCGCCTAGCGGAGGCCCAGATAGGCGGCCCACCTGCGGGCGCCCCAGAACAAAGTCACCTCATGAGGCTCCAGCCTCCCGACGGCCCCCTCGCGAGGCCCTCTCACGAGGCGGTCCCCCGTGGCTGCCTCCCGAGGCCCCCTCCCAAGGGCGCACGAGACGAAGGCCGTTCAGCGGGGCCGCGCGGTCCGGGGCCCATCACGTGGGTGACGCGCACGGCGACGAGCGGTGACAGAGGCCGCGCCAGCAGGCGTGGATGAAGATGTTTTCCTCTTTTGTGTTAAGAGAGCAAGGCTAGATACCTACTCCCCAAAGCAACCCCAAAGTCTGCCCGATCGGCGAAGGAAGACCAAGACGGCGGGCGCACAGGGCGGAGGTCATCACCGAGCCCACCGGCGCGTCATGGATCACGCTTTGGCAGGTGAAGACCGCCTTTAGTCAGGATAGCCTGAGCGCCTGTCCCCTTTCAAAACCCGCCAAGTGTGGCAGCCCTTCCCGCCTAAGTTTCATGGGGGAAGAGGACCGATGCGGCTATAAGGGGGGCAGAGCTGCCATTGTAGAGGGCGGATCGACTCGAGTTCCCATGGCCCTCGACCTTGTACTCTCTCTCTCGCACGAGAGCAATACCAACCAAGCAGGAGTAGGGTCTTACACCGCAAGGTGGCCCGAACCTGGGTAAACCGCTGAGTCCACGGTCTATCCCTCGCTAGCACGCTCAACCCGTAGCCTTGCCATTGCTTAGCCGTGGTAGGAGACGAAGTGGTAGAACGAGCTCACCCCAGTGTTCGAACCTTTGGGTCCCCGGAGCCCGACTTCCGACATTTTGGCACGCCAGGTAGGGGTACGCTACTGTTCTTCCGCTTCGCCCTCTGTTCGACCAACCCCATGGCCGACGCACATCGCGAGCGCGCCGAGCGCAGGGCTGGCCACGTGGCTCAGACAAAGCCAGTGGCCCGCGGCAATCGCCGCCGCCCCGAAGCCGAGGCTGCTGCCGCCACCGACCCCACTGCCCGCGAGCAGCAGGACTCCTCCCTGCACCCCTCCATGCAGGCGAACGGCCACACCGCCACTGCCTCCCTCCCTCGCCCACCGCGGGCCGCCGAACCCACAAGCCGCGCTGCTCATGGCGCGCAAGCTGCTCCGTTACCGTCCAGCTGACGCCGGCTATGACTAATGGCTAGGTCGCATCACCAAGCTCGTCAACACTGCCGGGGGCGCTCCGGCGCCTTCCCACTCGCTTCGCCCTCCGCCGTCTCACGCTGGGGACCTGGCGCACGGCGCTCCCTCGCCGCCTCCTCTACGCGACGAGCACGGCGGGCCTCAGCGCGGCCCGCGGGCCCGCGAGCCGTTCCGCGGTGTGTCGTCGCCGGACCGAGACGAGGCTAGCTGCCAGATCATTCGCCGCGCGCCCCCTGACGTGCGTGTGCTCCTCAAGCGGCAGCGCCGGCGCTAGGACCAGGCCGTGCGAGACATTGCAGTGGCTGGGCATCAAAACCGCGCTGCCCTCGCTGGCGGCGTCCCCTCAAGTGGCGTGGGTTGCCGTGCCTTCACTCGCGAGCTGCGTCGCGTGGTCTGGCCCACAAAGTTCAAGCCTGAGCTGCCTCCGCGCTACGACGGCTCCCCCAACCCCGTGGAGTTCCTTCAGCTCTATGCGCTGAGCGTCGAGGCGGCGAATGGCGATGACGAGGTCATGGCAAACTGGTTCCCCATGGCCCTCAAGGACGGCCCGCGCTCCTGGCTCATGAACCTCCCCGAGGCGTCCATCTCCTCATGGGCCGAGCTCTGCAGCTAGTTTGTCGCCAACTTCAAGGGCACACAGGACCGCTCCCTCACCATCAACGACCTGCGGCGTGTGTGGCAGCTATCGGACGAGACCCTCCGCAAGTACATACAGCGCTTCAGCCAGGTGCGCAACAAGATCCCGCGCACCTCCGACGCGGCCGTCATCTCTGCATTCTCCACCGGCGTCATGGACGTCAAGATGCGCGAGAAGCTCGCCATCAACGGTGAACTCGACTCCGTGGTAGAGCTGCGCGATCTCGCCGACAAGTGCGCCAAGGCTGAGGAAGGCCGCCTCTTCATCCACAACGACCCCGACGCGGTGCTCGACGCCGCCAAGGCCAAGAGCAAGGACGTCAAGCGTAAGGGCCCGGCTGTGCTCGCGACGGAGCCCGAGCAGAAGCGTGGCCGTGACCGCGACAAGCGCAGGAAGGACGGTCGGCCGCTCTGCGCCTTCCACAACGTGCGCTCCCACAGCACCGAAGACTGTCAGGAGCTCAAGCTGCTCCGCGACGAGTGCCAGGGCCGCCGAGACGATCGCAATGGCCGCGGCGCCGGCCGCGGAGGTGGCCGCGGCAGAAACCGTTGGGACGGCCACTACAGCAACGACAACTTCCGCCAGGGCTGGCGCGACCGGCCTCGTGAGGCCGCCTGGCGCGACCAGCCTCGTGAGGCCGTCTGGCGCGACCAGCCTCGTGAGGCCGTCTGGCGCGACCAGCCTCGTGAGGCTGCCTGGTGCGATCAACCTCGTGAGGTAAACCCGCAGGGCAATGCCTCTCTTCCGCCATTGCCGCCGCCACCCCGGAGGAACGACATCAACCGGCCTGATGAGGGCACTGGGGGCTACCAGGAGCCTCGCGCGGTTGCGTGCATCCTCGGCGGGGCTCAGGCTCCCGTGTCCTCGTCTATGGAGCTGAGGCGGTCCTTCCTTCAGAGCTTAAGCACGGCTCCCCGCGAGTCCTTGCCTTCGACGAGGCGCGTCAGGATGGCTCGCGGGAGACTGATCTGCTGCTCCTCAAGGAGGGCCGCCGCCAGGCCGCTCTTCGCGCCGCGAGCTACCCGCAGGCCCTACGTCGCTACCTCAGCCGCGACATCCGCCCTCGCACTCTCGAGGTTGGCGACCTCGTCCTACGCAGGACCCTCTCCAGAGAGGGACTCCACAAACTCTCACCTATGTGGGAATGCCTTTTCAGGGTTACTCATGTCTCCAGGCCCGGCGCAGCCCGGCTGGAGACGGAGGACGGAGTTCCTGTGCCTAACGCCTGGAACATCCAACACCTCCGCAAGTTCTACCCGTGACCCCCATGAGTATGAATGAAACAGGGCTGTACACGCCCCGGAGACTCTCATTGCGTAAGCCTGATGGGCCCGCGAGAGCTCCAGCCCATGCCCAAGTGGAAGCCCCATGCTCCGCGCTGGCGGAACGATCGAGCCGCGATCATGCCCACGCCCAAGTGGAAGCCCCATGCTCCGCGCTGGTGAACGGAGGAAGGAGTTTTAGCGTATGACGCGCGGAACGTCCGACCCCTCCGCAAGTTCTACTCGTGGCCCCCACGAGTACGAACGAAATAGGGTTGTACACGCCCGGGAGACTCTGATTGCGTAAGCCTGATGGGCCCGCGTGTGATAGCCTGGCTTAATAGGTATGATAGACTACTCATATCAAAAAGGAATTCCTTCTTTTCCGGGAGCCTATTCGGAAAGAACTCCAAAGTTAAGTGTGCTCAGCTTGGAGTAATTTCAGGATGGGTGACCGACCGGGAAGTTGGTCCCGGGTGCGCACGAGTGAGGACAAACTGCGCAGGAAAGACTAGTTTTGATCTGTGGGGCCAGTCTAGATCCCGCCAGGAGTAACGACCACCGGCGGGTGTGTCTGGGGCATTACAAGTTGGTATCAGAGCCGACCCTCGTGGTTACACGGATCTATGCGGGCCAGGTGCGCGGTCATGTTGTGCATGACGTTTGTGACCCGTCGTGGCACACGGCATGTCACATGTGCCGGACTGGACGCACAGACGTATGTGCTAAGAGGGAATGTTCCTGTGGCCCGACGAGGACGTCGGTTACTCTGAGTGGGGGTGTATGTGATAGCCTGGCTTAATAGGGATGATAGACTACTCATATCAATGAGGAATTCCTTCTTTTCCGGGAGCCCATTCGGAAAGAACTCCAAAGTGAAACGTGCTCAGCTTGGAGTAATTTCAGGATGGGTGACCGACCGGGAAGTTGGTCCCGGGTGCGCACGAGTGAGGACAAACTACGCAGGAAAGACTAGTATTGATCTGTGGGGCCAGTCTAGATCCCGCCAGGAGTAACAACCACCGGAGGGTGTGTCCGGGGCGTTACACCGCGAGAGCTCCAACCCACGCCCAAGTGGAAGCCCCATGCTCCGCGCTGGCGGAACAATCAACTGAGGGCGCCCCATGGGCTGCACCAACCTCAAGCTGACCCGTGCCAGACACGGCAGCCGCATCTCCTTCTGCTTGTGTAATCAACCTTATTATTTCGTCAGTTCTTTGATGGCGAGCCGTGCTCGCTCATGGCGTCCCTCCTGAGCTTCACGCGAACGGGGGATGGACACGGTGCCTATGGTCGGGTCAGTCCCAGCAGCGCTGAAAAACCCAAGTGATCAAGCTCTGGCTCGCGGGCCTGGTCCCGTGCACGTCACCTCACCAAGGTCCTTGGTGTCTCATCTTCTCACATGATAGGTACGGTGCCTGTGCTCGGGTCCGTCCCTGCAGCGCCGCTAAACCCAAGTGATCGAGCTCTGGCTCGCGGGCCAGCTCCCATGCACGCCACCTCACCAAGGTCCTTGGTGCCTTATCTTCTCGCGTGACGCCCATGAGTGGGTCAACGAGCGCGCGCGGCTCCCCCGTCACGAGACCTTGCGCCTTGTAATTGTCTCAGGAGCAGGTCACACGGAAGGCCTCGCGAGCGTGCCTCGCGAGGTAACCCGGCAGCAGGATGCCCCCCGGAGCCTCAGGAGCACGGCTTCAGGAGCCAAGCCCGACAGAGCCATGCCAGCCGGAGGCCTCACGAGCGGAGACCTCACGAGGCACACCCTACAAGTGGTGGCTCACCCGACGCCACCCTCCGAAAAAGCTAAGTATCATAAAGAACTCATGAGATGTTTTCACCGCCCCTCAAGCTCTCCTCTCACAGCTGCCGCGCTGAGCGCTGAGTTTCCTTCTTTTGCGTGAGCCGCTTGCACGTTAAAGGGGGGCTTCTTGAGCATCGCGCCTCAGGAGCTCTTACCCCCTCGCAGTGCCCTACACCTCCTGGCCTTGTCCAGGCATCGCGACCGGACATACCAGCGACAGCTGTAGCCCTCCCGGGGGCTGGGACCTGACGACGTAGGGCGACAAGGCAAGCAAAGAAAAGAAGATAAGCCTCACGAGGAGGTCTCATGAGTCGCTCTCATCATTTTTCAAGCTCTCTCTTTCTTTTTGCGATCTGACCGAGCGCCCACGTTTTCTCTTTTGCGCGAGCCGCTTGCACGCCAAAGGGGGGCTTCCTAGGCATCGCGCCCCAGGAGCCCTTACTAGCTCCCAGGACCCTCACCTCCTGGCCTTGTCCAGGCATCGTGACCGGACATACCAGCGATGGCTGTAGGCCCGCTCGGGGGCTGGCTCCTGACGGCGTAGAGCACCAAGGCAAACAAGAAAGAAAAGCGAGGCCTCACGAGAGGACTTCAAGAGGAAATAAGCATGCATTCCAGCAAGTCATAAGATACTTAATGCAAAGGACATCGTTTTTCCTCACGTCATCAGGGGCTACGTTGACATGTTACAGGAATAAAAGGAAGAAGGGTGCCCTCGGCGCCGCCTCGCCTACAATACGCACAAGGAATCAAGGCGGAACACACGGGCGAGGCAATGATGGCCCTGCGCCGAGCGCGAACAGGCTTTTTGTCAGCCTGGGCAGTTGACGAGGCGTCGCAGAGAAGTGGAGGCGCCTTCCGTCACATCGTACGCCACGCGTCGCGCCTGGCCCGCAGGTGGTTAGGGCCCACGCCGTTTCGCCCCCTTAGGCGGGAACGTGCGCGCCACGGGCCCGGGGGCTACTGTCGGGGTTGTGGAACCCGGGGTACCATGACCTGTCTTCCCGCGGCCCAGGGCGCGGCGCCTGGCGGAGGCCCAGATAGGCGGCCCACCAGCGGTCGCCCTAGAGCAAAGTCACCTCACGAGGCTCCAGCCTCCCGACGGCCCCCTCGCGAGGCCCTCTCACAAGGCGGTCCCTCGAGGCTGCCTCCCGAGGCCCCCTCTCGAGGGCGCATGAGACGAAGGCCGTTCAGCGGGGCCGCGTGGTCCGGGGCCCATCACGTGTGTGACGCACGTGGCGACGAGCGGTGACAGAGGCCGCACCAGCAGGCGCGGATGAAGATGTTTTCCTCTTTTGTGTTAAGAGAGCAAGGCCAGATACCTACTCCCCAAAGCAACCCCAAGGGTTGCCCGATCGGCGAAGGAAGACCACGACGGTGGGCGCGCAGGGCGGAGGTCATCACCGAGCCCAGTGGCGCATGATGGATCACGCTTTGGCAGGGAAAGACCGCCTTTAGTTAGGATAGCCTGAGCGCCTGTCCCCTTTCAAAACCCGCCAAGTGTGGCATCCCTTCCCGCCTAAGTTTCAAGGGGGAAAAGGACCGATGCGGGTATAAGGGGGGCAGAGCTGCCATTGTAGAGGGTGGATCGACTCGAGTTCCCATGGCCCTCGACCTTGTACTCTCTCTCTCGCACCAGAGCAATACCAACCAAGCAGGAGTAGGGTCTTACACCGCAAAGTGGCCCGAACCTGGGTAAACCGCTGAGTCCACGGTCTGTCCCTCGCTAGCGTGCTCTCGCTGTTGCTTAGCCATGGTAGGAGACGAAGTGGTAGAACGAGCTCACCCCAGTGTTCGAACCTTTGGGTCCCCGGAGCCCGACTTCCGACAAAAGCCTTTGGGATGATTTCGAAGATAGTATAATTGATGCTGTTTGGAAAACAGAAAGTTTTACGTCCAGTGCCCGAATTTTGTTTCTGTACTGGAGCGTCACAAAAATCTGAAATTTTTACACAGTATTGGTATATGAATTTCCCACGTTGTCCTAATGTTTCAGAATTTTTGGAGTTACATAAGTATGGCTTTTAAATAGATTGCTACAGACTGTTCTGTTTTTGACATATTCTGTTTTTGATGCACTACTTGCTTGTTTTGATGAATCTATGGATTGTATCGGGGAGTATAAGCGATGGTGAAGTTAGAGTACAGTAGGTATAATGCAAAAATAAAATATGAATGGGTTTGCAACAGTACTTAAAGTGGTGATTTATTTTGTTATACTAACGGATCTCACGAAGGTTTTGTTGAGTTTTGTGTGATAGAAGTTTTCAAGTTTTGGGTGAGATCACGATGGATGAAGGAATAAGGAGTAGCAAAAGCCTAAGCTTGGGGATGCCCGAGGCACCCCAAGGTAATATTCTAGGAAGACTCAAGTGTCTAAGCTTGGGGATGCCCCGGAAGGCATCCCCTCTTTCTTCTACCAACCATCGGTAATTTTACTTGGAGCTATATTTTTATTCGTCACATGATATGAGTTTTGTTTGGAGCGTCTTGTATTATATGAGTCTTTGCTTTGTTTTATTTTTAGTTTGTCACAATCGTCCTTGTTGAACACACCTATCTTGAGAGAGCCACACGTTATCATAATTTGTTAGAATACTCTATGTGCTTCACTTAAATTTTTCTAGCTAGGCACTTGCTCTAGTGCTTCACTTAAATCTTTTTGAGCACGGTGGTGGCTAAATTTTGGAGAAATGAATTCTCATGCTTCACTTATATTATTTTGAGAATTGATAAGATTAAAATTTTGAAGAAATATTTGCACTCTCATGCTTCACTTATAGTTTTTCGAGAGTTGACAAAAGTAACGGTAATTTGCACAAGATATGAATTTGGTCCCAAAGTGCTGAATATTCAAGAGGGATATAAATAAAAACTTTCATATAGATCATTGGATATGATGAGTGTGATTCCTTGCAATAATTTTGCGATATGGAAATGATAATATGTGAGTCATGTTAGTGAGTAATTGTGATTTAGTAAAAATATTAGTGTTAAGGTTTGTGATTCCCGATGCATGCACATTAAGTCAATATTTATGCAATGAAATTATATCCTACTTATGGTGCATTATTCGGTGTTAGTTATGTTCAATGCATGTTTATGACCATTTTCGTTTTTTGTTTGGTTGCTTCTCAATCTTTTGCTAGCCTTCATTTGTACTAAGCGGAAATACTGCTTGTGCATCCAAAATCCTTAAACCCAAGTTGTGCCAAATGAGTCCACTATATCTACCTATATGCGGTATTTCAATGTCGTTCCAAGTAAATTTGCATGTGCCAACTCTCAATTTCAAAATAATTTTCCGTTTTGTGTGCCCGTACCGCTCATGAAGCGGCAAGGGGTGGCCATTATTTTCCATGCTAGGTGTGTTATTCTCACGATGAGTATTTATTCACTTGTCATTGCATGAGAGAGTGGCTGTTAATAGGGATGCCCAGTCCCACAATGAAATCAAAATTTATAACAACAAAATTCCTTGGAAAGTGTTGGTTTGGAGGGCACCCGTGGATACGGCTAGCCATGGATTGTGACAGAAATGGTGGAAAGGAAATAAACTTAACTTTCTGTTTGGGAACCGTCTATGATGTGTTTAGCATGGAAAATATTGGGAATTCTGGGTCATTTTCGTTGACAGGAAAAGCATGCCTCTCAAAATATTTTTATCTCTCTAATTTCAGCTTTGAGCTCTGGCACATTAGCAAATCTCTGCTTCCCTCTGCGAAGGGCCTATCTATTTACTTTTATGCAATTTTTATTTTTATTTGAGTCTGCATCTTCTCTTACAAAAGCACCAACTAGAGAGCACTATTGTCATACTTGTGCATTGAATGTAGCTAATATTTGAGTATGTTTCATGAATGGTCAATGATTGAGCATAATGGGCTAGCGATAACTTTCTTTAGCGTTGATATTTTGAAAGACATGGTTGCTTGTTAGCATGCTTGAGTATTTATATTTTCATGTCAAATTATAGACTATTGCTTTGAATCATTCAAGTCCAATGTCCATGCTACAAAAGAAAAGAATATATGATGAATATGTTAGGCAGCATTCCACATCAGAAATTCTGTTTTTATCATTTACCTACTCGAGGACGAGCAGGAATTAAGCTTGGGGATGCTGATACCTCTCCAACGTATCTATAATTTTTGAATGTTCCATGCTATTATATTATCAATCTTGGATGTTTTTATAATCATTTACCACAATTATATATCATTTTTGGAGACTAACCTATTAACTTAGTGCCCAGTGCCAGTTGCTGTTTTCTGCCCTGTTTTTGTTTTACAGAAAATCAATACCAAACGAAGTCCAAATGCCACGAAACTTTTTGGAGATTTATTTCCGGATAAGATAAACACTAGAAGCTTCGGGAGAGGGCTAGGAGACCCAGGAGGTGGCCACGAGCCACCAGGCCCCCTTTGCTCCGTTTGACCTAATTCCACCACTATAAATTCAGGAAAAATCAGAAACCCTCAGGAGAGTCCACGAAATACTTTTTCCGCCGCCGCAAGTTTCTGTTCCAGAGAGATCCCATCTGGAGACCTTCTTCGGTACTCCAGCGGAGGGGGAATCGATCACGGAGGGGTTCTACATCAACCTTGCTGCCCTTCCGATGATGCGTGAGTAGTTTACCATAGACCTTCGAGTCCATAGGCAGTAGCTAGATGGCTTCTTCTCTCTTTTTGATCTTCAATACAATGTTCTCCTCGATGTTCTTGGAGTTCAATCCGATGTAATCACTTTTTGCGGTGTGTTTGTTGGGATCCGATGAATTGTGAGTTTATGATCAGATTATCCATGAATATTATTTGAGTCTTTGCTGCACTCTTTTATGCACGATTATTATAGCCTCGTATTTCTTCTCCGATCTATTGATTTGGTTTCGCCAACTAGATTGATTTATCTTGCCATGGGAAGAGGTGCTTTGTAATGGGTTCGATCTTGCGGTGCTCAATCCCAATGACAGAAAGGGACATGACACGTATGTATCGTTGCTATTAAGGGTAAAAAGATGGGGTTTATTCATACGTGAGTTTATCTTGTCTACATCATGTCATCGTTCTTAAGGCGTTACTCCGTTCTTTATGGACTTAATACACTAGATGCATGCTGGATAGCGGTCGATGTGTGGAGTAATAGTAGTAGATGCAGGCAGGAGTCGGTCTACTTGTATCAGATGTGATGCCTATATACATGATCATTGCCTTGGATATCGTCATGATTATTTGCTTTTCTATCAATTGCCCAACAGTAATTTGTCTACCCACCGTATGGTATTTTCTTGAGAGAAGCCTCTAGTGAAACCTATGGCCCCCGGGTCTATCTAAATCATATTACTAAAACCCTAAAAATATTGCTGCAATTTTATTTTATTTATTTTATTTTGTATTTTTGTTTCAATCTATCTATCTATCACATACAATTTAATCTTGCAATTGACCGCCGAGAGATTGACAACCTCTCGTTTGCGTTGGGTGCAAGCATTTGTTGTTTGTGTGCAGGTGCTGCTAACGAGGTGTTGCATGAATATCCTACTGGTTCAATAATCTTGGTTTCATAACTGAGGGAAATACTTATCTCTACTGTGCTGCATCATCCCTTCCTCTTCGGGGAAAATACCAACGCAAGCTACAAGTAGCAATCTACCACGAGTGATGCTAGTCCTTCGTGGACGTAAGCCATGGTGGAATAGACAAGGTTAATTCTTCGTGTACCCTTCATGGGTGGAGCCCTCCATGGACTCACGCAACCGTTACCCTCCGTGGGTTGAAGTCTCCGTCAACGTGGACGTACGATAGCACCACCTATCGGAACCACGCCAAAAATCATCGTGTCTTCATTGCGTTTGAAATCTCCGAACCCCTCCTTTACTTACATGTGCAATTGTTTACTTTCCGCTGCTACACTCTTAGAATTGCAAGTGTAGGGTGTTACTTGACTTGTCATACTTGCTAAAATCTGCCCACAACTAAAATTGGGAAAAGGATAGATTTTTATTTGGTCAAGTAGTCTAATCACCCCCCTCTAGACATACTTTTGATCCTATACTCTTCCAACTTCCTCACTTCATCAACATAAGCCTCCATCAAAGGGCTCTGGTAATCCTTGTTGAATTGCCTCACCACAAGCTGCGAGTCGCCTCTGATAATCAACTTTCGAATACCAAGGTCGATTGCAATGCGCAGGCCGGCAAGCAATCCTTCGTACTCAGCAGTGCTGTTGGTGGCCTGCTCCCTGAGAAAGTGCATCTGAAGCACGTACTTGAGGTGCTCTCCGGTGGGTGCTATAAGTAGCACGCCGGCACCCGCATCTTTTAGCGTGAAAGCACCGTCAAAGTAAATGATCCAGTCGTCAACAATTTCTTTGCCGGGGAGAGAGGTCTTTGGAATTTCTTCATCTGCCGTTGGGGTACATTCTGCAATGAATTCTACCAAAGCCCTGCACTGAATTGTTGAGGTACTCTCAAACTTCAAATCAAAGCTTGACAGCTCCAATGCCCACTCCACAATCCTTCTGGTTGCTTCTGGATTTCTCAGAATTTATTGCAAAGGAAAGCGGGTGACGACGGTGACTGGGTGTGCTTGAAATTAGTGGCGCAGCTTCCTTGAGGCCATGAGAAGGCCAAAGAGCAACTTCTGCATACCAGAATACCTTGACCTAGCCCCTTGCAGGAGGGAGCTGACAAAGTAAACTAGGCGCTGCACCATCTTCTTCGTCTGCATGACTGGTTGATCTGGCTCAGTTGCTTGCACAATTTGTGGCTTGTCGGCACCTGACCTTGCCGGAGAAGATTCTGGCTTGTCGGGTCGTGGCTCTGCAGCTGCTACCTCCTCTTCATCTGCCTCTCTTTCAGCCACAAGTGCAGCACTAACCAGTTGATTCGTTGCCGCTAAGTATAGCAGCAATGTCTCTTGCGGCCTAGGCGTAACTAAGACTGGCGGAGAGGACAGGTACTCCTTCAAATTTTGGAGCACGGCCTCCGCTTCCGGAGTCCAGTTCACTGGGCCTGCCTTTTTCAATATCTTGAAAAATGGCAAGGCGCGCTCTGCCGATTTGGATATGAACCTGCTAAGGGCGGCAACGCAGCCGGCAAGATGCCTAACGTCCTTGACACGTCTTAGTGCTTCAATCTGCTCAATTGCCTTGATCTTGTCGGGGTTGGCTTCAATCCCTCTCTGAGACACAAAGAACCCAAGAAGCTTGCCGGACGGAACACCGAACACACACTTCTCGGGGTTGAGCTTTAAGTAGTTTGCGCAAGTTTGCGAACGTCTCTTCTAAATCTTGGACCAGTGTTGACTTGTCTTTGGTTTTGACCACAATGTCATCCATGTAGGCTTCCACATTTCTGTGCAACTGTGGCTCAAAACCGATCTGAATTGCTCTGGCAAATGTTGCCCCATCACTCTTCATTCCGAAAGGCATACACAAAAAGCAGTATGTGCCACATGGAGTGATGAATGCGGTTTTCTCGTCATCTTCTTTGGCCATAAGAATCTGATGATAACCAAAATAGGCATCAAGGAAAGAGAGTAACTCACAGCCGGCAGTGGAGTCCACAATCTAGTCGATGTGCGGTAAAGGGAAAGGATCCTTTGGAAAAGCTTTATTTATATTAGTGAAGTCTATACAAAGCCTCCACTTCCCATTCGCCTTGCGCACTACCACTGGATTGGCTAACCATGTGGCGTGTAGCACTCCTCTGACCAGGCCTGCTGCCGCTAACTTCTTGATCTCTTCGGCAATAAACTCTCACCGCTCCAAGGCTTGCTTTCTGATCTTCTGCTTGACGGGTCTCGCATGAGGGCAGACAACAAGGTGGTGCTCAATTACCTTCCTAGGAACACCGGGGATGTCAGATGCTTTCCAAGCAAACACATTGACATTCGCCCATAGGAAGGCAACGAGCTTGCTTTCCTATTTGTCACTGAGACTGGCACTTACTGAGAAAGTGCCACTCGTCCCATCTTCCCTTGCGGAAACTTGCTTGTTCACCGGCGCAGAGGCCTTGGCTTTTTTGCTCTTGCCGGTAGAGCTCCCGGGTATGTCCTCAACAGGCGTGCTGCACTCTAAAGTGCACTTCCCGGAGTCCTTATCAGAGGTCTTGCTGGACTTCTTCTTCTTTCCTCCCTCGGGAGCTTTGTCGGCAGGAGCAGGTGCCTTGACGGCAGATGCTACCACTGCCTCCCGGTAGAGCTTGTCGGCGCAGATGATTGCGTCTCTCTGGTTGGACTTGATGGTGAGGACACCCATCGACCCTGGCATCTTGATGACATTGTACGCAAAGTGTGACACGGCCATGAACTTGGCTAGCGCTGGGCGGCCCAGAATTTGGTTATATGCCAGTGGCATCTTGACGACGTCGAAGACAATCTTCTCCGTCCGGTAGTTGAGGTCGCTGCAAAATGTGACCGGGAGTGGGATCTGGCCCTTCGGCTTGTTCCTTCCCGGACTGATCCCTTGAAAAGTGCATGTTTCCTCAAGATCCTTGTCGGGGATCTACAGCCTCTTGATCACATCAGGAGAGAACAAGTTCCAGCCGGCCCCACCGTCAACCAGCATCTTTGTCACCTTGAGGTTGCAGATTGTTGGGGAAACCAACAACAACAAACACCCGACCGTAGTAGTGCGATCAGGGTGATCCTCGGCGTCAAAGACGATGGGCATGTGTGACCACTTGAGTGGCTTCTGCGCTCCCATCATGGGCTCCGCGGCATTCACCTCGCGGACCCATTGCTTTAGTTGCCGGTGTAAGGAATGCAAAGATGCGCCTCCGTCAACACACATGGCTTCCACTGCATTCTGGAACTCATTCTCGGACCCATCTTCGTCCTCATCACCCTCATCTTCTTTCTGGCCCTGAGCGGCCTTCTCTTTCGGCTGCTTGGCCTTGCCACGGCGGCCTCCGCGGCCACCACGGTTTTGCTTGCCGGATCCACCGGCACCATCTTGGCCCTTCTCCTTGTCGCGCTTCTCGTACTCTTGCTTTTGCTTCTCGGCAAGCTGCTCCACTTGCTGGCACTCCTGGAGATCGTGGCCCTTGGTACAGTAGATCTTGCAGTACTGCCCACCGGTCTTGCCACCCTTGTCGCCTGCCGTGGCCTCCCGGAAGTCAGCGCATTCGGCAACCTCATAGCCGGGGCTTTCTGCCTTAGACTTCTTGGCGGCGTTGGCGTCACCAGGGCTCTCTACTGCCATCACTGACTTGCCTTTGCGCTTCCTGTTGTGCTTCCGACCCTTCTTCTGTGGGGTTGATGCATCGTCTTCAGAGTTGACTCTGGCGCCAACATCTTCCCCAGGGAGTTGCCTCCCTTCCTCAGCACGTGCACACATGTCCGCCAAGGTGTACAGCTCATTGATGGTTCTAACCTTCTCAATATTCATCTCAGACCGCATTCTGTAGTTGCGCACATTCGTTTGGAATGCGGCACACACAGCCGCGGGATGAACATCGGGGATGTTGTGGTGCACATGGCTGAATCTCTGTATATACTTGCGGAGGGGCTCGCCGTCTCTCTGGGGGATCATGTGCAGATCACTAGCTTGACCAGGGAGCTTGTGGCCACCCTGGTAGGCACCAACGAAGCAATGGCACAGATCCGACCAAGAAGAGATGGAGCCCTCCGGCAAGTTCATCAACCACGATCTGACATTGGGCCTGAGCGCCAACGGAAAGTAGTTGGCCAGTATCTTGTCGTTGCGCCCTCCGGCAGCCTGCACCGCATTGGTGTCGATGCCAAGGAACTCTGACGGACTGAGCGTGCCGTCGTATTTGTCGGGAAGCTCTGGCTTGAAAGCACGGGTGGACGGCCAGCAAACCTGCCGCAGCTCGCGGGTAAACGCTGGGCAGCATACCTCGTAAGGTAAACACACAGGGTACCCTGGCACAGGCACGGTTGCTGTCGGCCCGGCACGGTCGTCTGATAGACGGCGTGCCTCCCGGCGCCGCTCGATCTTTGTACCGGCGTCCTCGACGCGCCATTCATGGAGTACTTGGCGGTGGTCTTGGCGGCCCCGCGGATCCGACGATGCCATGGACATAATGTCCTGGTCATCTGATCGGCGAGATTGCCGCCGCTGTGGTTGTTGACGTGGAGGCGACCGCACCGTCTCCGGCACGGCAGCTAGATGGTCCTACCGGCACTGTGGGTGGTCGTCTAGAGGGACCCACATCATGTGTTTTGCCGGGATCGGCAAAACTGATGAGACTCTGGATGGTGGCCCTCCATTCTTCCATCTTGTCTGGAGCTGGCGGGAAGTTCAAAATCATTTGAACTCGCGCCATGGCTTCTGCCACCGTGGTTGGCATGGCGGGGAACACGGAACGGGACGGCATTTGACTCCTGGCAGGGCCAGGAGGAAGCTCATCGCGTACCTGCTGCCGTAGCACATGCTCACCGATGGGTTGGCGTGGTGGTGGTGGTGCCCGAACATCGTGAGGACGATGCTCAGGGCCGGCTTGACGCCGTCCAGGACCACCAGCACCGCGGGGAAGCGTGGCGCGCCCATCTTGCGATGGTCGCGGCACACTTCCCGCCGCAGCGTTGTTGGACGTCGCCGCTCCATCCTTGGACGTCGCGGCGACGGGGTCCGAGCTTGCACCGGTCCGAACTGTATTACTACGATGATTGTGCTCACTAGAACGTTGTTGGAGTTGGCCGTCTACGCCATCTCCGGTGTGCTGACTGCGATCGCCGGAACGGTGGGAATGCTGGACACCCGCACCGCCTGTGCCTCCTGCCCTGTCCATCCCAGCCGTAGCGCCTGCGCCGGCTGCGCCGCCTGCGGACGCCTGGGAAGGCCGCATGGAGGTGGCGGGAGCCATCGTGGCTCCGCTCTTCTTCTTCGGCACCATCGACGAAGGTGATGGGGCTGGTGCTGACACTACGAACACTGATTCATAATACAAGACCCCCTACTTGGTGCGCCAAAGATGTCGCGGGAAAACGATGATCTATGGGATCAAGAGGATCCCTTTGCGGTTCGGCTGTGGGATCAATGCGCTACAAAGAGCAGGGCTAATAGATGTGAGGACAAGCAACGATTTATCCAGGTTCAAGCCGCTATGAGCGTAAAACCCTACTCCTGTTCTTGTGGTTTGATTGCGTGTGAGCTCAAGGTTACAAGGAGCGCAGCTTGCCGGCAAGGTGCGCGGGAAGTGCAACTATAATGCGTAAATTGAACTAAGAGTCTACCGTTCTAACTGTAGCCGTGGGCGTCCTTTTATAGGCCAAGGGGTTACCACAGTGGCTAATACGGTCATTACATGGTATGAATAGTGACTGCACCGTCACCAAGTCTATCTCCTAACGGGGTAGGACAAGTGCATTAAATGCACTGTTAGGTGCTACGTCGGGGAGGCGAGGCTTTGGGTAAAAGATCTGTACCACCGGTCCTGGCGCCCTCCTATTATCTTGACACGTTCCAGGGAAGGGTGTCATTAAAGTTAATCTTTGCGTGGCATGCTGACACGTGCCTTGGCCAGCTATGTTGACTGCCTTCTCGCTCGACACCTATCACACGAGCTTATCTAGCCGGTGATGAGGTGGAGCGGTAACGGGACAGAACAAGCCTGTCGGCGCGGAGCTTGCCGGCAAGGAGCTCGCTAGAAACCAGAGTCTTGGTCTTCACCTTGCCGGCACGAAGCTTCCCGGCAAGGGCAATGTTGATCTTCAGTACTAGAATAGTACTTCTCAATGACCTGCCTGGAGGTCTTCTTCACGGTCTTGTTCATTGAGTCCTGGGTCACAGTAACCTTCCGGCAAGCCCTTGCTGTCAGGAAGGCTACAACTGCCTGTGCACAAGTCTGGGTATGAGGGCACCCATGTTTTAGTACACCGACACCGACGCCACTCGCACCAAGGCGCAGTCTCACCACCGCACTAGAAATGATGGCGGGGGCGGCCAAGCTTCTCACCGATCCAGTGACCGCAGTCAACACGGTGGTGGTGAGCGGACCACAGTGAGCGTGCGCGACAAGGTGATGTCCAAGGGCGACCCCACGGGGCCTGCACCAAGGCCATCGCAGGAGGTGCGCGACCCGCCGCGCCATACCACTCCAAGGCAATCTCAGGAGGATCACGACCCACCGCGCCGCAACCTTGGAGAACCAAGTCGTCGCCGCGAGCACGGCTTCGAGCATCACTCCAGGAACTCCAAGCATCCATCGCGCCGTCCCGCCATCGACCACCAAGCTCCACAGCCGGCATGGGACAGAGTTCCTCCTGGCCCGACCAGGAGTCATGAGCCGACCCATGCCTCGGTGCCAATCATGCCACGCACACCTACGGAGGCAGTGGCACAAGCGCAGGTGCTGCTTAATTTCCCTCCGCCGGCTCACCAAATGGAACAGTGGCGTGCCACTATCCAGAGCCTTCTCAGCTTCGCCAACAACAACGGAGCAGAAAGGGGAGAATCTTCGCATCGGCAGCAGACGGATCCGACATGGGAGGCCGGAGAATGGACAGGAGAGCACACGACAACGGTGCACTCCCAGCAGCGCACATCTCGCCGGAACCAGCATGGTGGTGCTCGGGATGAGGTATCCATGGCCTCCTCTAACCCACGAGACCGCCAAGACCAACGCCAAGTTCTGTTGGACCGGCTAGGGGAAGACGCCCGCGTGCACATTGAGCGGCACCGGGAAGCGCGCCTAGAACCCTACTTTATGGTACGGGATGTTCCGCATTCACCCCTGAGGTGCGGCAGGTTTGTTGGCCCACTCCGTTCAAGCCAAGTCTCCCTGACAAATACGACGGCAAGGTCAACCCTATTGAATTCCTCAACATCTACACTGTAGCTGTCCAAGCTACCAGTGGGGATGAGAAGGTTCTCGCCAATTGGTTCCCGCTGGTGCTCAAAAACAATGTTAGATCCTGGCTGATGAATTTGCCGGAAGGGTCGATTTCATTGTGGTCGGATCTATGCCACCAATTCGTTGGCGCGTTCCAGGGCGGTCATAGACCCCCCGGGAAGCCCATCGACCTACATGTCCACAGAAGCCTAATGAGCCCATTCGCAAGTATATCCAGAGATTCAGCCGGGCACAGCACAACATTCCAAATGTGCACACTACTGCTGTCATCGCTGCCTTCCACAACAATGTGCGCAACCTCAGGATGCGCGAGAAGATGAACATTAGGCAGGTGAAAACCATTGCTGAACTATATCTTCTCGCCGACAAGTGCGCGTGAGCTAGGGAAGGAAGATGAATTACTGGGGAGGATGCCGCTGTCGTTAGCTCTGACGATGGCAAAGTTTCTGTCCCAAAGAAAACCGGCAGGAAGCACAACATGGAAGCACAAAGGAAAAGCTGTGTTGGCTGCAGAGGGCACTGCCGGCAAGAAATCCAAGGCGGATGATACCGGCAAGCAAGCTGCTGCCGGAGAGAAGCCTGACGGTCCCTATTGCAAGATTCACTTCACGGCTGGTCATGATATCACAGAGTGCCGCCAAGTAGAATTCCTCGCTGAGAAGCAGAGGCAGGAATACGAAAAGCGTGACAAGGAAAAGAAGCCCCAGGATGATACCGCTGGTGCCGGGAAGAAAAATAAGAAGACCCATCGCGGGAAGTCCGGGAATCAAAAGGAGAGGCCCGCTCGTGGCCGTGACAAAAATGAAGAAGATGAAGATTGTCGATGTACGACAATCTATGGGGCCATCGCCCCTTCTACATTTGGCTGCGGGCTCACCGCACACGTAGAGCAGCAACAACCACGACACACACAAGCTTTTTACCCAGGTTCGGGCCGCTCTGAAGTGTAAAAACCTACTCCTGCTTTGGTGGATTGATGAGTGTTTTGGAACCCTACAATTACAAGAGTGCAACCTTGCTGGCAAAAGGAGCTCGGAGGTGTGGCTACTAAGTGCAATTGAGCAGGGGTCCAACCCTTGTAAAGGTAGCCATGGGCCTCCTTTTATTGATGAAAGGGGCTACCACAGTGGAAAAACGGTAATTACAAAGGGTGAATAGTGGCTACAGTGCTATCATACCTAACCCTGACGGTATAGGACAAAAGCATTAAATACGCCGTTAGGTCTCACGCTGAGGTGAACTCCGGCAAGGGAGCGCTGCTCCACCTGTACCGTCAGCCCAGCTACCTCTTATTATCTTGACACGCCACTTGGACGGGTGTCAATAAAGTTAATCTTCAGGCGGCGGGCTGCCACGTGCCCCGACAAGCTTCACCTAATCCCTGCGCGTCTGCCATCTGTCGGCAGGACCCTGATAGGTCGCTGAGGTGGAGCGGTGGAGGGAGCTTGCCGGTCTTATGCTTGCCGGCCTGGATCTTGCCGGTGTGGAGCTTGCCGGCAACTTAAGTCTTGATCTGCGTGGAGGTCTTCTCCACGGCTTTGCCTACCAAGTCTTGACCACTTGGAACAAGTCCATCATCCGCCAAGCCCTTCTCGGCGAGGAGGCTACTACTATCTGTGCATAGTCAGGGGTATTGAACACCCATTTTCAATACACCAACAAAGATCAAGATGAAGATGGTGAAGATTCTGGTGAATTTCAAAATGTTGTTGACTATGCTTGCATTGATGGAGGAGCATCTTTGCTCTCCTCTCACCCCCAGCTCAAGCAGTGGGCCCAAGAAGTAAATGCAGTATAGCTGGCAATTGAAGCCTAGAAGTCCTTGAAGTGGTCGCACATCCCCATCACCTTTGACGCCAAGGACCATCCAGATCGCGTTACTGGTGTCAGTGGCCTGCCATTGCTGGTGTCGCCAACGATTCCCAAAATAAAGGTCACCAAGATGTTGGTAGATGGCGGTGCTAGTCTCAACTTGATCTCTCCTGCGGTGATTGAGAAGATGCAGATCCCTGATGCAGATCTCCAAGAAACGGGAACATTTCAAGGAGTGAACCCGGGAAGAACTAAGTCAAAGGGACAGATCACTTTGTCGGTCACATTTGGCACATCCATCAACTTCAGGACTGAGAAGATCATCTTCGATGTTGTGAAACTACCATTGCCCTAAAATTGCATTCTAGGTCATCCTACCTTGGCCAAGTTCATGGCAGCACCTCATTATGCCTACAACACACTGAAGGAAGATGACAGGCCCTATGGAAGTGATCACAATCCATTCTGACAAGAAAGATGTAGTCATATGCGTCGATAAGCTGTACAAAGAAGCTGTTGCTACATCAGCCAGCAAATCGCCTGTCTCTGCCAGCAAGGATTCTGGGAAGTGAGCTCAAGAGAGCTACACACTAGATGCCAGCAAGACCCCTGGGATGCGCATCGCAGAATGCAGCATGCCCGGGGGAAGCGGTGAGCCACCTGCTGTCAAGAACAAGAAAGCCGCCAAAGCTGCAGCTCTGACCAAGCAGGTCCCCGCCAAGGCAGATGGTTCTGACGCCTTCACTATAGGCGCCAACCTTTCTAGCAAATAGGAAAGCGCGCTCATCACTTTCCTATGGTCAAATGTTGATGTGTTTGCATGGCAACCATCTGACATTCTCGGTGTTCCCAGGGAAGTGATTGAGCACCACCTAGCTGTCTGCCCGGAAGCAAAACCTGTGAAGTAGAAGGTCAGGAAGCAAGCTCTGGACCGGCAAGAGTTTATTGTTCAAGAAGTGCAGAAGATGTAGCAGGCAGGATTTGTGAAGGAAGTTCTCCACCCCACATGGTTGGCCAATCCTTTAGTAGTTCCCAAATCCAACGGGAAGAAGAGGCTCTGTATTGATTTCACTGATATCAACAAGGCTTGTCCCAAAGATCCCTTCCCGTTGCCGCGAATTGATCAAATTGTCGACTCCACAGCCGTTGTGATCTCCTCTCTTTCTTTGACACCAATTCTGGATATCACCAAATCCTTATGGCTCGGAACGATGAAGAGAAAATTGCATTCATCACTCCATGTGGCAAGTACTGCTATGTACGGATGCCTTTCGGACTGAAGAGTGCTGGCGCCACTTTTCAGAGAGCGGTTCAGATTGGCTTTGGTCCACAGCTCCAGAGAAATGTAGAGGCTTACATGGATGATATTATGATCAAGACCAAGTGCCAATCAACCCTCATTCAAGACCTGGAAGAGACATTTGCTAATTTGCGCAAGATCAACTTGAAGCTCAACCCTAAGAAGTATGTATTTGGCATTTCGTCCGGCAAGCTTCTCGGTTTCTTCATGTCTCATTGTGGTGTTGAAGCTAATCCTGATAAGATCGAAGCAACCGATCAAATTCAAGCCCCAAAATACATCAAGGATGTGAGGCGCCTAACCGGCTGCATCGCTGCTTTGGGAAGATTCATGTCAAAATCTGCTGAGCATGCTTTGTCGTTTTTCAAGATTTTGAAGAAATCTAGTCCCGTGGACTGGACCCCGGAAGCAGAGGTGCTACTTGTGAGCTGCATTGGGATTTTCCCCAAAGAGGAAGGGTGAAGCAATATAGTAGCGGATAAGTATTTCCCTCAGTAGAGAAGCAAGGTTATCGATCCAATAGGAGAACCACACAAACACCCGTCAACAGTACCTGCACACACAAGAGCAAATATACTTGCACCCAACGCGGGCAAGAGGGTTGTCAATCCCCTTGAACTCGTTAATTGCAAGGATCAAATCTGATAGTGGTAGATAGGTAAATTACAAAGTAAAATAAAAGAAGTAAAATTGCAGCAAGGTGATTTTGGTTTTAGTATTATGATTAGAGTAGACCCGGGGGCCATAGTTTTCACTAGAGGCATCTCTCTCATAAGAATAGCATACGGTGGGTAGACAAATATTGTTGGGCAATTGATAGAAAAATGCATATTTATGACATTATTCATGGCATGATCATGTATATAGCATTACGTCCGTGACAAGTAGACCGACTCCTGCCTGCATCTACTACTATTACTCCACCAATCGACTGACTCCTGCCTGCATCTATGGTATTAAGTTCATGACAAACAGAGTAACACTTTAAACAAGATGACATAATGTAGATAGAATAAAACCAAGCAATATGATTAAACCCCGTCATTTTCTCCTTAGTAGCAACAATACAATACGTGCCTCGCTATCACTAGGTGAGGACAACGCAAGATTGAACCTACTACTATACGCCACTTCCTCTGAAGATCAATGAATCAACTTGGCCAAAGAAAACCCATAGATCGGAAAGCATTACATAGCTATAACAATCATACATAATAAAGTTCAGAAAAGACTCAATTACTTTCAATGAATAATTTGATCATAAACCCACAATTCATCGGATCCCAACAAACACACCGCAAAAGAAGATTACATCGAATCGATCTCCGAAGAGAACATTATATTGAAGATCAAAGAGAGAGAGAAAGCCATCTAGCTAATCACTATGGAGTCATAGGTCGGTTGTGAACTACTCACACATCATCGGAAGGGCAGCAAGGTTGATGTAGAAGCCCTCCGTGATCGATTCCCCCTCCGGCAGAGTACCAGAAAAGGCCTCCAGATGGGATCGCGGAAGAACAAAGACTTGCGGTAGCAGAAAAATTGTTTCGGGTGGCTCTCTGGGGGTTTTGGAATATTTGGGAATTTATAGCGCTAGAATTAGGTCAGACGAAGCCACAAGGGGCCCACAAGGCATCAGGACACGCCCTGTTGCCTTGCCGTCTCCTCGTAGGTCTTCTAGTCCTCCCCCGAAGCTTCTAGTGTCTCTTTTGTCTAGAAAAAATCGTCAAAAATTTTCGTAGCGTTTGGACTCCGTTTGGTACAGATTTTCTGTAAAACCAAAAACAAGCAGAAAACAACAACTTGCAATAGGCACTGAGTTAATAGGTCAGTCCCCAAAAATGATATAAAATTGCATATAAAGTATCTAAGAATGATAATATAATAGCATGAAACAATCAAAAATTATAGATACGTCGGAGACGTATCAGCATCCCCAAGCCTAATTCCTGCTCGTCCTCGAGTAGGTAAATGATAAAACAAAATAATTTTTGATGTTGAATGCTACCTAGCATGTTTATCATGTAATCTTCTTATGGTATAAATATTGAGAAGCGATGAAGTAATTGATATCAACATAATAATATCCATGAATATAAGAACATAATCATTACTTCTTCAAAATATACGATGCTCAATGAATGTTATCCCTACTCATTGAATTCTGTAAGCATGGCATGACTGTACCTTCACCGCATTAATATAAATCATGAGCACCCCGGTGTCAAACCAAGCAATTGTATCATACTTTTTCACGCGCTTCAGCATTTTCAACTCCACCCAATACATGAGCGTGAGTCATGGACAAAGCACTATAGTGGAATAGAATGCGGTAGTAGAGATGTATAAGGGGAGTCAAAAAGGAAGAAAGTCTCGCATCAACTCGGCGGATCAATAGGCAATGGAGAGGCCTATCAATCAATATCAATGCGAGGAGTAGGGATTGCCATGCAACGGGTGTACTAGAGCTATAAGTGTATGTAAGCTCAATGGAAACTAAGTGGGTGTGCATCCAACTTGCTTGCTCATGAAGACCTCGGGCATTTTGAGGAAGCCCGTCATCGGAATATACAAGCCAAGTTCTATAATGAAAAATTCCCACTAGTATATGAAAGTGATAACTCTAGAGACTCTCTATATGAAGAAGGTGGTGCTACTCTGAAGCACAAGTGTGGTAAAAGGATAGTAGCATTGTCGTCCCTTCTCTCTTTTTCTCTCATTTTTTTAGAACAATCTCATCGACCTCATCACCTCATTTTGGAGGACTCATTGGTCTTCGTCATTCTTTTCCTTACTGGGACAATGCTCTAATAATGATGATCATCACACTTTTATTTACTTACAACTCGATAAGACTGAAACAATAGGACTCTATATGAATGCCTCTGGCAGTGTACTAGGATGTGCAATGATCTAGCGTAACATGTATTATAATGATGAATGGTGGCTTTGCCACAAATATCATCTCATCTATATATGATCATTGTAGGATCGAAAGTATGTCTAGAGGGGGGTGATTAGACTACTTGATCAAATAAAAATCTATCCTTTTCCCAATTTTAGTTGTGGGCAGATTTTAGCAATTCTATCAAGTCTAGCACACCCTACACATGCAATTCTAAGAGTGTAGCAGTGGAAAGTAAAACATTGCACATGTAAGTAAAGGAGGGGTGTGGAGATTTCAAACGCAATGAAGACACGATGATTTTTGGCGTGGTTCCGATAGGTGGTGCGATCGTACGTCCACGTTGATGGAGACTTCAACCCACGAAGGGTAACGGTTGCGCGAGTCCATGAAGGGTCCACGAAGAAGCAACCTTGCCTATTCCACCATGGCTTACGTCCACAAAGGACTAGCCTCACTCGGGGTAGATCTTCATGAAGTAGGCGATCTCCTTGCCCTTACAAACTCCTTGGTTCAACTCCACATGATCTTGGAGGCTCCCAAGTGACACCTAACCAATCTAGGAGACACCACTCTCCAAAAGGTAATAGATGGTGTGTTGATGATGAACTCCTTGCTCTTATGCTTCAAATGATAGTCTCCTCAACACTCAATCTCTCTCTCACAAATTTGGCTTGGGTAGGAGAAGGATTGGAGTGGAAAGCAACTTGAAGAGGCTAGAAATCAAGGTTCAAATGTTTGGATTCGAATCTCTTGATCTCAACACATGAGTAGGTGGTTCTCTCTCAGAAAATGTATGGTGGAAATGTAGGCACGTTCTGATGGCTCTCTTAGAGAGTAAGTGGGGGTGGAGGGGTATAAATAGCATTCACCAAAAATCCAACCGTTGCACACTTTTGACCACAATCGGTGAGACCGAATGCAAAACTTGGTGAGACCGATTAGTGTAAAAGATTTGAATTTAGGCTTTTCGGTGGGACCGAAGTGGAATAACTCGGTGGGACCAAAGTGCAATGGCTAGGGCAAAACCAGTCTCCAAAATTCTGATTATTTCAACTCGGTGATTCCGAAGTGAAACAATGTCATCACAGAAACTTGGCAATGCCATCTTGGTGGGACCGAGATCCATTTCGGTCAAACTGAATTGCTAGGGTTTGGCAGTGGCAATGGTAGTGGCAATGGTAGTGGCAATCTCGGTGGGTCCGGATGAGATAGTTTTGGTGGGACCGAGATAGAGAATTAGGGTTTGGACAGATGTGTTTGTGAGAAAATGACTGGGTGTTTTTGGAGCAATACCACCAAGCACTTGAGCAACAACCTCATCATTAATACCTCATCCCCTTTTAATAGTATTGGCTTTCCTAAGGGACTCAATATGATCTTGGATCACTAAACCAAAAATGTAGAGTCTTGGAGTTGCCAATCTTGTCCTTGACATTTGGAGGGGTCCACATCCATTAGTCCTTGCGATGCCATTCATTGATCTTTTCTGAAATCTACTAGCAATGAGTATTAGATCAATGAAGTATATGTTGTTATTAATTACCAAAACCACCCAGAGATTAGTTGCACTTTCAATCTCCCCTTTTTTGGTAATTGATGACAACATATAGATCAAAGCTTTGACAAATGATATAATCAATGGAATACATCGTCACTTTCAGAAGTATGTGATAAGTAAGAGCTCCCCCTAAATTTGTGCATTATTTAAAATTTGCGTTTGAATGCAAATCCTCAATCGATTAGGATCATGGATCACTCTTCCATGTCACATACAACTTGGTGGAGCTCTCAAAATGATAAGATTGCAATGTAGTAAGCACTCATCACCAAACAACTGAATGAATGATCATACATAGATAGCGGCAACGGAAGCAGGGTTGAATGACTGTAAGATTGGCCTTGACGCCCATGAAGAAGAGCTTGCCGCTACGCTTCATGGCAAAGATAATGAGATCCAGGCCCTCATTTCACAGCAAACTCAAGAGCTGGAGCGCAAGCACAAAGGGGCCATTGAGGCTCAAGCTACAGAGCACGCCAGCAAGATCAAGGAGGCCATCGATGCTGCCGAAGCTGCAGAGGCCGCCAAGACCAAGCTAGAAGGCAAGGTGCGAGCGCTCGAAGCAAATGTTGCCACCAATGGCAAGGAGATCTTGGCGCTCAAAGCAGATGCAGAGAAGGCAACTCACACCTTGGCGGAGCTGCAAACTTGAGTATCCACCATGAACCAAGAGCTCACCATGGCCAATGACACGATTGAAGATCACAAGATGAAGGTAACCACCATGGAAAAATCCCTTGATGCCGCCAAGGAGCGCGAAAAGATCTTTACGAAGGACCTCCTAAACGAGAAGGCCTTGCTTGCAAGCGCCGCAAAATCCTTCAACGAGCTCAAGAATACCTACAAGCTTTGGACTGATCGTCTTGTGGTTGCTGCGGAAGATCTCACCGCATAGCTTTCCGCCATGGGCTTGCCGGAATACCACTACTCCACCACCGAAGGGGACACCGCCAGCGCCAGGCTTACTCTATTCTTTGAAAGCTTGATCGAGGCGCTGGAAAAACACCACGAAGCTCGAGCCGCACACCTTGCCAGCGAATCCCGCAACCTTTGCCGGAATGTCCTCTTCAAGGTGCTTGTCAAGGTGGTGTATCGGAACCCAAGCATTGATCTCTCCAAAGTCTTCACCAGCCTGCTGATACGTCTCTGTCGTATCTACTTTTCCAAACACTTTTGCTCTTGTTTTGGACTCTAATTTGCATGATTTGATTGAAACTAACCCGGACTGACGCTGTTTTCAGCAGAACTACCATGGTGTTGTTTTTGTGCAGAAATAAAAGTTCTTGGAATTGGACGAAACATTTTAGAGATTTTTGATGGAATAAATAAAAAATACTGGAGCAAAGACCCACTGGAGGGGGGCCACCAGGTGCCCACGAAGCACAAGGGCGTGCCCACCCCCCCCCCCCCAGGGCGCGCCCTGGTGGCTTGTGGGGCCCACGTGGCTCCGCTGACCCTAATCTCAGCACTATAAATTCCTATTCCCCGAGAAAAAAATTGGAGAGAAAGTTTCATCGCGTTTTACAATACGGAGCCGCCGCCACCTCCTGTTCTTCATCGGGAGGCCAGATCTGGAGTCCGTTCGGGGCTCCGGAGAGGGGCATCTTCCGTCATCGTCGTCATCAACCATCCTCCATCACCAATTTCATGATTCTCACCGCCGGGAGTGAGTAATTCCTTCGTAGGCTTGCTGGACGGTGATGGGTTGGATGAGATTTATCATGTAATCGAGTTAGTTTTGTTAGGACTTGATCCCTAGTATCCACTATGTTCTGAGATTGATGTTGCTATGACTTTGCTATGCTTAATGCTTGTCACTAGGGCCCGAGTGCCATGATTTCAGATCTGAACCCTCTAGGTTTTCATGAATATATTTGAGTTATTGATCCTATATGCTTGTCATATGCACTTGTTATTGTTCTGATCCGTAGATCCCAAAGTGACAATAGTTGGGATACTCTTTGGGGATGACTGTAATTCGAGGAGTTCATGTATTCACCATGTGTTAATGCTTTGTTCCGGTTCTCTATTAAAAGGAGGCCTTAATATCCCTTAGTTTCCTTATGGACCCCGCTGCCACGGGAGGATAGGACAAAAGATGTCATGCAAGTTCTTATTGCAAGCACGTATGACTATATACGGAATACATGCCTACATTACATTGATGAATTGGAGCTAGTTCTGTGTCGCCCTAGGTTATGGCTGTTACATGATGAATATCATCCAACATAATTATCATCACCGATCCAATGCCTATGAGCTTTTCACATACTGTTTTTTGCGAGGTTACTACTGTTGCTACTACTGTCACAATTGCTACAAAACTATTGCTGCTACCGTTACTGTTACTGTTACTATTATTGCTATTGCTATCAAACTACCATACTACTGTGCTACTGAGAACTCTGCTGCAGATATTTAGTCTCCAGGTGTGGTTGAATTGACAACTCAACTGCTAATACTTGCAAATATTCTTTGGCTCCCTTGTGTCGAATCAATAAATATGGGTTGAATACTCTACCCTCGAAAACTGTTGCAATCCCCTATACTTGTGGGTTATCAAGACCTTTTTCTGGCACCATTGTCGGGGAGCACAGCTTTATTTGCTGAGTCACTTGGGATTTATATCTGTTGATCACTATGAAGAATCTGAAAGACGCTAAGACAAAGATTGTTCCCTCTAAGACGAGGGGAGGTAAGGAACTGCCATCTAGCTCTGCACTTGATTCACCTTCTGTTTTGAGTAAGCTTGCGACACCACCACCTGCTATTAATTCTGATATGTCGCAAGTTATTGATGATACTACTCCTGTTATGAATGATACTTATGATGATGCTAGTACTATGCTTGATAATACTGTGCCACTTGGTGAATTTCTTGATGAACAACTTGCTAAAGCTAAAGAAATTGAGAATGCTGAAAATGTTGAAACTCTTGAGAATTATGATTCACCTATTATGCCTAGTTCTCCTACTAGAGTTGAATCACCTGATGAACATGTCTTTGATAAGGAGACGGCTAGAGCTATTCTTGCTTGTAAAGATAGAGATGAAGTTAAAAAATTGCTTGCTGAAATGAAAGAAAAATCTATGAGGGAGAGAATGAAACACTACTGGAATCAGGGACTTTGCCATCTGCCAGCTCTTTGCCGTCTGCTGGTAGATGGCAAAGAGGATATTTGCCGTCTGCTTTTATAAAGCAGACGGCAAAGAACATGCTGATGGCAAAGAGGCTCTTTGCCATCTTCTCTTCTTTGCCGTCTGCTGGCAGACGGCAAAGAGTTCTTTGCCGTCTGCCAGTAGACGGCAAAGAACAAAGTGGGCCCCACTTGGTACTGCACTTGCTAGGTCACACGGGCCACTTCTTTGCCGTCTGCTGGTAGACGGCAAAGAACTCTTTGCCGTCTGCCAGCAGACGGCAAAGAGGTGAGGGAGGCCCCACAGTGTAACGGCGGGGACGGGCTAACGGCCCCCCCTCTTTGCCGTCTGCTGCAGACGGCAAAGAACTTTGCCGTCTGCCAGCAAACGGCAAAGAGGGGGCTTAATTTTCGCCATCCCCCCGGCCGCGCCTCCCGCCTCTCTCTCTTTCTCTCACCTCTCTCTCTCTCACACCCGCGCCCGTTCCCCTCTCTCACCGCCGCCGTCGCCGCCGCCCCCTCCCCGCCCTCTCGCCGCCCCCTCCCCGCCCTCTCGCCGCCGCCCCCTCCCCGCCCTCCACCACCGCCTGCCCCCCTCCCCGTGGCGCACCTCCACCACCGCGGCGCCGCCCCCTCCTCACGGCCCTCCTGCCGCCGCCGCCCCCTCCCCGGCGGCCTCCTCTCCTCGCCGCCGGCCTCCTCTCCTCGCCGCCGGCCGCCCTGCCCCCTGCCCCTCTCTAGTGAGCTTCCCCTGCCCCCCTTTTAATTTTTTTTCTGTTTTTCTAATTAGATTTTTAGTTTTCTGTTTTTAGATGTTTTGCAAATAGTTGTTTAGGTGTTTGGGTAAATAGGAAAAAATATTTAGACATTTAGGTAGAAAAAAAACCTAGAAGAAAAAAAAGAAGAAAAGAAGATGAAAAAAAAGGAAAAATAAAAAAGAAAAAGAACAAAAAATAATAAGAAGAAGAAGAAACAGAAGAAGAGGAGGAGGAGAAGAAAAAAGAAGAAGAAGAAGAAGAAAAAAAGAGGAGAGGAGGAGAAGAAGAAGAGGAAAAAAGGAAAGGAAGAAGAAGAAGAGGAGGAGGAGGAGAAGAAAAAAGAAGAAGAGGAAGAAGAAGAAGAAGAAAAAAGAGGAGAGGAGGAGAAGAAGAAGAGGAAAAAGGAAAGGAGGAAGAAGAAGAAGAAGAAGAAGGAAAAAAAAGGAAGAAAAGGAAGAAAAGAAAGAAGAGGAAGAAGAAGAAAAGAAAAAAAGAGAAAAAAACCCGACCCCGACACGGCACCTCGACCCCGACCCGACAACCCGACCCCGACCCGACACCCCGACCCCGACACCCCGACCTCGATCCCGACCCCGACACGGCACCCCGACCCCGACCCGACAACCCGACCCCGACCCGACACCCCGACCCCGACACCCCGACCCCGACCCCGACCCCGGCACGGCACCCCGACCCCGACCCCGACCCGACACCCCGACACCGACACGGCACCCCGACCCCGACCCGACACCCCGACCCCGACACGGCACCCCGACCCCGACACCCCGACACCCCTGACACCGCGACACCCCGACCCCGACCCGACACCCCGACCCCGACACGGCACCCCGACCCCGACACCCCGACACCCCTGACACCGCGACACCACGACACCCAGACACGACACCCCCCGACACCCCGACCCCGACCCCGACCCCGACACCCCTGACACCCCGACACCACGACACCCAGACACGACACCCCCCGACACCCCGACCCCGACACGACACCCCGACACCACGACACCCCGACACCACGCCACCTAGACACGACACCCCCGACCCCCGACACCTCTTCGGCCTCCTGTTGACCGAAAAGGTGCTCTTCGGCCTTCCAGAGGCCGATGGGGTCATATATTTGTGAATTATGAGTTAGGAAGTATATTTCCCGATTTTGTTAAGAAAAACATCATATATATTTGTGTTGATCGGGTGGATTTAAATGTGCAGTTCTTTCGGGGCTGCGAGGGTCTGGTGTTCGACGACCTCCCCGTGCGTTCGACGAGCTCCGCCCCTGCGTTCGTGGGTGAGCACAAATGACATCTCCTCCTCCCCCCTTCATTTGCTCTGTTCCGGTCTTCGTGCCGATGAAACTTGCTAGCTATAGGTGTCAATCATCAGTATGCGTGACCACTATGCGTCTCCCGTTCGAAAGGGTTACATCTATAAATATGCATGCATTTGCATATTTATAACCGTGATTCTTTCGAATTGTCCAACGTTTTCCATGGACAGCCCGAGTATGTGTAGATTGGGTTCGTTTTCCCATATGCTCTGCTCCGGATCCGATGTAGAATTTCGTCAGTGCCTCCCTGTTGTTCTCCGGGTACACATCCTCTCTGCTTATTGCCGAGACGTGTATCAGGAGAACAGCGGGGAGGTGCTGCCGAAATTTTGCGTCGGATCCGGAGCAGAGCATGGGAAAACGAACCCAATCTACACATACTCGGGTGGGATTAGGACCTATCTTTACCTACTAGCGTCTAGGTTGCATGGACGTAATAAAACTGACAAACTCTATTAACTGATGAATATGGTTTGGTGAATTATGTATATATTTCTTGTGTGTCCAGTAGCTAGGCAAGATGAGTGATCGTGCGTGGATGTACACCGGTCACACTAGTCAGAAAGACATGACCCATGAATGGCTAAGAAAAACCAAGGGGTTTGTGAGAGCCGCATTTGCAAATGGACAGGAAACAAACTGGTGCCCCTGTGTCGACTGCGACAACTTTCATAAGAAGTCCAAGTTTGAAATGATCAAACACCTGCAGAAGTTGGGTTTTACGCCTGATTATACGGTCTGGACATTTCATGGTGAGTCTGCCCAACGTGCCAGAGCTGAGGAGGGCCGTCGTCGCACCGACGAGCATGGTACCGGGATGGAAGACATGGTGGAAGACTTTGATGATGCTCGGGATTCGGACGATGAGATGGAGGAATCTGCAAAGGCCTTCAATGATATGTTGGAGTCTTCAAAACGTCCTCTCCACGAGCACACTGAGCTTTGTCAGCTGGATGTCATCGCACAAGTATGGCTCTGAAGGCTCAATTCAACTTGGGCAGAGAATGCTACGACGCGATGATGACACTATTTGGACGCTTTCTACCCAAAGGCCATGTAATGCCTGCAAACCTGTACCAGTCGGACAAAATCCTCCATGCACTTAAGATGCCCTATGAGAAGATAGATGCCTGTGAGAAAGGATGTGCCTTATTTAGGCTTGAGTATGCGGACTTGAAGTATTGTCCCGTTTGCCAGTCTTCCAGGTATGTTGAGGTAGACAACGGTATGGGTGAGAAGAGTCAGACAAAAATCCCAGTTAATGTTCTTCGGTATATGCCAATCATACCAAGACTTCAACGTTTATTATGTTCATGATGATGATACACTTACATTATATTCATGTCAGGTATTCATTTTTTTAATGTTGTACTAACTTCGTTTACTCTTTGTCATTGCAGGTATTGACAGATGGTGGGCGCGGGTCGAGAGCGCTCCGAGGCTCCTTCCTCGGCGCGTGGTGGGAGGGGTACTTCCATCCCACCCCACCACCTCCGGAGAGCGCTGGATCTCAGTATGCAGACACCGGCGGGCGCTTCTTCTTCGACCGGGAGAGGTCGGGGGGGGGGGGGGAATAAGGTTGGTAGAGGTGGACGTGGCGGCGGGAGAGGTAGGAAGGCTGCTACTACGCCTTCCTCGCCGCCACCCCCTGC